>VXAB01010429.1:28322-91649 GCA_013399175.1 Odontophorus gujanensis | reverse complement strand
ATCTTCTGCTTTTACTTTTCTTGAGGTTAACACCGTAGTTTCCTTTGAGCACAATATCAGCGTGGCCAGTGCATAACACAGAGCCCGAAGAGAACACCTGCTAGCTAAACAGAATAGACTATCAAGGACAGCTTACTTTAAAAAATACCTATAGTTACAGTTATCAGCAGTCCTGTGAGGCCCTCTTTGCTGAAGGCAGGCTGAGCAACATAATCACAGAAGTTTCCCATAGACGCCTTGGCAGCTTGGGCTGCTCAGCTGAAGCAGTTCATGTCCGCCTTGAGTTGTTTATCACTTGGCCCAGGGACTTCGTGACCTCCTATCAACATCTAATACTTTTCCATGAGTATATAGTCTGTGCTGCTGTGCAAACTATGCTCGTACATATCACCATGGCCTCCTTGCTCCTGCAACCATTCCCCAACACATTCCCTGACGCATCGAGTAAAGGAGAGAAATTCTCCTTAGTTCTTCTCTTTCGTTAATATATTTGTAAAAGGATTTTCTGCTCTCCTTAAAGAGAGAGTTGTTCTTAATGAATGAGTTGTAAACATGGTCTTAATACAGTCAAAGCCTCTTCCTACTGGGAGTAACAGTCCTGAGTAACTCTCCAGTCAACTTTTCTTCCTACATGCAATGGAAAACAAAAAATTAATAGACCTCTGAGCTCTTCAGCTCAGAAGGAGAGTGACTTTCAATCTTGTGCTCTTGAGAAAGCGTAACTGTGACTAGAAACAAGAAAAGGCTATGCAAAAAGTTTACACAAAGAACTTCACACTGCTTCCTTTCTACAGTTACTCTTGCACAAAACCACAAATTATTGTATTACGCATTCAATTTCTTGTATTTTCTACAAAATCTAAACGCTCTGCTTGTTCACTACTTTGTACAAACAGTGATTGTGTACAGTAGAAGATTTACACACTTGTCCTACTTCAGAAGTTTTATAAGCTTAAAGAAGTGTGAATAACACATGCATCGAGTAAAACAAGCCCTATATAATCACAGTATAGCTCTCAGCTGAGTCCTACTGTGAACAATCCATGACAGAATAACATAACCCACAGTTACAGACAGATCAATTTGACAGTGAATATTCCATAGGAGTACAGCTTCCAAACTGTTTTTTTTTTAATTGTTTTTTATGTTATACTACTAAAGCATGAGTAAAAAATCCCATATCCTGCATAAACAGTTAAAATTTGTAGACTGTATAATAAATAACTTACAGAGCCTTCACAAAAATCAGCTGTGAAAATTTATACACAGTTTAATGAAAGCCATGGATGCACTGGAATTCAACATGCAGTGTATCATCCAACTAGGAACACAAGAAGCTACTGTCATTTTGTCTGTTCTCAAGTTGTGAAAGGCTCCACTACGTCTTCCATCTCTGTTTTATTATCAGTGTATTCAGAGAAGCATTACTCAGCAGCATCCAGCCACATACAGCAGCCTCACATCTCCTTCTATTGCTCTGATAAAAACCTCACTAGGTTACACCTAAGCAGAAAATGAAAAGGAAATAGAGCAACAGTGAAATAGCAACATGACAGCACACCATTATTACTCACAGTGCTGTTTGTGGTGACGATTTTTTTCCAAGGATGCCAGAATTGAGTAATTTTTTCTCAGTTGCCTTTATTTGTATTAGGTGATGTGGGCTCACAAATAAACTTTGCCAGAGCAGAATAGCAACGCAACTTTCTGGCTTGCAAATTCAGAGGCAATTTATTGCATTAACAATAATATTATTGTATTAACAATAATGTATATTGTAAATACAGGGAGAAGTAGAACTGGGGACACTGGTTCCATCTGTTGTCTTATGCAGCAGAGAGCTCCTTATAAACCTTATTGCCCAGTGCCCATTCAAGCTGCAAGCTTTCAGAAGGCCAGCTGTATCTGATCAGTGATCAGAGCTCATGTGGGTAATACGTATGGTTATTTTACACATAGAACTTGTTACAAGTCAGATATTGGAAGAATTGTGCAAAGTAAATTGTGCAAAGATGAGTAAATTACAAGCTCTATATATCAGAAAACTGAGAAAAAGGACAGACTGTGTACAAAACACTTCCATCTGTATCCCCACTGAAGTATTTTTGAAGTGTCTCTTGATTTTTCTGTTTCAGAAGTGTAAAGCAGAGTTTATTTAAAGATCAGTCTTTTTTATTATTATTACTTTTGGAACAACAATACAATGCGATTGACCAAAGATCCTGGGGAAAACATGTGAATAATAAAATAAAAATACCACCAAGCCCTGCAGTAAAACTAAATGACTCAAGACAAGTTAGTGTCCCCAACCGTTGCCTCTAAGATACTTTGCACTATGAAAGTAGTAGACTATGAAACTTCAAGACTGGGCAGCCTTTGGATTTATTGTGCAGTTTTGCCCTTCTTGTATCTTCATGTAACACTTCAGTGGTCCTAATCCTGAGTAGCCTTTTCTTTAGGGAGGCTAGAAAGTGGAGTGCACCTTTCCTAAGTGTAAGGAACTGAAGAGAAAATGACACTTGATGTAAAGCAAGTCATCCTGCTCAGCTTGCATGACAGTTGGCTGAAGGTGTTACAGAGCTGGGACTTGTACTGAATGTTTCACAGTCTCAAGAACACAAGATATTTTGCAGAAATCCACATACTTCTGAGGCTACAATTTTTAACTTCTTAAAAATTATTATTTGTATAATTATTTGTCAATGGTTTCCGGGCTGGTTTGGCCCATTTCTGTGACGATTGGTGTGGGGGCCCCACAGCCCCACGCCCCAGGAAAGGGGAAGGGGGAAAGGGAAAAGGGAGATGGGCCTAGAAACAAAACAGTGGCAGTGATCTGAGGAGGAAAGCTGATTTACTAAATAAGATATCGGAAAGCAAAATAGCACAATATAATACAATATAATTGGAATTAAAGCTAATAAATCAAATAAAATGAGCAAGAGAGAGTGTCCGATAAACCGAAGGCCTTACGCTAACGCTGAAGGCGAGACGGCAGCGAGCACCCACTGCTGAGTCCATCCCAAAGGAAAGAGAGTGTCTTGTGACGCACAAACAGTTTTTATCTTTCCAAAAGTCACAAAACTATGACATTATTATTGTTAAAGACCCGTGGCAATCATTTTCCATGAACTTTTCCTGCTTTCTACAATAAGAAAAGTGCCCTAGCAGCTGGCAATATATTCACTTATTCTTCATAACTGAACTTAGGAGAGAGCGAGTTAGATCAGTTTACACTGATTTATCTTCTCTTAAGACAACTGTAAGAACAAGTCTCCTAATGAGGAAAAAATGTCAAAAATAGGGTCATACCCCTCAGATTTGAAGGCATTTAAATATTACAGTGTTGACAGTAAGGTTCACAGTCCAGACTGACCAAAATGAAGGCTATATTAGCTACATATTCAGTACAATGCGTTAAGTTCAGACTTCAGGGTTACAAGGTTATATACATGTTTGCAGCATGCTAAACTAGGCAGTTTGCTGATGTCAAAATTTCTTAATCAGAATGTGATAAATTACTGAATTTTATGTATCTCTGTGTGCATAGATATATATACACACACTGTGCTATATCCAGAGAGGGTTGAACACTGTGCTGATTTTCAGCAAAAATTTCCTCCCAGAACTGAGTCAAATCATCAACCCCAGTGGAGAAATGATGTCATGAATAAATTTTATCAAGAAAATACACTGTTTCTACATAATCTCATAATTCTCATTTTAAATCTTTATTAAAAGCAGCAAAATAGTTTGAATTCCCTGGAACAGTATCAGTTTGCTTCCACTACATTTGGGATGGACCCATGACTTTTCAGGGCCTGGATTTGAGGAGGAAACTCCTGCTGAATGACTCTTTCTATCGGAACTCTGACTACCCACTCTGTGGCAGAGTAAAACATTCTCTGTCTCAGTCAAGTGCTTGCTGAAAGAAACAGCACCCTATAAGAAAAAAAGCACCTTACTCTAAATTTAAAATGTTGAAGTCACAGATAGTGTGCTTAGAATTTATTCTCAGCTCACCAGGAAAATGACAAAACTGCAGACAGAGCAATCTTCAGAGCCCTTGACCGAGTAACCCACTACACAACAATCAACCTTCATCTAATTATACTGATAATGAGAAATCACTGGTGTTCCTGAAATACAGTATTATCTTACAGAGAGGTTCTGTGCTATTTACACTGCTATTTTACAGCAGCTCGAAGTGTGGAGAGAAATAGTATTAATAAATATCAAGAACTCCTTTGAGACCGCTGCTGTACATTACAAACTTGTACGAATTACATTAAAGTGTGTGCTGAAGATGCTTCTGTTTGCACAACACGAATGTGTGGCCCAGGCCACGTGCCTTTGTTTGTTGAGGTACAACCCTCTGTGCAGTCAGCAACAACCTGCTGCCAGACAATTCTGACCTCTTCTTCCACCTGTAGACTAATTGAGGGTCATGTCTTTCTTGGTAATTAAAAATGGCGAGTCATCCGGAAACATTTCTCAGATTTGTGAATGACTGAAATGAATTACTGGCTGAAAAATTAGACAAAGAATAACCTCTGTACAAAAGAGCTGCTCATGAGAGGAGTTAAACACTTCAAAACACTCACAACTGTTGCCAGCAGTAAGCTACAGCACAGTGTTTTTCTGGAATTTAGATTAAAAGTTGGCCAGGATTACACACGCATTAAAATATTTAGACAGGAATATGGCAGCAGTGAAAGCACTGACGTTGGAAATCTTGTCTGATTTCTAAAACAGCCCAATGGCACAACCAGAGGGTCACTAATTTACTCTGGTGTCACCCTTAGCCCCTGGCTGTGATTGCACGTGTGCCAGCCTCCACACCTTTCTCCCTGCTTCACTCGGAAGTCTGACAGTTTAGAGAAGTATTTCTTAATCTTCCATTGAAACAAATAGAAGATAACAATTTGTTTGAACTCCATATCTTCAGCAAAGTGTATTCAGGTTAGGATGGAGTTTCTTATCAAGATGGGTCAGAGATCCTATCTTACTGGTAACAATAAAGTCCAGAGCTGTAGGAAAATAGCTTTCCTAATTTAGTCCAGGGAGCTGGAACAGCCACATCTCAAATCTTTCACATAACCTAACTGTAGGGCTGATGAATGTTTGTGGCCGAGTCTTTCTTACTGGGCTCGGCTTACCTTGTAGAAGCAAGTATCAGCTGAAGTGAGGACTGAACCCCAGACTAACTGCTGCTTTGAGGGCTCTTGAATTCTTCTGAACAGTTTTAAAATGTAAGTCTAAGCAATATAACGGTCTTTCTAAGAGTTATATTTCTCAGATCTTCCTAGTGCAAATTTCTGCCATGCACATGAGTATGTATGCATGTCAGCTTTTGCCACTCACACAATTTCCCAAGCCAGCTGTTCTGCCCCTTTGTCTTCCAGTACTGATTTTCCAGGAAGGGGAAATGCAGAAGCAAAAGCTCATGGGAGAAATAATAAAAACAAAATAGGCTTATTTTGTTCTAGCATTCTCTGAGTTGATCTTCGGTTGTGTAGTCTCCTACTAAAAGATTCCTTGTGTTCAGATAACAAGTTATGGTTATTGCAGCCATTGCTAATTATTTCACAGGATTTCCATTTCTGCTGCACACGCGGAACAAGTGGCAGAATGAACTGATGTTCAGCAGCACTCAATAGATCTCAGCATTTCACACAGGGGTTCTAAGCATCTCTGACCTTTACTGACACTGCTTCCTGCTCCATGGTTAAGGCTTCACATGCTACCTTTCCTGCCTTGGTTAGTGTCTGCTTCAAAATGAAAGGGACAGGGATTTTTTCTTTTTTCATGTATCAATTCATTTATTTTATTAACTTTCTCAAGGCTGCAGAACTTGGTGTCAGAAACAATTAGAATATAAATCACACAGATTCAAGTCAAAAGCCAGAATTACCTTGCCCTAGGTCATCTTCCCCTAATATGTATTTCTTCACTGTGTTTGCTTTCCCCAGAACTAGTTTCACTTCTATTTTACCTTTGACTGAAGTACAGTGAAATCACTGAAGAGTACAATGTTTGTCAGAAATCTCATCAATAAGTAATTGCAAATCAAAACACTCCAGTCTTTTCACCTTCCATACAAAGGACAAGCTTAACACCACTTACTAGATGGGGGAGAAGATGAGAACGTTCATGTGTTAAATGAGGTGCCAAAGACATCTGTTGTACATAGTTGTAGGGTGAATAACCCAAAAGAATAGTACCATACCCACACAAAATAGTGAGGGAAGATGGTATACTTTGTATGGCTTATCTGGATGGTATAAAAACAACCAGTAAATAAAGAGAGGCTCACCTGTCACCCAGGACTCCACAGGGGAGAGATCTCCAACAAGAGAACCTTCCCCAGTGGTGGTCAGCCCTTACATGGGGTCTGGGAGAGGTGGAGCCAGACTCCACCCCTTCTGCTCACACAGGTGCATTGCCTTCACCTGTGCTCCTGCAGCTGACTCAGTGCTCAGCTCAGGTGATCCATCAGTGGTTCAGGCCCTGATTCAACAGTTCCCATACAATAGTGATGTTGGCAAACAGCTTAATTAAACATTTTATATAAGGACAAAGCACTTTCCTAAGTGCATGTTAAATGATGCACATGAAAACCCCATACACCTGCTAGAATATACTCTGATACTTCCTGGTGCAAAATACAAAAGAATAAAAAAAGATACTTGAATGTTCAGTATTTCTTTTGCATATGTTCCTGTGTAGGAAACAAACATACAAATAAACAAAACCACTAAAGCAATCACAGAACATCCTGAGAGTGAAAAATACATGCAAGGAATGTGAAACCTATGTATATGGCCTCAAGGTGCGTCAGGGAAGACTCAGGTTGGACGTCAGGAAACTGCTTCCCTGAGTGGTTCTGGAACAGGCTGCCCAGGGAGCAGAGGAGTCACTGACTCTGGAGGTGCTGAAGGAATGTTTAGATACTGTGCAGAGGGACATGGTCTAATGAGAACTATTGGTCGTAGGTGGACGGTTGGACTGGATAATCTTAGAGGTCTTTCCCAACCTTGGTGACTATGATTCTATGACAAAGAGGATGTGGAACTTTAGCTCTGACTATGTTTGCCCAGTGAACCAAAATTCACGTGACAAGATAGTGCTTTGTAAATAGCTTTTTCATTATTTTATATAAGTATGGATTCTTTTGGAAGCACAGTCTTGCTGTCATAGAGCGGACTGCCATGCCCCTTCTCTTCGCACTATAAATATTTTGGAGCTGGTTGGTCAAGAAGCAGGTCTTGATTGAGTTCCCAGCCAAAAGAAATGCACTACTCTTTAATCCTCTGACTACTGACTTCTGGCTGCCTCCCCCTGGAGAGGTCAGATAGAAGATGAAAACGCATCCATGTAAGCATGGAATTGGAGTGAGTGAGCTCAGTGATAAGCCGTAGCCTTACAAACTAACACTCCAGAGCTGCCTCGCTGTCATCATAAGCTCTGCACATCTTCCCATGGCACATCCATGTGAACAAATGTTCTGGTTTAAAATTTACAGAAGTGTTCATGTTTTGCTGGAGTAAACAACAGCTTAAATATTTTTCAACTTGCAAAGTCACAGTTTGAGTTTCTATGTAGAAATGAAAAACACAGGAGAACATCAGATATTTTCCGCATTTTAAATGTGTAACGTGTAATGCAAAGAGACAGACAGCAATAGCTATGTCAAGGTTCAATCAGAACGGCTAATTACACTGATTTTCTCTTGGACTTGCATGCATTTTTAAAGGTCTTTTTTTTTTTTTTTCCCAGAGGAAAGTATTTATTAATTACAAATAGTGCTACTGTATTTTTTAATTTTTTAACCAAGAGAGGAGTTAGCTGAGCCACCTAATGCAGGCTTTGATTATACCCACGAGATGCAATCTAGGAACATGTTCATGGATTGACAGATTATGTTCAGATTTGGACTATATTTTGGCTGTTTCTGTTCTAAAAACAGTTGCTGTTAAGCTTAACTTTATACTTAGCACATTAGAGTAAGAAATAACTTCAAGGAGCCATTAATAAAGTAATAGAAGTTAAGTATTTGCATATTATTCTCCAGTACTCGTGGGAAAAAGAAATAAAAACACAGCTGTTGGTGCAAGAATTCCTCCACTAAAGAGATTGAAGAAAAGGTGCTCTGGGCTCCCTGTGGTGCACGGCATTACACATATGAGTAGGACCTATTGGAGGTGAAAAGAACTGGGTACTGACATAAAGAATTCAGTGGTATGCAGAGACTGGAAAGGCTTGTCACATTTGCTCCTCGGTGTATATATAATGCAATGACCTGAGAGTATGTCAAAATGTCTTCCAAAGCAATGTGTACAAAGAGGACAGAAAATTAAGCAGTAATTGCTGTTTTGTGAAGCATACAGGAGAGCATTTCCTCCTCTACCTTTCATGCCACTAAAAACAAAAAAAATCCCAGAACACTAAGTGCTCCCCTGAGGTCTGAAAGCAGAACATAGTACTTGGCAGTTTCACATGCAGTGAGAGAATGATTTTGATTACAGCGGTCAGAATTCCCTCATACTCATTACACTACCAATTTTCAGAAATGCTTTGAATTTTATTTTTCACTTTTGATTTGTTGCATAAGATCACCTGTGCTGAAAGAATAAGCAGGCTTTTCTCAGTGTCAGAGCTGTGTATTAGAAACATTTCAGCTGATATCAAGGGGCAAGTGTACTGTTAGCAGAAGCAAGGAAATACATGCTTTTGGCAAATGATATACCTATGTGTACAGATACGTGCACTGCTGTGGGATGCAGAGTGCATTTGTTTGTGCCTTAGGACATCTCTATTACAATTTATCTCAGTATCAGTAGCTTTTTGAGAAAGTATGAGACTCGTAAGATCTTGAGTTAATTCTGATAAATGAGATACACTTTGTGAGCTCTCTGCTAGGATGGACAAAGTGTCTTGAAATACATACTGCACTTTTTGCAAAGTCACATCTGAATGCTAGCTACTGTTGACTTTCCAAGCATACATTTATGTTATGGGTTTTTACCTCCATTATTCAAAGAAGATAAATACATAAAACTGTATAAGAAGATAAATACATAAAACTCCAGGCTGAGCCCTACCTTATTTCCTTCTCAAGTTTTCCAGTTTTGCTTAACACTGAGTGTTCATCGCCTCTGCATTGCAAAGCTGCCATCAGTAGAGTCTTGCTAGCACCATGTGGGTGTTGAGACGGGCTTCCAAGCAGTGGGGGGGATGTGGTGTCACATCCTCCGTTACCTGACCCTTCTGGAGTCTGTGCAGCCAGCTGGAAGGGCTGCCTTTATTGGGAATGCTAAGGGAAGAAATTACTGCAGTGAAGAGACTGAAAGTGCAATACAGTCCTCGTAAAGCAACTTGTTCTCTAGAGACATTAGTTAAACTAATGAAAGCGTATAAAATCTGAAGCTGAGAAATCTGACAGAGTAACTTGGCACACCAATGAGTTATGTGAAGCAGGTTTATTACCTTTATTACAGCACTGAGTGCACGGGGATCACTCCACCAAACATGCACACCAGGGAAAGCGGTGACTGCACATTTATAGGCATAGTGTATACATATTCATTATATTTCTGAAAAATTGGTCGCATCTTAGAATGTTGGGAGGGTCTCTGGGCCCATCTGGTGGTATCCTTGCAAAAACTTTAGGGGTTGCATTGTGTCACAACAGCAACTCCACCTCCTCGTCTTCATGGGACTCCCCCATGGAGTTGCAAACAGCAGCTCTACTCTTCACTTATCTTCAATGGACCATGCATTTCTATAGTCCCTGTATTCCTTCCTAAAGTTACCTGTTTGTGCAAGCTATGAGGCCTAGTTTAAACAAGTCTATACAAGCCTCTGATTCACAGCACTGCAAGACATGGAAAAGGCTTTAAAAAGTACAAAAGGTCATAGAAAAATGACACTGGTTTCTGCTGGTGTAGATAGAGCTAACATAACTCCATCAAACGTAGGTGACAGCTACTGAGCAAACTTAAAATGATTAGTAATCTGAATTAGTAAATCTGAAGTAGCTCTTCCACAGGAGGCAAGTGGTGCCTTTGTTTATACTACAGCTGGTATCAGACCTAAACACCAACTGCAGAAATGGAAGCACTGGTGTACAACCATGAAGTTGTGTGCAGCATATCAGGTACGGCTCGTTGGTGAAGATGGTGTGGAAACAAACGAAATCGGCACATAGCCCTGTATCTACATGCATGTAAAGCAGGAGATTCTTAAGCAAGAACAGCACCTGAAGCATCCAGAATGGTGACAGTACTTGTTCCTCACTTGGATTAAAACAAAAACCAAAAAACTATCAGGCAAAACATGATAGCTAAATACATTTAAAGTAGGCGTTAGGTTTGTTTGTTGTTTTTTTTCTTTAACTTGCACGTATGCAAATTAAAACCCAACTCACACAGAAGCAGGAAAGCATCAGGAGGGGCTGCATTTAAACGCCAGGAGAGGACTTCAGCCTTGCAGCCGCGTGGCGGGGGAAGGCAAGGATAAAAAAAAAAAAAAAAAGGCGGGCTCGGGGATGGCTCCCACACACGGCACGGTGCCGTCCCCGCAGCACGAAGCGGTGACCTCACGCCAGGCCTCGTTTCCACTCTATCTTTTAATGCCGCCGCATTTGTGGCGGCTGACCGCCCCTCCCCTAAAGCCGTGATCTGATTACGGGCAAGGCCATAGGGCAGCCCTCGGCCCCGGTCCCGGCCCGTCTCCTCCCAGCGGCCCCGCTCCGCTGAGCGCATGGCGGCCCCGTGACGCCGGTTGCCGCGGCAACGCGCGCTCCCTCCCCGCCCGACCCCGACCCCCGCGCCGGGCGGCCCAGCCCCGGCCATGGCGGCGGAGGAGGAGGAGGAGGAGATGGGCGACGTGGAGTGGGTGGTGGACAGCATCGCCGGGTTCCTGCGCGGTCCCGCCTGGTCCGTCCCCGTCCTGGAGTTCATGGAGCAGAAGTGCGAGGGTGAGCGGCGGGCGCGGCGCGGCCGTCCGTCGCGGTTCCCCGAGCCGGGGTGCCGGGTGGGAGAACCGCAGGGTGGGGCCGCGTCCCGGCGCGGAGGGATCGGAGCCGTATGTGTGTGCAGAGGGAGCCGATGTGGCCCTGTGCTGGGCCGCGCCTGAGGAGCAGCCGCCCTTAAGGTAATCCCTTATTCCAGTCGGCCCTAAGAGTGGGGCGTTTCGAAGCGAAACAGAGATGCGTTAGCAGCTGCGGTGAGTAGTCAGAGGTTGGGAAAGCTGGCAGGGTGAAGGCTCGCTGGATGCTAATCCCTGCACGGGCCGGCCTCTCCCCCTGAGCTGTGCTGAAACCCCGAAGCCTCAGTGAGCTGGGGAGGGCTCCAGAACGGCTCTTCTGTTAAGCAGGTGTCAGTACCCGTGTGGAAAACCCGCAGTGCTGCTGAAGGTAAAAACCTGGTAGCAGTCACCTTGCACAAGGCTGTGCCGAGGGCTGCTGTGAATCTGGAGATTGTTTCCACCCTTGGTGACCTCAGAAGCAAGATCGCTGTGGGCGCTCGCACCTCTCGTGGTCCAGCGGGCAATGAGAAGGCTGGGTTAAGTTACCAGAGTCTGCCACGAGGAAGCAATGGAGAAAGTGTGGCTCGAGCTATTGCCTCGATGCCTGCCCAGACTTCATGCCATTCAGGCATTTTGATGGCTGGTCGGCTAGGTGAGAGCTGCCTCTCGTTTTAGGAATCACAGTGTGCGTTATCCCTCCCTGCAGCAATGATCTCTCCTTAGAAGGTTGAATGGAATTTACTGGCAGTAAGAAGATTTATGGAACCTCTGTACATTTCCATGTAGCGTGAAGCAGGCTTATATAATGGCCCCCTGCCAGTTTGTTGCTGTGTCAGAAATGAGAGCAGCAAAATAGAGAAATGAGAGGAAGTGATCTTCCAAGGTTTCGTTGGACAACTCCCAGCAGCTACTGAGAAAGAAAGAAAAGGCAGAGGACGTGTTGCTGCAGCGTTAGGGTTGCTAAGAAGCACAGTTGAAAAAATGCTAACTCTTAATTGCAGTTGTGCACTGTTTGCTTTTCCTTTGGATGCATTTGCTAATTTCACTGCTGCTACTGACGTGTTTTGTCAGGGCAGAATTCTTTTTGTTCTCATAATGTTCAAAGCCTTTGGAATGAAAAAAATTAGCATCATTTCAATAAATTGTCCATTTCTGATGCCTCAAAACTAGAATTTGAGCTTTAGTAATGGGTATGCAATTATGTTATGTACTTAGTTGCATATTACTAAATTATGCACATTTATTTCACATAACATTTAGTAGAAGTGATCCTACTATTGTTGCATCTATTGCTAATTGTTTGCTTCTTCCCTCTTTCTGGGGACTTGACTCGTGGCTTCATTAATTTCAATTTCTGTGTCTGCAAAACTGAAATTCAGTCTGTGGATATGCCTTAAAGGGTGTGCACTTTACTCTTTTACACAGATATTCTAAGGTGTACACAGAAATATGGCTTGTAGGTAGAGAATCTTGACAGTGACATTGAAGACTGGAGGATAGAGAGAGGGTACAAAAAGAACAAGCGGGTGGCTGCAACTCTGCCTGGGGATGAAGCTCAGTCCCAGCAAGGAAGACTCAAACTTCTCTTAGCTGTCATTCTGTTTTGAGGGTTTTACTAGCAATGGTTTTCAGTTTTGGCAGGAAAATGCTAAGTTTATCTCCGAAGATACCTGGGTCTCCCGTCTCATCCTGATGCAGTGTTTCCCATTCAGTGACCAAAGACTCAGAGCCAAAACCTGAGGGAAAAGGATTGTGACATGATTTAGGAGACCTGACTTGAGAAAATCCAGGATCACCGTTCAAACACAGTATTCCTTAATGCAGTTTTAACACAGAGGTGATGTTGACCCTTACTTGCTTGCTTTGGCATTTAGCTTCATCCTTTTTGTTCGGACTCTGAAAACAGAGAGCAGTTTGTGGAAGCTTTCCATTCTGCTTTCCATGTTGCCCTGGGACTGTGTGAGGAGAAGGACTTGCAGGCACAGGCAGGTGCAGTGGGGTCCCTCTGCCAGCCCTCCTGGGGTGCTCAGGGGGTAGGGAACAGGAGGGGCTGGAGGGGAATGGAGACATAAGGACACAGGTAGGGCCTGTATAGGCCATCACAGAGATCCCCAGATGGAAGGAGATGCAGAAGACAACAGAGGCAGTTATTACTAAACCCAAGAGGGTGAAGATACATATGGTGGTCAATTTAGAAACTGACATTTTATTTTGAGGGTGGCTTTTATAGTATTTTTTTTTATTTATTTGTGGAACGAGTATTTTCCACCATTTGAATGTGTAAGCCTGTGTGTCTGTTTGTTTGTTAATGAAACAATATGGGAAAAAAAACCATTTTCCTATGCAGAGAAATGAAACAAAAGCAATTGTTGGCTTTCCAAATTCTCTCTCTTGAGAAGCATGCTTCTTTGTGTTATTTAGAGGGCCCAAACTGTTTGATTAGATGTTTATATTTGCTGTGGGTTGTAATAAATTGATGCTAGCTGTTAGGAGCAGCCATCTTACATCACATCTTATCACGGTTCCAACTCAGTGCTGTCGCAGCTGGAAAATGATGCTTTCCAAAAGTCACTCTGAATTCTTGAGAGTTGCACTAATTCTGTCACACAAATACCATCTCTGTTGCAGATGACATATGAAAAAAAAATCACATCCGTTCACCAATTTGTAAGGCAGAATTCCTGTTCTTCAAGTGACTTCAAAGCATGCAAATGGGAAGTGACTTGTCCAACGTGGAGTGGCTAATCTTGAAGGGAATTGATGATGTCTTATTTCTAAGGCTCTGCTTTAATTGCTAGGTTTTACATTACTTCTGTTCATTGCTGACACGATAAAAATGCAAATTGTAAAACCCCCAGTTTTCCATTTCTCTTGCTTTCTGCTGCTTCCCTCTATTCTGTGGTATAGAGATTGTTAGCTTGGTATTTTCCAGTCTAGAGTTGTTAATGTGAATCCACATGAATAATAATGGCTTCTGCTGCACGTGTTCACATTTTTGTCTAGACCACGGTAGATAGAGTTTTAGCAAACAGTGGTAAATTACCAGCACCAGATCTCGTCTTTAGGGCTCTCTCTGAATTGTTCTGCAAGCAGATCTCTCCTTCCTGCATCACACTGGCTTCTTGTTAAGTGAACAGCATTTAAAATGAAGGTTCAAGTCATTAGCACATCCTTCGTTTAAGTGTATGCAGAGACAAATAACCTGGCTCATGTCATCTGTTGTATTAGAACAGCGTTATGCAAGTTCACCTGGTAGCTCTTAGATTAAATCTTTCTTTTGAATGCATCTACCTGCTGAATCCTCAGCTTGCTTAGAAATCACTTGTGTTGTGAAGATGCATATTTCTAGTATTAAGTTAGGAGACTTACAGTAAATTACCCAAAGTACATGGCTTAGCCTGAATGTGTGAAAACATAGGTTATTATTGCTGATCATGTCTTATCTTGTCACACAATTAAATGTATTAACTTGTAAAGGTCAGTGTTAATCTAAAGGAGAAATTAATTAGTGGCCCTGGTATTGAATGCACTAGTACTTAAAACACTAACTCACAGATGTCTGTTTTTCAGTTTTTGACAATGAAGAAGAAAGCAAATTGTCTTATACGGAAATTTATCAGGAATACCAAGCGTTGGTGAGTGTTGTTCACTATTTGTGGTAGATTTCTAAGAAGTAATGTGCAGTGTTAAAGTAGTATTTAGATTAATTTGTAGTTGTGTTATGTTTATTTAGAATTTTCTAATGTTGCATGCCATAAATGTTATTTAGATATTCTTTGAGTCATAGTCAGCTATGCGTTTTTATGCTTAAAACCCAGATGCAGAAATGTTACTTTTTCTTACACAGTGTTATCTATTCTTCCTTAATGTTAGCACATTGGCTAGCTAGAATACTGTGTTCATAAGCTGGAGAATCTTCAGTGTTCTGGAAAGTTAAGATGACCAACAGCACAATGTTAGAAAACATGTAAAAGTGTTGTTTCTTTATGAGACCAATAAACCTATTGTATCAGTAAGTATCAGAATAAGATACAGAATATTTTTGGAGCATGCTGAAAATACTTATAAATCAATGCATGCATGTATGGTAACTGTTGAATCAGGTCCTGAACCACTGAGTCCTTTTCATCAAAAAGTATAAGTGATGAGAAATATCAGCCAGAAGTCTGGAGGAAGGGTAGGGAGGTGATGTTCCTGGAAGTTGGAGAGGTTCAGTGTATATATAATAACCAGTTTCTGCATCAAAAATCAGTGCTGATTTAGAACAGCTTATGAAAGCAAATAAGCCAGAAGTATCAGAGAAATCAGTTATATTACTGCAGTGATTTTCCTGTGAGTTTTAAAAAATACAATGGCAGCAAGAAGGAAGATGCAGTCATGGGGAAAAAACATGATTCTTAGAGAAAAATCTCTTAGAAAGTAAGCCTTATATTTCTTACAGGTTGAAAAGTTATTAGAAGGCTATCTTACAGAAGTTGGCATTACTGAAGAGAAATTTCAAGAAGCTTTTTCATCTCCGCTTGCAAGGACTCACACTTCACAGGTATATTTTCCTTTGTTAAGGAGCACATAGATTTGATTTGTAGCTTTGTCTTTCCACTCATAGAGCAGGGCAGATGCATGTTTGAACGTGCAAACAGATAACATGTTTGAAAAGCTTTGTTTTTAAAACTTTAGTGTTCTAAATCTTAATGTATATATGCTTTGACCAGCAAAATGTGCATCTTTAAAACAGCACTGAATACTTGCATGGGGTCACTCGTTTGGGATTTGTCTTCCATGCTTTGTACTTTCTAAACCAAACCTCTGAGCTTAAAGGTACATCTGCCACTTTTATTTGCAGGTTTGTCAGCTTTACAGTAGTCTACAGTAGCAGAAAAACTTGAAGATTTAAAAAAACATACATAAAGGCAAAAGATGTTTTCCTCCAATTCTGTAATAAAATGGTAAAATCTGCAGAGCAGAGATTACCCTGGAAAGACAAGGCATGATTCTGTACCACTTCATCTGCTGGAAGTTTTCTTTAAGAGTTGTCTCAGGTATATGGGGCAGAGAAGTGGGAGCTTCTCCTGCCAGTGTAAATTATGCTCTGTTGAAATATCTCTTCCAGCAAGATTTGTCAGAGTGCACATTCCTTGTGCAAACTTACAGATTTGTTCAAGAAATCCAACAAATCATGGTTGTAAACTTACACTGGGAAACCCTCCAGATTTTATGATAATATTGTGGCCATGATGATCCAAGGACTTACACCTTTGAATTCTTTTCTTGCCTATAAGCTTAACTTGTATAGCTAGAAAAAGGAGACAGATAGTAAAAACAAGTTCCACAGAATTTAGATTTTAATATAATTTCAAGCAAGCTGAGAAGGTTTTGAGTTCTGTAGTTTAATTAATTTGTGTATGTCTTCCCTCCCACAGGCCATTTTGCAAACAGTACTGGCAGCAGAAGATTTTAGACTATTTAAAAAAATGATGGTGCAGAAAAATATTGAAATGCAATTGCAAGCCATCAGAGTCATGAAAGAAAGAAATGGTAAGGAGTAGTAAATGGAAGCTTTCTTTTTGTTTTTTTTTTAGTAGGACTACATAATCCATTCATAAATGAAAGTAGAATGCTGGTTTAGTTGAAGTTAAGGGAAAACACTGAGCTGGTTTTACTGGGACCAGGATTTCAGTATTTAGTTCTAGGATTATATACTCAGACACAGCAATCTGTTTTTCTTTTTAAAATAACATTGTGAATTCTGTATGATTCTGTGCGAATCTTGGTCTGTTTTTTGTTAGAGAATTTTGTTGAATGTTCACTGCATTGCTGAACAGTGATAGAGCTGGTAGCTGAATTGCACTGTTTGCAGAGCAGTGGTGGCACACTGACTGTCATGCCTACACTGTGGTTCACACTGTGCATGAGAAATCTAAAAGACAGAGCAGAAGTTACAGCCTTCATCATTCTAATAAATAAGTACTGGTAAAGAAGAGAATTTATCTTACACCCAACTCTATTGCACTGTTGATGCTTCTGAAACTATCTGCTTCCTCTTTTCTTCCTCGTCTTCAGTTCTATTACTTTGTCTTACTATGTGCATATTTATTTCAGAGAATAATTCTTAAATTTCAAGTTTGACACTATACTAAGATTTGAAAATGGTTTAATTAACCATGGTTGATTTGTGGTCTGCAGGTGTAAAGGTTGTAAAAGCAAAGAGACCAGTGCAAACAAGATGTTACAAAACAAGGAAAATGAGTGCTCGTCTGTCTCTGAAGACCTAGGGTTCCCAAGGAAGGAACTCCACAAAGGAGGCATCTCCAACAAGAGATCCTTCCTCAGTGGCAGCCAGCCCTTAAATGAGGTTTAAGAGGGGTGCAGCCTGGCTCCACCTCTTCTGGTCACGCAGGTGAATCACCTTCACCTGTGCTCCCAGGGCTGCCCAGATCTTTCCTTCAGGAGTTCATTCAGTAGTTCAGGTTGTGACTCAGAATTTCCCATACAGCAGGAAGTACCATATAATGATCAATACAGACTACACCTTATGTTTTACCTTTAGATATCAAAACTTTTTTTAATTTCAGAAACTTTTGCCCTTTTGCTACTAGCAACTTGATGCTAAGGATCTAGAATCTTTTTGTAAGCAGTTTACAGTAAGGAAGAACTAGGTAAAGGAGAGAAAGAAAAATATATCTGCAAAAGATTTATTTCTCATCTTTGATTGAAGATTGATGCCAGTGCAGTACAAAATAACTTTCTTTAGAGTAGTGCATACTTTTTTTTTTTAATAGGTGTGTTGCCTGACTGTTTGACAGAGGGTTCTGATGTATTCAGTGAAATTGAACAAGAAGAAATGAAAATACTCAGGGAGGTTCTAAGGTAAAAAAAAGAAATTGGTCCTATTTTCTGTCTTCCTTTAAAATAGAAGGATATAAGGCCTAACACTTCCAGCCTTTTCCAGGAAACTGCTTCCAGATGGCACGAGAAGAATGAATTGTGCTAGACAGTGGATGTGATCAGGGCTATTTGAAGACATTAGAATTACCACTCTGCCACGATGGAACCATCTTAGTGTTTCATGGATGGATGTCCAACTTTAAAAGCCCCACTGGTTCCATCCTTCTCTGAATCCCAGGGCAGAGCTGTGTTCAGTGACTTCAGACAACAGGAGCACACTGCTGCAAGCTGTTCTGTGAGCACCATAAACCCAGGTCTGGAGATACACAATCAACACTGCTTAAAGCAGTTTTATTACTCTTTAGCAAGGGTACCACGCTTCGTTCTGCATCTTTTAAAGCCTTGGGAAGGCAAATTCTGCTTCTGCAGTAGTCCTTATTCCTTTCCACAGCTTCCTCCTTAGTTGTATTCCATGACTCCTAATGTGATTTAAGATGCATGAGGACTGATACAACTCCTGTAGATTCTCCTCCACTCCCAATTCATGTGTATATAAAGAATCATAAACAAATAATAAGATTAACTCATTTGGGTTATATTAAATTATTATATTTGCCCTCTGTGTTCTGCAAATACTTTGTCTTCATCAAATGAAATGATGGATAGATAGGTAAGCCCTGGGAATTCATATACAATTATTTTAGCTCAAGGAAAGATAGAGGACTGCGTTCTGCATGTTTATCATAATTCTCTCTTTCAAGAGTGCATTTTCATTTAAGTCATGACAGTATGCAAGCTGCTGCAAAAAAAATGCCTCCTGTTTTATTATGTTGGCCTGTGATATCAGAGGCCACGTTGGTGGTATGGCAGTAGAGGCTGAACCATTGCACCAATATTCCATTCCATGTTGTTGCTCTGTGACAGAACGGTGTCTGACACAGAATTGTTGTGTATCATTGGATTCCTTTATGCAGAGAAAATTACACTCCCTGACAGTCATTGATGCTGAATATGGAGACTAAGCAGCAGATATTAGCACAGTGAGGTGTGTGATGATGTGTTTCAGCAGTGGTGACAGCCACAGGAAGACACGCCACATTCTAGACAGCCATGAAGATTTTGAGGGGTTTGTTGCTGATAAAAATGCTTAGCTAATGCTGGTGATTGTGTTGAAAAACAATGTTTTGTAGCTGAGAACTTACTCTATCAAATAGTGTTGTGCACATTATATCTGTTGTTGTTTCTGTTGAAATAAACAGGAGGCATTGCTTTCAGAGTGAGCTGTGTATTTTGGACTCTAACACATTCACATTATCCTGCAATTGATTTGATGGCCTCCAGCTATTTAAGCAGTGCTAAATTTATGTTTACAATGATACCAAAGAAGTCTTGACTATTTACTTGTGTTTTGTGTTACAGGAAATCTAAGGAAGAATATGAAATAGAGCAAGAAAGGAGAAGGACGGAAGAAGTGAGTGTCTTATCTTTCTTGATGATTTATGTTGAGGATTGAGAAATACTTTTAATATTCTTGTCCCAGGCATCAACTGTATCACTCCAAGGCAGTGATACAACCCTAAGCAGATAAAAGCTGTCAATAAGGTCTTCATTTTGAAGGGTCTGTTCTGTTGTTTACATTTTTCTTGATGGTATCATTGACTTTAATGCCATGTATAATACCATTATCCACCAGTCATTCGGTGCAGCTCATAAGCATATTCCTTCTTAGTATCTGAATTGTGTGATTCTGGCAATGGGTATCAGTCTTTCAGATTTAGAGAACATCTGAATTACTAATTTTGTCAAGATCAAAGAAACTTCAAAGTGTAAGCTTCTTAGTGACTGCAGCATTCCTAATCTTTCAGGAATGTTAACCATTGCTTCATAGACAGTGTAGTTATTCATTAAGTCAACCCAGTGCTGCCAGAACCTAATCACCAGGAACTAGAAATCCCTTCCAAGTTAAACCATCACTCAGGTAACTGAATGTAAGTGGGGTCTTGCTAAACTGCCAGTTGTTAAGCAACTGAGAAACAGATTAAAGTCTGAGCAAGGCTTCTGTGAGGAAGCAGCAGTAACTACAACAGCTGTAGTTTCTATGGTAAAAATGTGGCAATGTATCTCCCCATCAACAGGAAAACATATTTAAACTATACAAAAAAAGCTGGAATTGTAGGTGTAATGTGAGTGATCTTAAAGATGGCACTTAAGAACAGTATAGAAGATGGTATATTTGGATAGGTCTATACAGATGGTGCACAAATAATACAAAAAGGAAAACGGCTCACCTTTCAGATGGAAAAGGCTCACAGTGGACTCCACGTAGGAGGGATCTCCAAGAAGAGAACCTTTCCTGGTGGTGGTCAGCCCTTAAATGGGGTTTGGGGAGAGGTGGAGCCAGGCTCCACCCCTTCCAATCTCACAGGTATTATCACCTCCACCTGTGTCCCCATGGCTGACTCGATGCTCACCTCAGGTGACCAATCAGTGGTTCAGGCTGTGATTCAGCAGTTCCCATACAGTAGGCTGTTTAGAAGAATTGCTTTTCTGTTCTTTTCCATCATAGGAAATTGTGCCTAGTAAATTTGAAAAGGGAAAGCATTGTCTGTTCCTTTAGTCTGGCTGACAGAGGAAGCTATCTGGAGACCAAATGTAACTACTTCAGAGGTCTCTACTTTATTTCCAGTCTTACTCCTTTGTTAAAGCCTGTGACACATGCAGATGATAGTCCTGTTACTGAAATTCCACCAAAGTAACCTCTCCCATTGTCTGATGCTATAGAAAAATGGTGAAAAAATGTTGTTTCCTGTGTTATAATTCCAGGAATCAGGTCACCTGTTTTACAAAACCTAGAATCTCTGGCTCATTTTAACAATTGATGTTCTATCTAGATAGAGGCTTATCTAAGTCCTTATAGACCAGCTGAGAATATCAGTATTTGTGATAAACAAGCCAGGTTACAGTAGTGTCTTGGATTCTTCAGCCTAGCCACTGAACTGTTTCTTCTTGGAATTGAAATGCATGCATGGAGCTGTAATACCTTGTGAACTGCACTTCTATGGTTTACAGCATCCAATTCCATTTAGTGGTTCTTTTTTAAGACATACTTCCCAGTTTGTGTCATTCTGCCAGCCAAACCACTTAATTATTGAAGACTCACTGCATATTTCATAAAGATAAAACTTTACTCTTGTTACGTCAGCTGTACTTGTTCAAAGGTGGAATTCTTAAGTCTTTCTATCCATAGAAAACTGTAGCAAAGAGCATGTGGAAAATGTTGTTTAAAATTGCCTTAGCATGACTGATTTTGGGATGCCTTCTGCTGCTTCCTTTCAGTTGCAGGACCAGACCTTAAAAGTTTAATAATGCAGAACTTACTTGGAAGGCTTTGGCAGGATATCTGGCTACAAAAGTAATACAAGTATACTCTGTACATCAGTTTAACTCAACAGAAAAGCATGAATCAGAGGGCTGATGAACAGTATAGACATTTTCTGGGTGATTTCCAGCTTTTTCAGAGGCTAATTAGGAGTTGTCAGGAGTTTCCTGTGTATTAATAGTTCAATGCCTGGAATGCAGCATTAGGAATTGTAATGCTTGGTTTTGTTTGCTGATTTGATTTAAGGCACGTGCTAAATGCAAGCCACCAGATGTGACCAGTTTTCCAGGAGATCCAAGACAAACTGTTAAGGAGTCTACTGTGGGAGCTGGTGGTTCTGAAGAAACTCCAAAACTAGGTAATTTTATGAGAAAGTTCAATACTAAATGTGCAACACGCATGCATACACACACACAGGTGATCCTCAAAAATGAGTGTTTGCTTTTCCTCCTGCTTTCTCACAGCTGTTGTAACTTTCTATACTAAAGAAAGCAGCAGCACCAAAGGACTAAACTATTCCATGCTTAAACTTAAAATTTTTAACAGCAACCTCACTCCCCAAAAAACCCACAACAAAAAGACCCACAAACAATTGAGTGAACAGTTGTTCACTCTGCATTAGTGTCAGTAAGACTTTGCCATCTTACTGCACTGCACTCCAGTAGAGGCCAAGGAAACTGCTCATAAATACACGTGCCAAGTATTTCTAAACGTTACTGAAATAAAGCCATGGTGCATCACTGTGGAATTGTAATTAGCTACATTCAGTTACACATTTCAACTCAGAGATTATAGGTACACTCAAACTGACTGAATGCACTGAAATTCTCTTTGCACTATTTGTACTTTTGCATTGAGAGCAGTATTTTCAGGCTTATTTAAACAGTTCAAAGACACTCCCACTTCTAATAAAAAATATAGTAGGGGCAGCAACTTACCTTACTCAGAAATAGTCATAGGTCAGTTCAGGAGAAGTCTTGGTATAAATCTGGAAACATAGGCTGCTCTACAGCCCAAGAACTGGAAAATTTTGGCTCCAGCCTCAGCCACCATCTTAGACAACGCAGTGGACTTCTGTGGGATTGCAAGGCAAAATTACCCTTTGTATCTGCAGGTATGAAAAGCACAGCTGGAACCAATAGAGGGTTTAGTATCACTTCTATTTCTCAACACAGGCAGCATTTGTCCAAGAAAAAAACAGCCAGAGCTAAGCAGGGTGGCATGTGGAACAGCTGCCTTGCACAAGGTGAGGGAGCTGATTGAGGAGGGAAGGCACAGGGCTCACCAGAGCCTTGTTTGAGCCCCCCTGCCCAGAGCTCCCCTGGCAGCCCCCAGCCAACCCACCTGGGGCTGTGGGCACTGGTGGTGGTAGGCACCAAGCCAGCTCCTGGTGTATCCTCACAGGGAGGCAGTATCAGTTCTGAAAATGAGATATTGAGTGGTGGTTTTGAATTGGTAACCATCCAGTTCTGGGCTCAGCATGATGCTTTGTACCTCAAGTTTTCACTTCTTTCCCTCTCCCTTACAAGTTCACTTAAATGCAGTATTGTCTGATTCTGATCTTTGAAGCTGAAAGCTGCAGCAGAACACTTGTACCTGGAGCTGACCGAAGCATGCTGCAATCAGCAGGCTGCCAATTACTGACTCCTAATTAATGCAGAGAGCAGAAGTGCAGTCTTGATATGAAGTGCTCACTGGAATATTGAATGTGAAATTGCATTCCAAGCTTTTCACAATCATTTGTAATTGCAGGTGGGGTACTTATTTTAATATACAGCATTAATTAGTAGTGCAAATATATCACTTACCAGTGTTTTTTGATGGCAGGTTTTACAAAAAAACATAGAAAGTGTCTCCTCTTTAAGGGAGTCTGCCATGTCATCAGAGGAGAGATCTGGACATTGGAAGGAACACTGGGTTTATTTGTAGTTGGATGTGTTACTGTTTTATTTTTTTTATTTTTTAATGTGAAATTGCTGTTTAGAGGAATCTCGGAAATCTGCAGGGGCAGGCTTAAAACCAGTCCACCCATTACAGAAAGGCCCAGAAAGCTTCCCTCAGCCCACAAAAGGGAAAGAAGACATCAAGAAAAGAGCAGCTGGGAAACAAGCAGCAAGTGCAGCACAGAAAGCTGCAGCAGAAGGACTTGTAAGTGTGAAACAACCAACAATGCCCCCTGCCCCTGAAACATAAACTAGAGTGATAGGAAATGGTGTTACATTTACAACCAGGGTTTTTTTTACTATTGCAGTACATTTTTTTTAACCAGCATGTAAGCACTGTTGATGGTGTTTAGCACTTTAATTTGCATAAGGCTCAGATCAGTGCTCCATTTTTAGGAGTAGAATTCTAGAACTTAGCATTCAGCCTTTAAGTGTGTGATAATTTCTTACTAAGACAGTCATGGCTTGAAAATTTAACTTGTCTTCTGTACAGCTAACAGATACGTAGTTAATAGAATAAGCCATTCAAATAGCATGGTAACCAAGATGTATAATCAAAAAAGAATATTGCAGTGGAAGGGAATAATCAAAAAGAGATGGAATGCTCACCAGCATCCCACGCTCACAGCAAAAAAGAAAAAACTCTAGAGGAGCAATCTCCAGAAAAAGAACCTTCCCCAGTGGTGGTCAGCCCTTAAATGGGGTCTGGGAGAGGTGGAGCCAGACTCCACCCCTTCTGCTCACACAGGTGCATTGCCTTCACCTGTGCTCCTGCAGCTGACTCAGTGCTCAGCTCAGGTGATCCATCAGTGGTTCAGGACCTGATTCAGCAGTTCCCATACAGTTTCTGAGAAGAAACTACTAAGTTTAGAGGCAAAGATGTTGCAGAGGCTTTTATTTCATGAATACATAATACACAGAACATGAATTTCTTTCCAAATGTACTTTGAAAACATGCAGAATCCATCCGAACTTGAAGAGCAGCAGCTGAAGCAACGTGAGGACTATCTTAAGAAAAAACGAGATATGTTGATAGCTGCAAAGAAAGAATCAAGAAATAATATAATACCACCAGCAAACACAGACCAGAAGGAGAAGGAGTCATCTCCTAAAGAGGTAAAGGGTTCCAATATTTAAAGTGATCCTGACCACTTCATAGCAGACAGATGGGTTCAGTGAAGGTGTTGTTGAGTATGGCAGCAGGATTGAAGGAGCAAGTGGTGGAAGCAGAGCTATTTTCAAGTCACTGTTTTTGCAGAGGAGTACCAGCAAAAAGCTTTAACAGTTAAGTTAGCATTTCACCTCTGTATTGCAAATCCACTTGATTAAGGTTATGAGCTATCAGAGCTCTGCCTTTCTTATCCTTTGGCCAACTGTTTGGGCTCCCTTAAATCCCTGGGACTTTTTTTTCCAGCTAAAACAGGGGAAAAAAAGTATTTTGCAAAGTCCTTTTTTACATAGAAAAACTTGCTTAGTTCTTTTGATCTTGGAATGTTTTGCTCCTTTTTCAAACATATAAATCCTCGCTTAACGCATCAGCTGCTGGGATAGAAGTGATGCAATTAAGAAAGACAAGGCACTCTGAGGGAGGGATACTGCTGTCGTCTATCCAGTTGCCTCCAATACAAGAAAATGCTTGTGGGAGATTTAGAATTACAGGAAAGGGAAATCTGTCGAGCTACAAGTGATAGTTACTGTATTCTTGAAGATGTTTTTGTCCCACATATCAGTGTGATCAGTCTTCCAACAATGTTGGTTGACTGTTCTCTGTTCAGACATGCATCCAGGGCAGGGGGAGCTCTGTGGGAGAGTTCTGCATCTCAGAAAAAAGATTTAATCATGGCTGTGTCCTCGAGAGATCCTCATCCCATTGTTCTGGTTGGTAGGAACTGAAATGCAGCAGCAGCTGGTTGGGTTGCAGCGTGCTTGCTGTTTCAGCAGGTCATCCTGTCACTACCAAACCCAGTTCCATCTGAAATAATGACTGAAGTGTTTGTCACTGCAGCTGACCTTTCAACCTGGAAAATAAGCAAATCTCTCCTAAAGAGGGTTTTGTTTTTGCAAGTACAGTGCAAGAAGTGAAACCTTTGGTGGTAACTGCAAGTTCTCAGTGCAAGGAGAAACACCAGTGATAACAACAGAGTCTCTCTTGTGTCAAATCCTGCCTCCATCAGGCACAGTGGGAGAATTAAAAAGGCCTGTGCTGCTTTTCAGTCTGTTAGGCAAATGCCATGTATAAAACACACAGCACTCTGGGCAGTGCAGGGAGATAAAATCAAGGAAATGACCTGTCCATGAATTGACTGATACGCCCTTCAGCACACAGAAAGTGATATGACGACAGAAATCCTTGCACAGTGGGTGTGATAGAAAATGTCATATGGGACAAAGAGGCAGCTACACCAAAGAAAGCAAGTGCATAACAGGAGGCATCCTATGGCAGGGTGAAGTGCTGTCAGTATGGGTCACACATCACTGGAAAAAAAGAAAGGAACTTCTGCCTTCTGTTAATGGTTCTTATGGCTAATATGAGTTAATGCAGCGGTTACAAATAGGTCTGATAAGCATCTCTGTGAAAATAAATAAGGTCTCTGCTCACCTGCCTGGGCAGCAGTTAGCATTAGGAGCCATGGTATGTGTTGGGAAGTCACATAGTTTGTTTATTGCAGTATTTTTTTCCCATTTTGTTTGTAGGAAGTTTCAGAAGAAAAGCAAAAATTACTGCAGAAGAGGAAAGTGCTCGCAGAGAAACTGAAAGAAGAAGTCATTAATAAGCAGTAATTTTGAGAAGCTCATCGCAGACCTCAAGAACATAGGCATCTTTTAGAATAAATTACATAACCAGTAACGGAACAGATTTGCTTTCACGTATCTTACACTTGTTTTTATAGAACTTTCAGACAAGTAATTCAGTACTTTGTATGAAATATCTGAAGTTATGCTGAAATACATTGAAAACATTTTCCAGATTGCTGGAAGCTCACTGCTTTTCTCTGGAATGTCCTCAACAGTGAGGCAGGGCAGCAGCCTCACACACTCAGATACAACAAAAGGAAATGTGTATCTGTTAAAGTGACACCGAAAGAGAAGAGCAGGTAGATTTGAATAACTTGAAGCTATGTTTTCTAAAAACCATAGAATTTGGTTCTTTCCATTGAAGTATCAGAAATAAATGACTGTTCTGGGCTGTAATGGAGCCTGAGGTCACAAGGAAGTGCTGCTGTGACCATCCTGTATTTTAAGAAACAGCTGGTGCAGCTCAGAGCCCAGAGCCAGGAGAGCTGGAGGCCTGCACTGTTGCACACACCTCCCAGACCATTCACTGGTACCTTAGATCCAAGCTTGCTGTGAAGAAGTGAAACAGACAAAAGCTTTCCTTGCCAAGTAAGGACTAGGAACATCACGAGGCCAATTTAGTTCCAAAGTGTTCAAACAAATCATTTACCAGTTTATCTTTGTCAGACTTCAAATGAAGCACTGGAGGTGTGGTGAGCACGCCCTCGCCTGTCGTGGCATTAAAAGAAACAACCCAACCACTTCAAGTTCCATGTAACTTTTTATTAAAATAGCATTTATAACTGGTAACACGTTGGCAGATGTTCTTTACTTTTCCAAAAGGATTGGTGGTGGAAGGGCCCCAGCAGAGGACGTGGCTGCCCCGCAGCAGGATCCGTGCTGCCCTCAATGGGAAGCAGCTGTGGGCGATGCCTGGGGGCCGAGGTGCAGGGTGACATCCCCAGGCAGGAGCTGCTCCACGTGCTGCCTGCTGCTTCCTGCAGGGATCTGAAGAGAGATGAGAGCAGCACAGCTTTGTGCAGTTGTCTCGTAGCTGTAAAAATTCACGATGTTGTTTTTGCTGTTGGAAAAAGGCTCACGTTGGTCTGAAGCATTTCTTAAGCTCCTGACGTTAGCTGAGAGAGCTGGTGTGGTGGGGAGCACTGAGCGAGCACCAACACTTCAGTCAGAGCCTGGGAGGAGCTGCCTTGGGTAGCTGTGCAGAGAGCATCAGGACAGCCTGGGTCCGCGGGCCAGCTAACAGTTGTTCAGCCTTAGGTTAGTAAAGGCACGTACTGAGCAATGCTTGAGTAGCACTGGAGGTGGTTAAAATCATCGTTACTGATGGAGGAAAGACTCGAGAAGAGACAGATGTCAGCAGGAACACAGCCAGCAGTGCTGCAGCCACACCTTTACCAGTGAGGGGTTCCTCGGGTCCTTTGTGTCCAGAGCTGAGGGGCAGTGCTGCCATGGCCGGGTCTGCTCCGTGAGCTGCTGTCCATCAGAGCCAGGCTTGGGAGCTGCAGGGACTCGTGTGTCCCCTGCCACTACAGAGTCACTTCTACGACTGCACAACAGCTATTCTTCAAGGATATTAGAGAATGAGCACGTTTAAAATCCTGAGTTAACTTACCATGTACGACAAACCAAACCAAAGCAGTCATTATGGAATTACAGGGTCACATTTTAATTCCTGAATTTTACAGTTCGGCATTAATATCACCACGTGTATACAAATGGTGTAAAACAAGTACAGTGGTATTTTTAATACAAAATAAACTTCTGTTTTATGGAAAAACTATACTTCATATCTACACAGACAGCCCATCTTTTTCCAAACAATAGCTAAAATTAAAATTAACTACAAAATCTCCAAAACAGAGAAACTGCTTCGGTTCAAACTATTCCAGGAGAAATGGACCCATAACACATTACAAGAGCCATCTACGTGGTGGACTGCGGCTGGTTCCGTGTTTTGCTTTTTCACACGTTTCTGACATCACGTGTTGGGAATCCTCTCACTTCTTCACGATCTCAGACCACACACGTGGGCAAACTTGACATTAAAATATGTACAGTTCACTTTCTGTTCTTGAGATAAAAGCCTGCACCGCGTGCCTCTGCTGGCTCACCTCGCCTTGTCGCGGCTCATGTACCTACGTGGAATGTACTCTGATCTCTTTCTGTGAAGAGCAGCTTTCATCCCGTGCCCAGAGCTGCTGCTTCTTGATTCTGCCCCAAAGACCACTGTTCTGCTCCTACAATTCCATCTTGGTCCGAAGAGATTCTGCTGTTCCACGCCACTCAGTTCATCGCTAAGAAAAAACCCGTTAGTGTTTCTTAATACCACCTCAGCTCCGCAGTTTCAAGATGCAGACAGGGAGACGGCCGCTCTGAAAGCTGCAGCTCGTCCTAACAAAGCAGAAAACGATTCCACGCCTCGTGCAGCACGAAGCCCACAGCTCCACGTGTGCTGTGCAAAGCAGCACGGCACCACAGCAGTGCCTGGAGCTGTTCTGGAAGCAGTCAGTCCTTGGCTTAGTTATTACTGGATATCTAATGGGGGGGGGGGGGGGGGGGGGGGAAAAAAAAAAAGGAAAAACTGAAAAGTATTATNTATGCAACAACAACAACAAAAAACCCCAACCAACTGAGCAAAACCATCTATTCTGCATCCAGCTTCTGGTTTCTCCTCTTGGAAAATAGAAATTAAAACCGATTTTCAGCTGTTTAAAAAAAAACAAAAACTCAGCATGCACTAAAACTGCAGCATCCCTCCCTCCAACCACAAGAAGCTCAGTTTGCAATAACTGGTCCCAAGATCTAGATTGTTCTTATGCAAACACAGTTAGTTTTCCCTCCTTTTTTTTTTGTTTTTTTTTTTCTAATTTTATAATTTTTTTCTTAAAGAGGCATTGCTAAAAGAACACAGCTGTGACAGCACCATTCCAAAATTAAGATGACTGGGTTTGAAATTGGAGCTCAATTTTTTTTTCCTAGTTCTGTTCAACACTGGGGAAACCCTGCAATATTTTGCTTTAGAAACTGTTCCCTGCCCCCCCACGCCCTCCCAACACCTGAGACGTTCCCTGCTGAGAAGCCATCATCCAGGTTCTGTGAATACTAACCCACTGTTTTTTTTTTGTTTTTTTTTTGACAGCCTGAATGGCAGCCTCCTTCCTTACTAGAAAGGCATTCAGTTCCTTGGAAGCCTCGTGTTTACAGAACTAACCCCTTCTAGCTCACAGACCGAGTTTCTTTTGCTACTCCTTGTGTTATCTCATGTACTCGTGGGAGAAAGCTTTCTCAATCAGATTCTTTTTAGCTCTTAAAACAGTTGCAGCATTTGAAACCCCATAATAAAAGTTTTTTATTCCAAAGTTTTGGTTTCCTTTATGAACCCAGGCGAGATCTTTTTCTTGGAGATGTCTCTTCCTCTTCGTCATCGTCTTCGTCGTCAGGATAATCCACCAGGCCAACAAGACTGCCCTGCCAATTCCAAAGCAACAAATCCCACATTGAAAAAATACGCAGGAAAGTGTCATTTTTAGTACATCCTCCTCCCCAAAACTCTCACTCAGGACACATGAGAACACTGCAGAACACCAAGCCTTTCTCAGCATGGCACTCCAACCTACAGCCACTTGCTTTTAAAGCCCTCCATGAAGCTCATGCAATTCTCTCAACAAGTTACACATTGTAAGTGCTGTCTGCCAGCTGGGCACCGCGTGTCTCCCTGGCAATGCCCCTCTCATTCAGAGACCCATTTGTCTTTAGAATGCTTTTCAATCTCAAGGGCAAAAGAAAACGCTGCAGCGTCCCCACTCCTCTGCATCTGGCCTCAGAATTGTTTCAGTCATTGTAAGCTCCACTTGTTGCCACAAAAGCTAACATGTACATGCACATTTTCCTGGTAAGGCTTACGAGTGTGCAGTGAGCATTTCAGCACTCCTTTCTCCAACCTCTCCAGCACTCACAGGCTGACAACGTGAACGATGCACACACAAGACATACCAGGTGCATCAGCTAACTCCTGAATTCCATCTGCTTAAAAACACTTCAGCTCTTCACAGCACAGCCCACTAACATAACTCAGGGGGAAAAATAACCAAGTGTGGGACACACAAAGCAGCAACTGGACTTAAAAAAGCTGAGTGAGAGCAGTGGAGTTATGCAGAAGATGAGAGATGATGCAGCCCAACGGATCAGCAGCAGGTTCCCATTCCCACTCCATACTTCCCCACACTTGCAGGCGTGTAACCAGGCAGGGCACAGGCAAACATGCACTTCAATGAGGCACTACCTAGAGACCAACTGCTGCACTACCACCTGAAGTACACAGCTGTGCTGCCCTATGTGAGGACAGCTGCTTTGGTACGAGTTCTCCCACCTTTGTGGCTGTCACTGCTGTGGTCAGAGTGGAGTTCTTGGAAGAGGAGCCATTGGAGCTCGCTGGTGATGTCTGAGCTGCCACAGATTTGCTGTTTGCACCATTTGCACCATTGGCTGCGCTGGCTGAGTGGGAAAAAGTGAACTTGAATCCCCCAGCTGAAGTCCTTTTGGGAAGATTCTCTTTGTCTTCGCTCTCTTTAGCTGAGGGACAAAATTTTCATGCTCAAGTATTAGCTGTACACCACGAAGCACAACCCGCACCACTGCATCCTGAGGCAGCAGCAGCCTCTTTCTAACACTCTGGTTTAAATGAGCAGTTTGCTCACTGACCTTGTGCAAAGCATGCCAGCTTTCCAAATAAGAACGGTACAGCTTTGGCACACACGGTGCTCACCCAGCACACACACAGATAAAGACATTTGGTTTTGAATGCCAGTTAATCTAGGTGCACGTCTGAAGCAACTGCACTCGTTTTAATCCTAACCTGGCTTGCAAAGACATGCTGGCAGACTGTCCCTTACTGTGGCACAGCTTTCCTCCTGCTTATGACTCAGACCCCAGGTTTGTGCACACACCGCTCTGCACGTCCTGCACAGAGTGCACACGGTGGCAATGAGATGAAATGGAGGAAATACCTTTTTTTGTTTCCATAAACTTTTCATAGCTGTCTGGAAAATCATCCTCTGGTTTAGACTTCTCAACTGGAGGTACAACAGCTTCACCTTCCTCCTCTTCATCTTCATTGAACCACATTTCTTCATCCTCCTCTAAGGCTCTTGCATCTCTGCGAAATCTATTGCTACGCAATATAGATGGAACACTGTAAGAGACACACGACACGTGGTTCAAGCTCTGCACACTGTGCCAGGACCCCACAGGATGAGAAATGGCTTCTGATGCCTTCAGGTGAACCACTGCTCCGCCACCAACACAAGTTCCAACAATACCCCAACTGGCAACAAGGCAGGCTGAGTCCTAACTTGGAATGAAACAGATTCTGCTTTTTTTAAGCTGAATGTTTTCCAACTAAAATTTAAAGCACTGATGAACTAACTGTACTGCAGCAGGCCAATGATGAAAGCCAGATTTACTCTTAATGAAAAATAAAAATACAGAGAAGCCCACAACTCAATCACAGCTTCCTGCTTTTCTCAGACATTCATGGCTGTAAGAAAGCATTGCATGACATCAAATAGAAGCTGTAATACAAAACACAGTTCTTACCTGTTCAGTTTCTGGTTTTGCCGGTCTTTCTCTTGCTCATATTTTGTCTTCAGTCCCTTGAATGTCTGAACATATTCGATAGATTCAAGTGCATTATAAAAGTTTTCAACTATATGTGCAATAAGCGACTTAATATCTTCCTGTGTAAGAACAAAACGGTATTTAAGTCTGCAGAAGTTCAGAAAGCTTCAGAACTGATCAGTTTTAGAAGCAACTGATTAACTGTCCTGAGTGAATTACAAAGCATGTGCCCAGCAGGGCTTGGGAGGGTGCAGGGGGAGTGTCCCCTTCTGCTCTGCCCTCATCAGACTCCATCTGGAGCACTGCATCCAGGCCTGTACCCCAGCACAGCAGGGTCATGCAGATGCTCAGAGGACGGAGCACCTCAGCTATGCAGAAAGGCTGAAGGAGCTGAGGAGACTTTCAAACAGCCTTCCAGTGCCTAACGGGGGCCTGCAGGAAAGCTGGAGAGGGACTTTTTGCAAGGGCATGTAGTGACAGGACAAGAGGGAATGGCTTTAAACTAATAGAGGGGAGATTTAGGTGAGATGTTAGGAAGAAATCCTTAACTCAAAGAGCAGTGAGTCCCCGGCACTTTTCTCAGGGAGCTGTGGGTGCCCCCAGGCCAGGTTGGATGTGGCCCTGGGCAGCCTGAGCTGGTGAGGGGCAACCAGCCCATGGCAACAGTAGGGCTGGGGGGGGACTTTCAGGTCCCTTCCAACCCAGGCTATTCTGTGACTGTGATAATTGTAAAAAGCAAGTGTCAAAATCACTGAATGTTTTTCATATATTTCTCAGATTAATGGACAACACTGTGTATTTTACCAACCCCATCTGTTATACTTTAATTAAACCATGACATGCACTATCCCAGACTAGGCTTACCTGAGTTTAAAAAAAAATAAAATGTTTTGTTAGGCCCTGCTCTCCCCATAAGTTTTACTTCTCTTGATAGCTCTGAACAGCTGCATCAGCACACACGGAGCATCGCATCTTCTGTTCAGATGCCCAACCCCAAGTCTGACTGTACTGCATAAGCCTTAACACTCAGACCACCAGGTCAGGAGGCATCTGAAAACATAACACATTTTCCCTTTTTCTGGGAACAAGAGCAACTGCAATATCCTATGTCAAAGAAGTGCCTTCATCTTCACAGTCCACAGACTCCTGTGAGAGGACTCCCACAGCAGTGTGCTCCCACGTAGCTCAGGACCTGCTGCAAGTCCCTGTTTCCTACCCCAGCAGTACAAGTGGGTGCTCCTGCTCATCCTGTCTGTCCTGTCCACATGCTGCTGGTGGAAGAGCTATTGTTTCAAGGCTGATGCTGTTTCAGAAAGCATGATCTTAAAGGACAGTCATCTTTCTAATTTACAGTCAGAGTGGTCTCATTCTCCTCACTTCCAAGTCTGCTCTCAAACAACTCAGCCACTTTAAAAGAATTCTGTCTCCAATCTGTCTACAAACATGGTATAAATAAGGCTTCTACATGCACCTTCAGAGGATGACCAAGTAAAATAAGCACGAGGCAGCTTACTGCTTCTTTTCTATCCTTAGTATCTATCCCTGGGATTTTTAATTAGTGATACACTAAGTACTGATACACTACTTCCTGTGAAATAGGTGCATTCTGCCTTCCTACCTGGGGTGACTGTGTGCATATGTATATATGAGAGGTGGAGAAGCTGCTTAGCTACGTACCACTCTGATGAACTCAAACAGTTCGATCACAGCAGAGTTGAGCAGATTGTATCTAGTTCCATTATCCAACAGAGCATTTATAACTGGCTCAAAGAGATTCCCCTTGGTGATATAACGGTTATAAAATTCATCTTTCAGGCCAATTATCCTCCTCATGAAGCGAAGAGCACCTATATGAAAAAAGAAATGAAAGAGTAACTACGTTTCTGTCCTCTAATCTGCCCCTCTTGTTGAACACTGAAAAAACAAATCCTGAAGAAGTTAACTTGGTTTCCTGCTCCATCCTCTGACCTTCCTCTGTATCTGGATGCGGACAGGTGTAGTGCCACATTTAGGAAGTTACACAAGACAGACATGATTTTCACTTCACACAGATGACCACAAAACATCCCTCCTGCCACATTACCAGATGCAGTCACTCCCCTTCCACCACAAGCTGTATTTATCTCCATTAACAGATATCTGGCACTTTTTTTTTTCACACTTTACTAAACAGCTAGCCTGTAAAAACAGGAGATATTCCCAAAGCTTGGATTTAGATGCATCCTTTTACTTACAACACATTCCACACAGTACAAAAAACACCCTGAGGAAGGAAACTGGGGCAGCTCCATACTCACACAAGGCCAGAAAAGTGTGTTTTGAATTCATCAAGACCAGCACTCTTCTTAGTAAATCTTTGTTCATAATGTAGTTCTTAATGTGATACGTATGGTGTTCCACACAGAAAGTGAGCAGCTCCAGGATTAAGGCGAGCAGCTGTGCTGTCTGATAGTTATCTACAAGAAAAGTGTAGATGTTAACATACACTGAAGAAGAGGATCTTTCAGTAAGCAAGAGACTGGAGAGGGGAGAAAATAAAAGAAAGAGAACACAGTTTCTCAGAAGCAGATGACAACGTTCTCCCAGCTTCTTGCTGTCTCAAATGAAAGCGAGCACCTACATCTCCTTTAATAATAAACTAAGATATCTGGCACCAATAAGAACTTCTTCATACAGAACAAGGTTCAAAACTCAACGTCAATTAAAACTTACCAGGACAAACTGTATTACTCTTAGTGGACCCAACTACTGCATCTGATAAATAGAAAACAGAAGCAAATATAAGAAAAGGTTCCCAAAGCACTGCAAATATGCAAAAGACAGGGGTAAGAACTTCTACCAGCTGTTCAGGCTTTTCATTTAATCAAAGCTCTCTCTGAGCCACAGGGAAACAATGGTAAGGACAGAACACACCTGAGCTGACATTTAATTCTATTTATGTTACAGAATTTCAAACGCCAGAAGGTGAAACCATGTAACTTAACTCTTAGGAATATTATTCCTACACAGATAATTCTGTTTTCTTCAAACAGAATCTCCAAATGAATACTCCATATATTCTATTTACGTTTTCATTTAAAATGTATACTTGGTTTTATTCACTTAACCATGAGAAGATGGGTTTGATCAAATCAAGTGCTTCAATGTGTATTTGCAGAACCTTTCATTCCTTCAAAAAACAATCAGACTCAGGGGCTGCCATGACACCAAATGTCCTTGTACCTCTTTAGGGCAGGGCAGTATGGCTGGGTTTCAGTTGGACTCCATGACCTTTAAGGTCTTTTCCAACCTGAGTGAGTCTATGATTGTATGATTGTAAAGTGTTCAACTAATATGAGTGCTAATTATGTCATTAAGTGCCAATTCATTCACCATAACCAATTTAAGAGTGAAGCAAAAGGAGCTCCAAGTTGCACCCCTTGGCAGAGCTTTATTTCAGCATTCCCACACTATTGCCCAACACAGGTTCAGAGTAACTCTCCTGAGCTGACAGTAACTTCCACTGATGCCACAGCATTTCTGTATCTGCTTTTCTAAAAGCCTCCTGGGAAACACAGACACTGCTTTATGCTTTTTAACCAAAAGTAATGTTACCTTTCTCACATTTATCTTCTGATGTATTAGCCAGAAGGGGAGCAGTAAGGACGTGCATACAATGGTTGTAGAAGAAATTGAGAAATTCACTTTTTTCTGTTTTCTAAAACAAAGAAAACTTCATTAAATATTGGCAATATTGGCAACTCGAAAGTGGCAATGGAGGTATCCTACAGAGAAATGTACCCAGCCCCCTCTGGTCTGCCTGCACATTTTGTTTGCATCTGCAAGTCACCCCCCTCTCAACATGTACTTCTTTCTTTTCAGAAGGTGATTGGAGACACCAAACCAACTTAAATACCAACAGAAAAAGAAGAGTGTGGATGCAAACACACACTGCAAAGAGAACGTACTGTAACTGCTTCACAGTTTGCTTAAACCACTCCTCAAGGTATTAATTTTACCCACAATTGCCTGTAACACATCACACCAAAATACCACCTGGCCTATTTCCTTACATCCTGTACAACGCAAGCCTACCAACACAGTGTGCCTTCTTAAGGACAGTATGTACTAAACCACAAATATATTCCAACTTTACAAAGACATTTTAATAAAATCAGGAATAGCCATGCATTAAAACACAACTAATCTGTATTTGGTCCAAATACCAGATGGCTGCATGACGTGTAATCACCTGCTCTGGAGAAAGTTTGGATTCAGAATGCCAACAGCCAAAGGAAGAAACAAACTGCTTTAAAGCAAATTTCCACAAATCTCCCACTGTTACTTTGAGCTCTGCAAACACACACATAGTTTGGCACCGCAGAAGAATGTAAGAAAATACTCTGTCACAGTGACAGCAGAAGATGTGTTTTAACTGTGCCACCAGCATTAGATAGCAGCATGGTACAACACAGGCCCAACTGGACTCTCTTCTCCACATATCTGTAGTTGAGCTATCAGGGGTCATGCTCACACTAGGGTGATCCCACTGAAGCCTTCAGCTGATTGTGTTAACAAATACGTGGGCAATGTCACATCCACATATCAGCAAGAGTCAAAGGAACCTCCAGTTTATGTTTCAGCTTGTTAAAACTGACACATAAAAAATATCCCTTTTTTTTTTTTTAATTCCCTAATTAGAACAATAGGAAGAACAGCATTTGCATTTTACTGAGATGTTAAGTGTCTTTACCCCTTGGCATTTTCTTACATTAGCTGTGGCCAACATATTCTCCGGATCTATCAAAGTGCGCAGGAGTCCCATCAGCTGAACAGCTCCCCCGAGCTCAGGATCAGTGTCACAGATCATCTGCTCAATGACCACATTGATGAGGAGGATGTCCTGAAAAACAAAGCTAAAGCTGAGGCACAGCTCCAGTAGCCCAATGACTTCCACAACTCCTGTATTAGGGTGGCTTGCTTTTGTTTTTAGCTCCACTCGTGAAGCAAAACGTGCAAATGGAAAGAGCTGCACCTAATCATTGGAGTTTTAGTCATGCAAAACCCACCTCACCTCAAAATCCCTGTTAGGAAGAGTTACGAACACATGGGACACCACCATGCTCAGAAATGTTTGTGTCTGATGTTTCTGCCATCTATGATTCTGGACTGACTGTATCCCAAGTTGCCAGGCAGGCTTTTGGTCTGTGGGTTTTTTTTTGTCTGTTTTATGCACTCAACAAACTTTAATACACATTTACTTACATCATCACTCTGTTGGGCCTCCTGCATTACAAATTCTCGGACCATGGATGGACTAAATTCTACCAGATAAGAAAATATATCTGTAGCAGCAGATCTCACTTGCAAATCATCCATTCCCTGGGAAAAACAAGACCACCTTTATCAGGGACTTACAAGCTTTGAGAATGTTGTACTGCAAAAGTTTATACAAGAGATGCAGCAAAACAGTGACAGGAGAAAGAACAGTCACTTTTTTCCCCGTCATTTCCCTCCTTTGAAAGATTGCAGGGATTTCTGTTAGTTTGATACCTTTAATTTAGGCAAGAACCTTTTTATGGTGCTGCTCCCTATGGCACGTAAGACACTAGAACTCTGTTATGCAGAGTTTAGCAGTTCTGTAGGAAAGAACCTACTACACATATTTTTGTACAAATTAATTTGTATCTCACTCAGACAACAAGAATTAATCATTTTCCATACAATAAATGTACAATTTCTAAAAATTAACACGATGGGAAACCCTTGGACCGGTCCACACATGGAAAAGAACCATGAGATTACAAATCATCCCATCACTTAACATGTATATTACTTTTACATTCACATAACAGTCCATGTCCTTTCATAACATCACAGGTTGTTACTCTAGAACATTAAAAAGCAAACAGAGCACACAGTTTCTACCAACAGCAAGGATATGTAAGTTGTAACATCAAGCAGCAACAGATGCTTCAACCAGAGGAGTGAAAAAGCATCCTTTCACAGCACTGATTAAGATGGATTAATCTGCTTTATAGCACTGAAAAGGCAGGATTAGGATAGGATAGGAACAGATAAGAGGTCAAGATCATCTAAAAATACTTCTTTGGTACTATTCCAACAACAGCATCAAGCTGCACCATGAAAAAGTACTTTCTGAATTTTACACTTGTTGTCAAGAGGACTGAATGTACCACCAACTTCATCGTGCAAAACAGCACTTGCAATAAAGTTGGGCCACTTGGACATCCTCTGGAGCCTCAACATTACCTTCAGAAGAACAAAGCCATCCTATGAAACTTACAGAAAGGAGTGCAGAGATCTGAAAAGCTGCTTAAATGGCCGTGGTTTCCCCCCCTCTTATTAGAAACAGTTCTAAGTTCTCACCATCACAATTTCAAGAGCTGGAAGGATTCCCAGCTTTGCCAAAGTTTTGAAAAATGCATCTCTGTTCTGAGGTTGTAATGTCTGAGAAAAAGCACAGAACTCCTTGAAAAAGTTAACCTGCAACACAGGGAAAAAAAGAGCATTTGATTCAGGAAACTCTGAAAGTAGTAAATGGTGATGATTTCTAAGTTTGTGTACTGGCTGGTGTATGCCTGCCTGGTAAGGGCACTGCTTCTCTCCTCCAACATTCAACATCATCAGTCAGGTAACATTAAGGATAAAAGGAACACAAAAGCAGTAACAAGAATATCTGTTAAGAGGCTGCAATTGAACTCAAGAAATACAGCCATCTTGTAGCCATTTTATCACATCTAGCATAGAAAAGATTTATACCTGAGCAGTTTGCCTTCTGTTAAAGAACAAAGATGTTCTCCCCTGCTGAAAACAATTCACTCTAGATTTCAGTAAGGCAATTTAAGCTGGTAAACACTCAGAGAGAAACAATGTTTGTAAAATACCTACTAAAAGACTATCGTTAACACTTGGCCCCAGGGCTGAAACACCTTATCAACTGAGCAAGATACAATGGAGAGAAGCAGTAACTGTAACTCCCCTGGAGCTCCCTGGTACTTGATGTCCATTCTGCACTGTGGCACTCACAGTGCAGGCGGTGTCCAGCACAGGGCCTGGTGCCCCAGGGTGCAGCCTGACTCACCATCACCACGTGAAGGCAAGGTGTACCTCCCAGCTTAGGACTTTAGCTTAGCACTTTCTCAGTAAACAGTTACCAAATTGGATTTTTACCTCACAAGAAATATTCTTCTAGTGGGTACAAAACCAAAGACGGTGCTGCATTAGAAATGGTTCTCCACAGGGTTACAAAATACCTCCCTGGTGGCACCACTGGAGGAACAGCTGCAATGTTCCTACTTTGTGCCTGAAGATGGAAGCACTGCAGACTTACCAATTCACATCGTTTGTCATCATCTGTAGCTTCATCTGTTAGTTGTGCAAAAACTTCGGACAAAAATTTTTCATCTTCCTGCAGAGCACAAAAGGAAAACAACTTACACAACACAGCTTACACACACAACACTGACCTTTATAGGCTGACACCATGCAGTCAAAATGCAGCTTAACTACTTGCTCACATCTTAGGAAGGAAAAATCATGCACTGGTAGATCTGGTCAACAAATATATATATTTTATCAGTAGAAAGGGAAATGCAGGAGTGTGTACACAGGAAAACAACTCATTTCTTGCCAGCTGTTCTGCTCACACCACCACTTGATGCCCAAGGCACAGAACACCAGGACAAGCCCCAGCTCTCAGGAGCTGGACCCCCTGCCCTCTGTATGAGGATCTTCCCCATAGTCCTTCACATGGAGGAGCACTGGCATTCTTTCAAACCAAATCTTAAAGCCAACAGTAATATTATGCTGCAGTGCTACTACGTTAAGCATCGACCCAGCTCCACAAACCTTGCTTAGCACTGAACAACCACCAACAGAAGCAGCACTTCCAATAAACAACTGTTCCAATAAACACCTCATGCTGAATGATGCAGACAGCAGTTACTTCTATGCTTCTCTGCATGCTGTCACTAAAATCCATCTATATACATCTTAAGCATGGAATTTCTAGTTACATGAAAGTTTGCCACAATAGATGTGAAAACGTTTAGATGTAGGGAAGAAAGTTCTTCATTACAAGCAATACCTGAATCAGCATCAGATAGAAAACAACCAGCACAGACTTACTGGTTTATTTTAAGCCTTGCTGGTTGTAACAGCTAAATTAAGCCTGTTAAAAAAATCGTATCACAACAAGATTGTGTCAAGCTGCTGCAGCTGTACTCCTGACATCCTAGAGCACAGCACAGCTCCAGGTTCACTTTCTACACTCGCTCTACTTCCCACATGCCTGCCCAGCAGCACTGCATCACAGAGCCCTGCTGCAGCAGCACAACCTGTTACTGCTGTGAACTGCACTCCCTAGGGAACATCCATGTGCCTAAGGTACTAAGAGTTCTAATTTTTACACCAAACCCAGAGGAGCTTCAGGATTCTTATGCCACACAAAGCAGCTGATTTACACCAGGGGAGTGGGAAAAGTCCTGCACTTCTCATCAGTACCAGCACACAATTTCACAGAACTATGATATCCAGAAACTTCTGTTTGTGTTTTTTTGTCCTCAAGGCAGCACAATCGATGGAGATATCAATATCAACAAAGATGTATATCAACGTGCATGCCTCCACTATGGCCCTAACACCAGATAAAACTCAACTCAACCATGGACGAGATGGCAGCAGAGAACTGCCAAGATCTCAGAGCTTCCTTTGAAGAGTACTACAAAGAACCAGGGAGTGAGAGTTTCCTGCTAGGTACAATTAAATGATCAGTGCAGTAAAATTGAAACAGAACATGAAGAGTTACAAATGCAAAATAATAAAGTGGGAAAGATTTACTTAACGAAGTCACTCTTTTTGCAAGAGAGACATCCTTTGCTTCTTTCTGCTATTCAACTTGAGTAAAAAGAAGCCCCAAAGCTCATCCACCTAACTGTCTTCTGTTGTTTCTTTCTGTTTGAGTAGTTCTAGTTTTTGGGTTGTTTTTTTTAAGTTCTCTGCTGCAGACTTTAGAAACATTCCTTATGGCAATGTTGTTTCTCCAGTGCCTACTTCTTTCCACAGCTTTAATACTCTTTCCTTCAAAAGAAAACTGATGTGTTTGTCAAGTTCTGCTCCACATAAACGTGCCATTTTCCCAAGTTCACAGACCAGAAACAGAACCAAACTACTTTGGTAGCCACTAGTTTGCACAACAAAACATGAGCTGAAAACACCCAAAACATGACTAAATGCACACACAGTGCTTCACACCTAACCCTCCTTCCACAGTCCAATTTGTCTGTGACAATCACCTGCTTTTACACCTGTTTCTGACTGTGAAGCCTCGAGGACATTTTTCAGGGCCTTGGTATTGCAGCATTTTGGTTATTTATTACTACTGTGGATTAACAGCAGGAAGAAAAAAACAGCAAATTAACTATTGCATACTGCAACACGAGCGTTAGAAATCAGCACAATAAATTATTTACAGCATATTAAAAGCCTGTAAATATATTCACTCATCTGAAGTCTAACATTTCTAAAAATCAAAACTAAAACTTACGTATCAGAAATTAGGGGAAAGCATTCAGAAGAGTGTGCACAATGCCCTCCCACAGTGTTAAAGAACCATAATCAGTTTCAAAACTGCAACTAGATGCATCTACACATCAAGAATCTATACCATACTTAAAACCACTTACCTGCAACATACTGACAATCTCAACTTTGTTGAAGAAAATAAAGGAAGTAAGGGTAGAAAGAAAATTCTCTTCAAAAACAGATGGTGTTGGCAAGATGATGTCCTGAATATACTGTACCCTGTAAGTCTGATGGATTTTTTGCCTGAGTTCAGAGTCTGTGATAGGAATAACCTCCTTAAATTTTGCTGTTTTGGTCAAGAACTCCCTGTGTCGTTTTGGCTGAGCCAAAGAAGGGTCATACTCAAGGCATCCAACAACATCCATAATACACTCATCAGAAAACATCACCTCAAACAGAGTTGCTTTATTGAGGAACAAAATTCCTCTAATAATTTCATACAAATGATGCAAGCCTTCGGTGTTCTCTAAATTCTCGCAGACCTGGAAAAGCTGCAATAGTTTTTTAATATAGCCTTCATTCTCCAAGGCCAGCGCTAGCTTTTCTCTACGGATGGGTGAGGAGAGAACAGAGGTAACTAGGTCAGCAATCTCTTCAAGTTTGTTGAGTTCGCAGGAAGGAAGGTCGATCAAAGGACTCGTCTCGGGCATTTCTTCTATGTGCTCCTCTTCAGACTCAATAAGGTCCTGTGTGACTTCCACTGAAGGATCCTTACCCTGAACCTAGAAACAGTGCACACGGTAACTGTCTCATCCCAATACATACATAAGAGGAATCAAGTAGATAACATGTACATAAAGCCTTCCGTACCTTCAGTTGCCTAGAAAGCTCCTAGTCACAAAGAGAAATAGTTAAGTTTGCTGTCTGGGAATTCAACATAAGTCATTACCATTATCTCCAGTACATATTTGTCAAAAATCAAACAAACAAAACCTAACCACGTCTGTGCAATAAAGAAATCTGAAGCACCTTGAAGGTAAACACAAAACATAGAAAGTAAAGAAGAGTGTAACAAAACTTTCTTTCAGTATTTCAAACACAAGGGAAGACTAGGTTATAAAGTCATGGGAAGAGCTCACAGGCTATCATGACATGAACCATAACAAAAAGACCAGGAACAAAGGCATAAAGGAATAACGAGTGCCCAAACTGAACAGAGAAACATGGATGCAACTGACTCCTGCTCAACAGCCCTCTGGTTCTGTTGTGCATGCTTCTCTCCTCCCCCCAGCCTACTCATACATCCTTCACTTTTTACTTCCTCTACTGATACTAAGATTCATAAACTATATCAGGCCTCTCCCACAAAAGGTCATCTTCCAAAGAGGAGTCTTCAAGTGCTAAGAGTTTTGAAATCCAGTGAAAGAACTGAGGCTAATGGTTGGCAGTGTCTGACCACACAAAGACCACCTTCTTGGACTGCTCATCAGATCAGCCCCACACAGGACTAACTGAAAACCTATGGACTATGTATCAGACATACCTGCAGCAACTAGCATCAGTTCCTTTCAGTATTCCAGAACTGACTGAGAAAGTTTAAACTTAGCATGTGTTGGGTATAAGAAAGCATCTTAGTTGCCTAGTTTGTCCAAAGGAAACAGCTCAGAAATCTGAATTCTGTATTTATTTAAATACAGCCTTATGCTTCCAAAAGCTGAGGCAATTTGGATCAATTCTGATGCAAAAGTCTGAGTTTCTTCTGTGCAGTACACATAGGTGTAACCCCACTGACCTGTTATTAGCAGAACTGTGTGAGATCTGAACCCTGTTACCTAATAAAACAGTGCAGACTGAAATAGCCCTAAGACACAGGTCTTGATGAAAAAATGACTGACATTTTGAGCTCAGACAGCAAAGCCAGCAGTGCCTCTCTCTGAGGGAGATCTAGCCCCACACATACTATATCAGATTACAATGAGCCAGCTCTCTGCAGGACAGTTAAAGTTTGGCACTCCAGGTCTTCCAGTTTTTAAGTTAAAAAAAGTCAAAACCTGGGCTTCCCTCATTGGTTTTAAAAGCAGGAAAGCCAACTGTGAAAAACACAACTTTAATTCTAAATAGTGGCAACTTAAAAACCACAGAACTAAATGACAAAGTCATGCTTATTTCACAAAGAGGTTTTAGAAGTATAACACAAATACATGAAGTCACAGAAGACACTGAAACATCTGCAAGAAACAATATGAAAATGAAAGCATACCTGGCAGATTTTTTCCCAGATTTCATCGCAGCCAGCTTTTTCTTGAAAACTCAGTGCTAAGTCATAGTTTTCTGCTTCTGACCAAACAATCAAGGTGTCCTGTTTAAGTCAAGAAAAATAACCAAGCACATTCATTCCTCAGACAGTTCAGATATTCACCAGGTACTTATCAGTGTTCTGTTGAATCACATCTAAAGAATAAGTAATAATTAATGTTATGTATGTCAAAAGAATAACTTGGGTCACTGAAATATTAAGTTATCTGCCCTGCTCTAAGGGACATCACCTTTCTTTTTTGCTTTATGAATGTTACCTTGTATGCATCTTTACATACTGAACACATTTATAATGGTATTTTTCTGCAACATACCTTCCAAGCTAGAACTTCTGATTGGGTACATGAATGCACACAGAACAGAAAATCAAGTAAATTTGTAACATAAATACAAAAAAATCTTAAACACCTGACGTATCAGAGGAAAGCAATGGGGAACTGGGAACAGAGCTCCCAGTGCCCCTCCCTCACATCCTTACCCCAGAGGGCTCTCAACCCCAGCCCATCTCATGTCGAAGGGAAGGAGCCTTCTCCTGAAGGTCTCACACCCAAGAAGGGATAACTGCTTCCCCAGGAGAACTCTGCTGCTCCCACACCTCCTGTCCAAATCTGCATTCCTTAATCCTTCCTGACCCAAGCCAGGTTAGCTCAGATGCTGCCAGCAGACCCAGCAGCACCAGAAGACAGTGCAGGGAGCAGGGCACCAACCTGCAGCTGCACAGGGCACCCGGGAACTCTCCTCCCACTCAGTCTGCCAAAAACCTGCCAGCTGCTGCAGCACCACGTGCCAGCAGTTCTCCAGTGAGGTTCTGCAGTATGCTCACAACAGCCAAACGTGGCAGTGTGCTCTCATCTTTGCTTCTCAAGCATACTATTGCTTTTCTTATGGCAACCTTGTTAATGAAGGTCTACTACTAAGCCAGCTTCTATCCTTCCTTTCCTTTCCAAAGGAAAACCACAAGCCACACTAAACAACAGCAACTGCACGAGCTCAATTTTCTTCCCCTCATTTGTCCACTTTTCCTTAAAGAGAGAAGTGTTCCCTAGCAAAGCACTGAGCTCACTGCACTGCTCCCAAGAGCTGTTTGTTGCCACAGAGCCTCACAGGACACTTGCTCTTCTCTCCTACAGTCTCCCTGCTTTGGGGCTGAATCACGTGTGCAAACAGCACAGCCTCCTATGGCTAGCACAACTCTGCTCCCAGCTGTTGAGTCTCATCTCTGGCTCACGGACAGCTCAATTCATGTTTACAGTGAGCGTGACATTTCAGAGAGAGCAGGGAACCGGGCTTCAAGGAAGAATAACTGCTGGAAATGGCAGAAACTGAAAACCCAGAGGGCTCCCAGACCTGGTTCCAACTGAGCTGCCACAGAATCCAAAGATGATAACAGCAGAACGAGGTGTCTCAAGTGGTCACACGGTGTTGCCAAAAGCACTTGTTATGTGCAGGAAGTGAAAACAGAACATGGAGGTTTTTATCCCAAATACATCAGCAGTGATTGAGGTACTCTGATATAAGCTATGTGAAAAAGCTCCAAATTGCTTTCATTCAAGTGCACGTGTGCTGAGGGATGCCTGTTACCACTCAGAGACACTTCACAACATAAAATCAGTCAATAGTCCAAAACGGAGTGCACAAATGATTTAAATGACACTGCAAACTAGCAGCATCAACTCGTCTTTCTTACAGTACCCTCCTTAGAAACATCTGTCTTTCACAGGTTAACTCAATTAAACAGAATTCTTAAGTACAATTTTATGGGAATTGCAGAAATCAAAATGGGATACGTAGACATGAAAACGTTCTGTGCAATTACTGATGCCCCAACACTCACAGATCAATGCTGCTCCACAGAAGTTTAACCCTGGAGGTAATGAACACGGGGCCCTGCTCAAACAATACCAGATACATGGCACTGACTTCAACATACCCACAGAAATCACCCTTAACCATGTGCTGAGAATTCCGAGGCTGAACAGTGCTCGATACGGTCTGCACTGATCACACAAGTTATGTAAGTTTCTCCAAAAATATTTCCAAAGGACTTCGAAACATAAACTGTCTTCAGCGTTTCCAACAAACAAGCACAGTGAGGAACTGCATGAAGCAACCAGGATCCTTCCTGCTCCCTTTAAACTCTCCCACTCACGGTTTATAGGCAAGATGCTGGCTGTTGTCTTCTTCATTAAGACAGTTTCATCAGAAAATAACTGTCCTATGCCAGTATAGAATTTACACTTCCTGCATGACCTACGAGCACTCAGGATCACAGACTAACACATCCCAGGTCTGGCTTCTTCACACCAACACCACACTGGAGCACTAAGATCACCAACAGCAATCTTCCTGAATTCACTCAAACGTTACAGTGTGAGACAACTTACAGTAAGAGAAAAAAAAAGAAGATTAATTCAGACCAACCATCTGAGCTGTAAGAGAGCAGCTCAGTCCTTCCTCACTGTCAGAGCAGGACCACACAATGCCTGCTACTCCTTCTCTGTGCCTCCATGCCAGACCCTCGTTCTCCTCTGATGCCAGCAGAGAGGGGGAAAGCAGCAGAGAGGGGGAAAGAGACGTAGCTTGGGCAGTAGAAGGAGATGTTTGGTGGGATCAGCTCCTACAGCTGACCTGCCACAAAGCTGCATGGCTGCACACGCTAAATGCTCAGGCTGCCTTCAGTCTGTTGTGGTTTAAGCCAGCAGCAGATCAGCACTATGTGGCTGTTCACTCTCTCCTTCCCCTCCCAGTGGAACTGGGGAAAGAACTGGGGGGTGGAAATCCCAAAAAACACAAAAACAGAACTTGCAGGTTGAGATAAAACCTATTTAACTAAGACAGAAAAGGAAGAAAGAAATAGCAGTAATGATAATTATATACAGAAGAATTGATAAACAACACAATTTGCTCACCACCACTGATGCCCAGCCAGCAGCTGCAGAGCCTCCTCAGCCAACTCTCCCACCTTTACAGCCTTCCTTGTACTGCCATAATGTACGGAGTATCTCTCAGCTGTGCTAGTTATGTCCCCCTTGGGTCCTTGTGCCATCCCAGCCCCTCAATGGCAGGACAGTATCAAAGAATCATAGGGGTTGGAAGAGACCTCAAGAGATCAAGTCCAACCCTCCTGCCAAAGCAGGTTCCCTACACCAGGTCACACAGGTAGGTGTCCAGGCAGGTCTTGAATATCTCCAGAGAAGGAGATTCCACACCCCCCCTGGGCAGCCTGTGCCAGTGCTCCGTCCCCCTCACCGTAATGAAGTTCTTGTGTGAAGTTCTTACAGCACGAGAAGCTGAAACGCCCTTGGCTGGCTCTGCACAGCACTGCTCACCAACAACTCCAACACTGGTGTGTCATCAACACTGCTTTTCTCTTGAAGTCACAACACAGCATCGCAGCAGATGTCATGGAGAAAACCAACCCTGTCCCAGATGAAACAAGTGCAGCATTGCACCACTGGAAGCACATTAAATGTCAGCCCCAAGCAACTCTGCTGACTTTGCCTGAAGCAAATTGCTCTGCTGTCACCTGAACAACAGCAAGTGTGCTTCAAGAGCATTCCTCACCTCATATCCGGAAACAGAAATGCTCCTTTTGGGGCACTCTACCATCAGAAGGTGCTGTGCACAGTGAGTTTCTGCAGCAGCTTCAAGACATAGCCAGGCAGCTGAAAATGACCACCCTCAGAGCTGCAGTGCAGAAACAAAGCAGGCAGTGCCATCTGATTTCACTGCAGCACTCATCTGCCAGTCATGCCAGGGAACAGTAACCTCAAGCAGAGGGTGGAACAACAGAGGGGTGCAGCAACAACTTCTGAAACTGCTCCTGCCAGAGCCCCCAGAGCACACCTGACCCTGCCCTTTGGCAGCCAGCCTGTGCTCAGCAAAGGCACGCTGCCCTCAGAGCCCAGGCCCCACACATGGGGAGACCTCAAGCTCCAAGGGTGCCTCCTGCTGTCTGCAGACACGGAATCAAGAGACTGTTGCAGGCTGTATGCTGAGCAGTCTGGCACCTGTGTCCAGGTCCTGCTACTCATGAGGAGAGGTCATGATTATTGCATGCTAAGACTGTGACAGAGCAGAATTCTGCATAAAGCCAAGCAGCACACGCATGATGCAAGAAGGCAGTTTTGTTTACAATTAATCAATAGCTCTAGTACTACTTCACACAAATCAGGAATCACACACTGATGTACAGTGATTAAATATCAGCATGTTGGTTTTTTTTTCCACCTACAGAATGATGTTATGCAAATCACAACTTGAGCAACAGCTACTCTGTAAGTGGATTCAAGTCACCCATGAAGCATAGCCTGGGCAGGCCTCCTTTCTGTCAAGCTGCACCATCTTGTAGCTTCCCCCAGACCCAAAGAGACTGTCACCTTAATGAAATCTACAGCTGAACTCTGATACCACCTGAAGTGCCTGGCCTGGACAGACGGGCACAGCCTCCGAGTCCTCAGGCTGCCTGCACAGCAGACCTGAGCCAGGGGTGCTAAGGAAAGACCACCCATGTTCTTATCTGGGCATCCAGAATATTCTGCCTGATTCTTCCCACCATTTTAACAATGCCTGCTGAGACACGCACCTGTACCACAATCTGAGCTGTGACTGAAGCACAGGCCAGCCAGGAGTTTAGCTCCCTACAATAGGCACATAAAAATTGAAGACAAAACACGAGTCAAATAAAAGCAGCATGAGTTCAGAAACGAGGCAAATCTCAAACTCGCCTCTGGAAAGCTCCCATCGTCATTCCTTTTAAAATAAAAAAACAAGGCAGACTACCCCCAAAAGAGTGAGAACTGAAGCAAACATTCAGCCACAAGGACAAAGAAGCACTAGGACTGACAGTAAGAGCCAACCCAAACAAACTTCAGCCCAAGATAAGATTTTTAGAACTACAGCCTAGAAAGACTTTTCCACAACAACAAGAAGCCAACCACCTAATTAAGCCACTTGAGACTTCTCTCAGTTAAGAAAATTTTGAAATAAGCAGCTGGATGAGGATTTCAGAGGACAGGCTGCAAAAGGAAGCAATTCAAGCTTTGCAGCAGCACAGCCTGCACTGGAGTTTTTGTAGGCATTAGCTTCCTGCACCAAATAGGAAGCAGCTCAAGGCCTTTGACTTGCAGAACCCTGTGCAACTCCCACGAACATCTGCTGCCCGCCCAAGAGAAGCCAGCAAGCATCACCTGACTGAACACACCAGTATCTCACCAGAGAAAAATGGAAAGCACAGAAAATAGCTTTCTGAAAAGTGGATCCAAGTCTTGACTGTGGCCAATCTGTGTTCCAGAGCTGCACGAAGGCCCAACTCCTCAACTCCTTGTAATGTAACTTGGCACCTTTCTTTTGAAAAAATCCAAAGCAAAACACTTCATCAGGCTCAGCGATTTACGAAGAAAATCAAATTGTTTTCTGGAGCTGAAATGCATCTGAGTACCATAATGATGACTGAACAAAACCCACTGGAGAACAGACACAGGCAGGAAAAAAAACCCAACACACTGCTAAGCCATGAGAACAATGTAGGCAGGGACACGGAAACGGAATGCAGAAAGAAGAAAAAATTGATTCTGTGAAAAAGCAATAAAAGCAAAAGATTTGGTAGACTAAATGTATAGTGATGACCTATTAACATAGCTCCCAACTGTTTTGCTCCTCTGTTTTGCCCAACTGCTGGCACCTCACTGAGGAGAGCAGGGGTTTTCAAGGTTTAAAACAAGAAGGAAACAGCAACTACAACAACTCCCACTAATTCCTTTGTGTTACTATCAAAGAAAGAACTGTGGGAATAAACGCAGCAGAAATCACAAGGTGGCTGAAATGCTGCCTTCCTCATGTGTCAGTTATTTCACAGGTACAACCCCTGTCTCCCATCGTGGGCCGTGTTATGTTTCTAATTAATTTTCCTATAATGAGTGTAGCATTTACCCAAAGCGCACAGATCCTCCTCAAAGCCTTCATCCCAAAAGGGTGTTTTAGGAGACCAAAATTTACACTCCTAGAATACAAAGCCAGACAGCACCTACAGGCTACTAACTAAGCTTTTCACTTCTATAAAAAGCACCACCTCCAACTGCACATCACACTGCTCTTTCCTTCCTAGGAGGCAGTCAGTTTGAGCACAAAACAACTGAGAATCAGTAATCAGAGAGGAAGAAGCCTCGCAATGATACTTGCCTGCTGTTTTTGATATGCAGTGTTTGGATTTATCTTCGATTCGAGCAGTAGTGAACCTGAAAAAGTTATGAAGACATTGAGTTTAACAAAGCAAATGTTTCTGTGGATCTTACACCAGCATACGCTCAGCCTCAACCGCATCTTCCAGGAAGTCCTGCAGAACAATCTTCTTTAAGCATATTCCCTAACAAGTGAGCCAGATAAAACGAGGTTTAACACCTACGGTAAAACTCAAAACCAAAATTCTCTCTGCTGCGTTTTCACCAAGAACCCAATGTGACAATTAACTGCTTGAGGGGCCCTGCCATGAACACCTACAAATCTGCAGCAGGTAACACACCGCACAGAATGAAAACATGTTTGCCCACACAAGCCACGTGGGCCATTTCATTTCCTCTAACTGCCCTTCAGAACTGAATCCACCAGATAAACCCAATACCTGACTGTGTACGCGAGTGGTGTACGTATCCTGGCAACAGCAATCCGTGCCGCTCTGAGGTGCTTTATTCAGCCGGCACCTGTTGCCTGCACAGAGCTGCGGTGCGACAACACGCGACATAACCTGAGCGCTTCAGGATACCGCCAGCGAATCGCTGGGGTGAGGGGGGCGGGCGATGGAGCGAGAGCGGGAATGGAAGCGGGGCCGCTCAGGAGCAGCGCGGGGCCTTTAACGCGCCGCTTTCCATGGCTCCCCGCCCGCCGAGAGGGCGACGCCGCGCCCCGGCTCTGCGCCTCTCCTGGCGCCGCTCCGCCGCCTCAGAGCTACCGCAGCGCCGCCGCCATCTTGTAACCCGACTCTCGCCGCCTTTCTCTTCCTCCCAGCCCGTCCACGGGCTCCCCTCGCAGGGGCTACGGCGGCCGGCAGCTGCCTGAGCGCCGCAGCCGGGACGGCGGCAGCGGGCGGGGCGGGGCTGGGGATAGAATTGCGTTATCATTATGGATCAGCAGGTTGGTAACTGCACAGAAAAATCCAATGTTGTGTTATCTCAGCAGTTTCACAAGTCGTGAAGAAGAGCACGTTCCCTGCTACAAGCGGGTGGATATTTTCGCGTTACGTCCCCTCAAAGTTTCACAGATCAGGATTATTTCTGCTACAGTGGGAGCCCATAGAAATAAACGCAGAAAAATTAGCTCAAAACTCAATGATCACAGCACCCTGCTGCCTCAGGACACCTGCCACTCCCCTCCTACCTCTGCAAGATCTCGACCTGCACTAGTCCTTCAACAAATGTGGAAAATGAAGGATGGCCTCCTCCTCTACACTTCAAAAGTGGCCCTCCTCTAGCTACACAGAGCAAGAAACTATACCAGAAAGTTCTGGAGCAAGTTCTCATCTATCAAGGTGAACAACTACAAAAGGAGAAGGAAATATACAAAGCCAGAATCAGCACAACAGAGTATTCCTCTAATTAAGTTGCAAGTGATTATGTTGCAAAATAAATGGGACCTTTTCAGGAAAAAAGACAACTTCTGTGGAAAAAATGCTTCCAGAACACTACAAGGCAGACTACAATCTCTAGTAAGCAGGAATTCTGCCCTTTGGCACAGGAAAGCATCTAGCAGCCCTGGGAGGTTTGGACGGGGTGTTAGTTACTGCAACATGATCTTACCTGAACCAACAAAACTCAAATCCATTCAGGGGGACTTTGCCTGAGACAAACGCTGCATAATTTCTTCAATTGTTCTTATGAGTTTGACTTAAAAAAAAAAAAAGGGAGAGTACAAAACCAGGAAAACTATGCACATGCAACTTTATACATCATGAAATTCAGAGGAAGTGAAACAATACTATTTCATTGAGCTGCTGCCAGGTGCAGCAGTTCATCTTCTTGTAAGAACTGAGCTGTAAGCATTTTGATAAGGACTGCGGACATTTATCTAAGCTTTGTTAGGGCAGGCTGCAGATGCAGCAAGTCATCACGTGTGTCAACAGGGAGCAGGTCTAACTTCATTGTTTGCAGAAGCGGGAAAAAGTGTTCATTCCTAAATCATCTAAAAAGTTCGAGTGAAATTAGACTGCATCTTTCACTCTGGCATGTAGCCACAGCAGTAAATTTAAGCCCATGCTGATACTGTAATAGTACTTATAGTATTTAGACAAAATATTCCAGCTGCTAAAACTTTGTGCCTAAGTGAAAGTTTCAGACTTGTCAAATGTATCCCTAATGCTCTTGATCTGGCACAAAGATACAGCACCAGCTTCCATGTGACACAAAGTTCTCAGAAACTGTTACTCTTTAAATAGGATGGAAAGCTACAAATGTTGTTTACCTGGGGAAACAAGAAAAAAAGTGATTTAAACAGAGATGATGTATTACCTCAGTTTCTGTAAATATCACCTCTGGTTTTCTACGATAGTGCACTGTTTTTAGCTGANAAAAAACCCTTCTAGAGAACCGAGGGCACTCGAGAAGCGAGGAGAAGCCTACGCCGGAGCCCAACAAGATGTCGTCACACGCACCAGCTCCATGCCCCCCCAGCCACGGGCAGGGCGAGCGCTGGAGGGGCAGTGCCCGCGGAAGGCGCGCAGGCCGCAGGGGAAGGGGCAGCGCCCGGCGGGGGAGGCCCGGAGGAGGCCTAGGCCTCCGCGCGGCCCCGGCCACGCTCTCACCGTCCGACTCGGCGCGCACCAGCAGCGACATCCCCTTGAGGCGCTCCACGTAGGTGGACGAGACGTGCCCGGTGCCCCTGTCGTCCCATTGCCGATCCTCGTTGAGGGTATAGACCTTCACCCGCCGGCGGGTGTCCGACATGGCGTGACCNTCCTACCTCTGCAAGATCTCGACCTGCACTAGTCCTTCAACAAATGTGGAAAATGAAGGATGGCCTCCTCCTCTACACTTCAAAAGTGGCCCTCCTCTAGCTACACAGAGCAAGAAACTATACCAGAAAGTTCTGGAGCAAGTTCTCATCTATCAAGGTGAACAACTACAAAAGGAGAAGGAAATATACAAAGCCAGAATCAGCACAACAGAGGATTCCTCTAATTAAGTTGCAAGTGATTATGTTGCAAAATAAATGGGACCTTTTCAGGAAAAAAGACAACTTCTGTGGAAAAAATGCTTCCAGAACACTACAAGGCAGACTACAATCTCTAGTAAGCAGGAATTCTGCCCTTTGGCACAGGAAAGCATCTAGCAGCCCTGGGAGGTTTGGACGGGGTGTTAGTTACTGCAACATGATCTTACCTGAACCAACAAAACTCAAATCCATTCAGGGGGACTTTGCCTGAGACAAACGCTGCATAATTTCTTCAATTGTTCTTATGAGTTTGACTTAAAAAAAAAAAAAGGGAGAGTACAAAACCAGGAAAACTATGCACATGCAACTTTATACATCATGAAATTCAGAGGAAGTGAAACAATACTATTTCATTGAGCTGCTGCCAGGTGCAGCAGTTCATCTTCTTGTAAGAACTGAGCTGTAAGCATTTTGATAAGGACTGCGGACATTTATCTAAGCTTTGTTAGGGCAGGCTGCAGATGCAGCAAGTCATCACGTGTGTCAACAGGGAGCAGGTCTAACTTCATTGTTTGCAGAAGCGGGAAAAAGTGTTCATTCCTAAATCATCTAAAAAGTTCGAGTGAAATTAGACTGCATCTTTCACTCTGGCATGTAGCCACAGCAGTAAATTTAAGCCCATGCTGATACTGTAATAGTACTTATAGTATTTAGACAAAATATTCCAGCTGCTAAAACTTTGTGCCTAAGTGAAAGTTTCAGACTTGTCAAATGTATCCCTAATGCTCTTGATCTGGCACAAAGATACAGCACCAGCTTCCATGTGACACAAAGTTCTCAGAAACTGTTACTCTTTAAATAGGATGGAAAGCTACAAATGTTGTTTACGTGGGGAAACAAGAAAAAAAGTGATTTAAACAGAGATGATGTATTACCTCAGTTTCTGTAAATATCACCTCTGGTTTTCTACGATAGTGCACTGTTTTTAGCTGACAGCTCTTCAGACCAAAGACCAGTTCTGCTTCTCTGAAGGCAGCACAAGGATTCTCCACACCTTGATATCTTAACACAACACTAAGACATCTTTTAAAGATTTCACCTGTTACACAGTACAGCCAAGTACCATACTTTCACTCAAGTTGTATAGTTTTTGCCCACCTTCACTTTTCATAGCAATTCTTCTCAGTGGACCCATTTGAGATGAAGGATCATTAAAAAAAAGCTGATTAACTCCAGCAGCAGGGACAAAATATAAATAAATAACATTTTTTCAAACACAAAGAAATAGCCACCTGCTCTCTGATCACAGCTGATAACCTGAAGAGTCAAGCACCTCCAGCCACAGCCCAACCTGCTGCTATGGACAGCTCACAGATGAATGTGGCCAAGCCTCCCATCCCTCCAGGAAGGTTCTCACACACGCTTACTCAGTTCCTGGCTCCAGCTGAGCTCCTCTCTCCACAAAGAGCAGCTGGTCTGTGCTCCTCCCCGACACCTTCCAAGCAGATTTCCTTCCACCCCTTCCCACAGGGCCTAGAACATGATACAAGTGCATAAAGTCACATTGACTGTACAGGTTTCACCCATGGGAATGTGGACATCTTTCCCCTTCCACTGAACAAACAAAATCCCCAGCGCTTCCATAGTTTTGATACTGAGACCACCACAAACACAAACTACCAATACTGCTCTTACTGCAGGTGAGAGAGCACATTTACAGGGAACAACAGGATTCTTTGGTTTCTCATTTTCAGATTCAAATGTGAGCATCTTTTTGGCAATGCACTGGCTAGAAAGCAACTAAGTACTTTGTGTGGTATTTTAGTAACTAGAGTACCTACCTGTTCCACTACAAAAATGAATTTTAATAAATTTTCTGTATAGTGAAGAGAAGCTACACTTTATCTAACAGCTAGGGTACCAGTCAAGTTAGCTAGCTCATGGTAAGCAAAGACATTAGAATTCTTACTAAGAAGAATACAGTCCTTACAGATGAACAAGAAGAGTTAATGAGAGACAACTACAAAAAAAGTTGGCAAGTCATTTCTTTAATATTTTACATTAGAGTAAAAAAGGCAAAACGATTTTTTACAATAAATTCACATTTCTCTTCTCCCCAGTTTTTTTTTTTTTTCCTTTCCTTCGAAGGTCCAGAGCCCGCTTGCCTTTAGAAACCTGATTTTCCTATGAGGAATAATTAACTACATCAGAGGGGATCACTGTTGGATTTTTAAAGTCTGTTTCTCACATTAGAAAAACAAGCAGTTCCAGGGACACCATGGGAAATATTTTGAAATGTAAAAGATCAGTAAGCCTCATAATAGAACATAACATACAGAGGAACTCTGACACTCTCGATGAGGAGTTTCTGGAAGGAGCATTCATCACATCAATTGTTTATTCCAAAATAGTTAGTTGAATCTTAATGTTCTAATTATATATTTTAAAACTCAGTACTAATGAGCCTAGATAGCAAACAATGTTTCACATAGGCTCTTCATCCCCCTTCTCCTCAATTATTTCAGCAAGTCCGAACCCTACAGCAGTCACTGATTACTTATCTGAAATGGTATCAGTCATGATAAAGGTTATTTTATCAACATTTCAATTTTGTACTCTGAAAAGCCAGCAGAACTTGGGCTGGCCAAGTACACCTCAACCACTAACGTACCTCACCAACCAAACATACAGGATTATTCCTTCTACCAGGAACTATTTTAAGAATTTTTTCAGCACTTCTCATCTTTACATTTTTATCTTGAGATGACACCGAAAAGAAAATCTTGAGAACTGAAGCAATTGGGGAAAAAAAAAAAAAGCAGCAATCTGTTCTTTAATCTATACAATTCCATGTTCCCAGGTTCTCACTCATGGTACACAAGGTGAGTGCATTGCTTGTTTCTGTCTTTCTTTGGAACAGTGTTTTCATCAGTTTGAAGACTTTGAAGTTCCACACCACCTTTAGGCATGAACAGCATCTGTTTTAAAATTATGATTCACTCTCATCCACATACAGATTCCTGTGAAGACATTCACAAACTCAGGTGAAGATGGCTCATGTTTTCAGGAAGAAGGCCTGGTAGACAAAGGAAGAGTTAGAAAACACTCTGTAACCTAACATCAGGGCACCAAATTCAGAAACACTTCTGGTGGCAGGTTAGAGAAGATTGAATACTTAAACAGATGTTTAAGAGGTAAACTGGTTTTGGAGAAAGTACACTGTCTAGGATACTGAAAACCATTGAGACATTCGAACCCACTATACAACATCAAGCCCCTTATGAAAAGTTGCAATGCAGCTAGCAGGCAGTATTTCCACGTCGAAGATTAACTGTACAGTATAAGAAAGACTGACAGAATTCTATACAGTACTTGTAAGGAAGGTACAGTACAACAGAGCTGTCTCTCACATTTCTGGTAGCCTTACTTGTCACTGCGATGAAGTAGATGACTCTGGAGCAGTACCTCCCACGACAATACTGTTTTTGTCTGTAAGGGTTCTAAGCACAGTTGTGGCTGGTGACTGCAGAACTTTGCGTGAAAGTCTCATTCTACCATCAGTTGGATCACGTCCAAAGTATTTAACCTGGTAAGAAAACTCTTCCCTTTTAGATCACCACAACGCTTTAGACATCATGAAGTTACATCAGATAACATGATAGTGACCAACATGGAGAGCCAGAACTGGCATTTACCTTCATTTCTTTAATGCTAAGAAAATAACACACAACAGACACTGTTCAAGTCTATACTGCTCAGTCAAGTTAATGTGCTGCTTAGGATAGCAAGAATGACAGTAAAAATTCTGATNGAAAATCTTGAGAACTGAAGCAATTGGGGGAAAAAAAAAAAAGCAGCAATCTGTTCTTTAATCTATACAATTCCACGTTCCCAGGTTCTCACTCATGGTACACAAGGTGAGTGCATTGCTTGTTTCTGTCTTTCTTTGGAACAGTGTTTTCATCAGTTTGAAGACTTTGAAGTTCCACACCACCTTTAGGCATGAACAGCATCTGTTTTAAAATTATGATTCACTCTCATCCACATACAGATTCCTGTGAAGACATTCACAAACTCAGGTGAAGATGGCTCATGTTTTCAGGAAGAAGGCCTGGTAGACAAAGGAAGAGTTAGAAAACACTCTGTAACCTAACATCAGGGCACCAAATTCAGAAACACTTCTGGTGGCAGGTTAGAGAAGATTGAATACTTAAACAGATGTTTAAGAGGTAAACTGGTTTTGGAGAAAGTACACTGTCTAGGATACTGAAAACCATTGAGACATTCGAACCCACTATACAACATCAAGCCCCTTATGAAAAGTTGCAATGCAGCTAGCAGGCAGTATTTCCACGTCGAAGATTAACTGTACAGTATAAGAAAGACTGACAGAATTCTATACAGTACTTGTAAGGAAGGTACAGTACAACAGAGCTGTCTCTCACATTTCTGGTAGCCTTACTTGTCACTGCGATGAAGTAGATGACTCTGGAGCAGTACCTCCCACGACAATACTGTTTTTGTCTGTAAGGGTTCTAAGCACAGTTGTGGCTGGTGACTGCAGAACTTTGCGTGAAAGTCTCATTCTACCATCAGTTGGATCACGTCCAAAGTATTTAACCTGGTAAGAAAACTCTTCCCTTTTAGATCACCACAACGCTTTAGACATCATGAAGTTACATCAGATAACATGATAGTGACCAACATGGAGAGCCAGAACTGGCATTTACCTTCATTTCTTTAATGCTAAGAAAATAACACACAACAGACACTGTTCAAGTCTATACTGCTCAGTCAAGTTAATGTGCTGCTTAGGATAGCAAGAATGACAGTAAAAATTCTGATGGTTTTTTTAATTCAGACATTTAAGCAGCACAGAAAAATAATCTGACAGTACTTCCTTCATAAACACAAAATATAGGAATTCACACAAGTACTAATACATGAAAGGCAGTCTGTTAACAATTTAAACTCCATACAATTACCTGTATTTCTTGTCCAACTTCCAATCCCAAGGCACTAGGATGTTTGATCTAGAACAGTATTTAATCTTACCATTTGTTTTGTTTTAAAGAGACCTTCCTTTAGGGACCCTGCAAAGCATGAATTCTCTAAACTACAGTAGATTTTTTCTGTTAAGATATACCAAAGAAACAATCTTTGCTTTTGTATTGCATTATGGTGAAAACTGAACATAAATGCCAAGTAACAATAGCTGTAAAGGAAATATTCTTTCAGTGAGAGTAACAGCAAGGTAGGAATTAAGACCCACTCTGTCNAAGTAGATGACTCTGGAGCAGTACCTCCCACGACAATACTGTTTTTGTCTGTAAGGGTTCTAAGCACAGTTGTGGCTGGTGACTGCAGAACTTTGCGTGAAAGTCTCATTCTACCATCAGTTGGATCACGTCCAAAGTATTTAACCTGGTAAGAAAACTCTTCCCTTTTAGATCACCACAACGCTTTAGACATCATGAAGTTACATCAGATAACATGATAGTGACCAACATGGAGAGCCAGAACTGGCATTTACCTTCATTTCTTTAATGCTAAGAAAATAACACACAACAGACACTGTTCAAGTCTATACTGCTCAGTCAAGTTAATGTGCTGCTTAGGATAGCAAGAATGACAGTAAAAATTCTGATTTTTTTTTTAATTCAGACATTTAAGCAGCACAGAAAAATAATCTGACAGTACTTCCTTCATAAACACAAAATATAGGAATTCACACAAGTACTAATACATGAAAGGCAGTCTGTTAACAATTTAAACTCCATACAATTACCTGTATTTCTTGTCCAACTTCCAATCCCAAGGCACTAGGATGTTTGATCTAGAACAGTATTTTTCAGAAACAAAAAAAAAAAGGGTTTAATCTTACCATTTGTTTTGTTTTAAAGAGACCTTCCTTTAGGGACCCTGCAAAGCATGAATTCTCTAAACTACAGTAGATTTTTTCTGTTAAGATATACCAAAGAAACAATCTTTGCTTTTGTATTGCATTATGGTGAAAACTGAACATAAATGCCAAGTAACAATAGCTGTAAAGGAAATATTCTTTCAGTGAGAGTAACAGCAAGGTAGGAATTAAGACCCACTCTGTCTCTTCAGTTGAGAAGTATGAGTGATTATAAGCTCTCTACAAAGTTGATGTTTTCTTAAAATACACTGACAGTGAACTGCAAACCACTATGAGGTGCCTGAAACAACTACTGTCTCTTGGAAGAGGGAGCCATCTTACAGAAGGATGAGGAAAAAAGCACAGGTGCATTTTCCTCACAAACAAGGCAGGAGGTAGTAGGTCTATTTATTGTTTGTTGCCAAGCCAGAGACCACAAGAATTTAATTAATGGATCATTTATATAGATACAGTACACTATCAAAAATGTAGCAGACAGTTACATTTAAATAACTATTAAATCTTCCTACATCTGCATTTGTTAAAACCACACTTCTACTTCCTTAAGCCACTCCCTGCCCTTCTGTCAGCAACACATGCAGGTATTTTCCCAGCACTGACCAAATCCTTTCTTCTGTGCTTGCCTCTGACACTAACATGAACTTCTGCTATCAGTTTACACCAACAGTTTTCAGGAGGAGAATAAAAGCAAAACAAGAACAATACATTTTTCTTCACATTATGTATCAAGCAACTTTACATGGACCTAAGTGGCTCCATACAAGCTAATGAACAACTGCTGTGTTACATAGGAAAGGGTATTAGACATAAAGATGGTGATGTGCTTAACAGCATCAAGAGCACAACCACAGCACTCACAGAGTTAGATTCCTTGCAGCTCTAATACAGGACAACAGGAAGATGTTGCTAGACTAAGACTCCAAAACTCCATTACGTGTGGAAACTAATGCACACTAGGTTTAGTGAGAAATGACAGAAAGCAAACCAATGGTTAAGTCTCTAGTTCACACTTTTTTAAGCACGTATTACCTTTCTTTGATCAAGCTGCGAATTATGAAGCAACGCTGGTGTCATGTTTGGGTACAATTTTACCATCACTCCAGAATCTCTGAAGCAAAGAACAGCACAGTTATTTCAAAACACTGTGAGAGAAATCTGTATGCAACTCATTTTGCAAACTGACTCCAGCACAAGCTCTGGTGAGCTTTTCATAAACAAGATTTTACTCATCGTTTAAAAGAATTAAAAATTTTACACCAACAATAACGTCTTTGCATTTCTCCTTAACTGAAAGTGGATGGAAGTTATTAAAATGCATTGTCCCACAGTAAGTACACAGAACACCCATAAAGCACATGTAATTTCAATACAAAATTAATTTCACAGGAAAGTAAAAAGCAAGTTCCTACCATCCCTTCATACAAAGGCAAAAAAAGACCATAAGGTTTATAATTTAAAGAGACATTCTAAAAACTAAGTAGCAAAAATAAACAGCCTTATTGAGAAGAGAATGTCTTCAATGGAGCAAAGTATCATGAATAATGTAAGTACCAAAGTCACCAACATGAGTTTGGCATCCTTTAGAAAAATCAATATTACATCATGTATCAGAAATATGCCCAAAGTACATAAACTAAATTCAACTTCAGAGCACTTTTCATACCTTACTTCAGTTATTGTGGCTGTATAAACCGCTCCAAATTCCAAATTAACTTCTTGCTACAGGGGATAAAAGTAAAAACAGTAAGACAAATACTCACAAAACACAATCTGGAAAAGCTAACAAAAACAAAACTTTGTCCTTACATCATCTTTGCAGATTTCACGGATAAATTCTCTTGCTTCATGCATAGCACTAGGTGTGGGAGCAAACACAGAATACGTCTCTTCATCCAGCTGACTTAAAGTTACACCTTAGAAACAGAATTTATCAATGAAGAAATGATTGTGTTTCAGCAAGCAGAAGATTCACATCTAGTAAAGACTGTGTATGGGAACTGCTGAATCAGGTCCTGAACCACTGATGGATCACCTGAGGTGAGCACTGAGTCAGCTGCAGAAGCACAGGTGAAGGCAGTGCACCTGTGTGACCAGAAGGGGTGGAGTCTGGCTCCACCTCTCCCAGACCCCATTTAAAGGCTGACCACCACTGGGGAAGGATCTCTTGGAGATCCCTCCTTTGTGGAGTTTTTCCCAGTGAGCCTTGATCCTTAGAGATGGGTGAGCATTTCTTTGTATTGATTGTCTCTTTCCCACTCAGATCATCTTCCCAATTCCACCATCTATACAATATATCAGCTAACAGTATCATTTGGTATTATTCATTTTGTTAACTCCTTACAGACTGGCACAGTAAAATGATCTCGTATATTTTGATGGAGATCTGCTTCAATCACTTCAAATATTCTTTGCAATAGAAGCTTTTCTACAGAAACCACATTACAGGTATGCTTGTTTGTTCAAGTGTTTGACTTGTGCCCCACATGGAACCACTCACATTTGCAAAATTATTCTTTATTATAATCTTCTCATAAGAGGAAAAAATATCTTGAGAGTGTTCACTTAAGTAGTGTCAGTATTTAACAATTAATTTAATACCCATCTTAATAAAACTAAAGCTTGAAACACATTTGTAACACATCAGACTTGCCTGACCTCACTGCTTAGTCAACATCATCTAGAACACTGTTCTCAGAAAGATCTTTAATGACCTCCTGGGTAAGCCCTGAGAAACAGTCACATGTGCACGATACTTCTGGAAACTCCTACTGCAAAATGAACTGCAAACAGTTCTACAGGGAACCTACACACTTGAGCTCAGTGAAGCAAGTCTCAACTATTCTAAACACAGGTATGTCTTGCAAAGATACAAGAGAAGGCTTGATTTAAACTGTTACAGTGCTCAGAACAATGTGCATGTCCGAAAGCATAAACCATTACGTAGTCTGCAGCACAAAGTACACTTCTTGCTCACCTGTACTTCTTGCATATTTCTTTCAATGCACTTATTGTGAAGCAGAAAAGTCAGTTACACTGAACAATTTGGGAAGTTTAAGCTTCCCTACTTCTAGGTTCTGAAAGGATAAGGAAAGCATTAATGCTTAACAGTAGCTGCAAGGATACTACCTGTGCTACCAAGATCCATTAATTAGAACTCTACACTAATAATTCTTGCACAGTGAAAAGAAGCTAAGAACACATTAGGATAATTCATCACAGTAAGCAAGGATGTCTTACCAGTCTGTGCTTGCAGCTTCTTCAAATTAGAGGCCTCAGGACCAACCAATCTCAGCCTTTTTGATAATGGAACACGGACAGTTTCTGAAAGAGCACGGTAAAGATACTCTGAATGCTAAAAATGATAATCCCGAATACCAACACAAAAATCAAGTCTAATTCGTTTAGGTTTAATTTGTCAGCTATTAGTATTATATGCTGAACAGTGATCAAATTACATTTAAGAACTAAAATAAAATACAGAATGCAAGCACTTAGAGCATATATTACCACAAGCCACTCCAGTACTGACATCTATATCTATTTTGATTTCATGAGTTTCACAAAATACCAGCTCAATTCTGCTTTCTGGTGTCAACTAAAATGGCACAATACTGCCCTGTAGGGCAACAAAAAGCAAAAATCCTCCTCAAAGCACAAATCAAAAAGTATCCCCAGTGGGGCAGAGACAGAAAAATGAGACATTTGTTAATAGAAGCTGTTTCCCATAGCAGCTTCTTAAAAACTATTAATTAAAGGGTATCCATTCATATCAATGTTCAGCTAATATTACCTACAACCGGTCCACTTTCTTTTCTGTTAGGTCTTGGTTTTGCCAGTGTTTCGTTCATAATTTGTAAAATCTCCCTCTTTGCAGCTGCATGGGGTGGAGAAAAGAAAGAGGTATTGTATAAGATTGCAACAAAACCAACAAACTTAATCCCTCAATTGTTCTTCTGTACGAGTGACATTTCTCCCCAGTCTGCTGCTACAAGTTTTAACGCTTTCTTTTTCCCACCAGAACCTTTTTGCTCTTCACCACCACTCTGCATCATTAGTATCACACCAATTGCATTTTTTCAGTTGTTGTTGTTCTCTTAGCAGAAAAATAACCTCTAGGAGAAGCACCTATTTTCATTGATACTTATGTACAATGATAAGAAGCACTGTACTGGGAAAGGTCAAGCTCTCTGGAGACCGAACACTCCTCTAACAAAATCAGCACAAATATGTAACCATAATATACTGTGGGGGAGGGAAGGTAGAAAATCTTCCTCGTTTCCCCATTCTCAAGTGAAAAATAAAGTGCAGCTTATAATTTAATACATTTTATAATTTAATAAAACAGATGCAAATGCATGCACGTACCTGTAGCTTGCTGAATAGCTTCCATGATAATTTTTATTGGTATTCCTGGAAGTTTCAGATCAACCTAGTGTGAGAACAGTTAAGAGACATCAATATGTAGGGAAAGGTTTGGGGCTTTTTTTTTTTTTTCCCTCAGAGACAATCTTCTTGAAGATTAATTAGAGCAGTATTTCCTATTAGTGTACCTGCAAGGCAGTTACTCCTTTGCTAGTACCTGCCATCTTGAAATCCATATCACCATAATAGTCTTCAATTCCCTGTCAGTGTAAGCAGAATAAAACCAAATTGGCAAATAAATACATCCCAGTGCCAAGACTCATTGTACCAAAAGCATATTCTAAGTGTCAATAAGCCACAAAGGGGACCTGGCAAAACTTGCAATCATTCTCACCTGTCAGACTTCCCCCCCC
>VXAB01010429.1:0-28192 GCA_013399175.1 Odontophorus gujanensis | reverse complement strand
GTTTTCTGAACAGTACTGTCAATGACAGCCACAAGAAGCAGAAGGATGACAACGTGTTTTCTCTCTCCAACAACCTTGCCAACAGCTCATTCTCCTCCCAGTACACTGTGCTTTTCAGTAAACTAAAGCATCCAACAACTATCTCTTTCTTACAAAATTCAGTGAAAATAGAAAGCTTTTAAGTGCTTAAAAGAAATAATACAGTAGTATCTAGAATTACATGGATAAAATAATGCTACAGAAGAAAGTTCCAAGCACCAACAGAAACGACTGGGCCAGAAACACTCACCAGGATGTCTGTCAGCAAACGGTAGTCCTCAAGTTCTCTCCCTTCCAGATTGTATTTGGTAACGAGACCCACTGCTACACCTGCCACTGCACTTGATACTGGAACTCCTAAGAACAGTAGTTAAAAATACATTTTTATAAGCTTTGATCATTTCAAAATCCTTTAACATGAAGATAAACTGCATACTATAAGTACCACATTCTGTACCTGCGTCCATTAATGCCAGACTTCCACCACATGCAGAAGCCATTGAAGAGGATCCTAGGGAGTTAGAATACAAGGAAAAAAATAGCATTAAACATTGGTCAAAAGCACCTGAAATGAAATCAGCTGCTGATATTCTTCAATGACAGTAACTCTCTGCTATCCAGAAGATACCGTGCAGCAACACACGTATCATAATAAATAGCTACACTTTGCCAGGTTTTTACAGCAGAAGTACCTCACCAAGAAATGGGTAACATTTTCAGTGTTTCATGATATTGGTAGCAAATAAAGACCAACAAGCATCGTGACTGATATCAAGTCCTGTAGATAAGTGAGCTGGGGGCCTGTCAACTGCAAATGGGACTTTTCTCTTTCTCCACTAACTCTTCCTTCCAGGAACCAGATCTCACTACACTGCTAAGAAATCGCTGGTGGACCTCACAGAACTCCTGGCCACAAAAGGAACCTGCAGAAAGATGACATCAACGGCTTTCTCCCACACCAGGGAAATGAGAATAAACTGAAAAGTTATCTGTATGTCAGCTGCAGTCACACACTGAAGAACTGCTCTCAATACAACTGTTTTTATTAAAAGCCACGTTTAAGCTTACATCTCAGAGCAATACTGTGCTATTATACAAACTGAAGGGTTTATTATTCTTTCCATTTTCAAGTACTTCAGGTAACCAAATTTTAAAACTTAATGAAATCTGTGGCCTACAAAAACGTCACATCTGGATTCTTTTTTAAGAACCAATTTTCACCTCTCATTTCTCAAAGGTTAAGAAAATCAGAGTACCATTTGACTCTAAGACTTCAGAAGTAACTCGTATTGTGAACGGGAAATCCTGGGGAATAATTGGTTTCAATGCTCTCTCTGCCAGTGCACCTGGTAAAAAAAATGCAAAAATTGAGCCATGAGTTAAAAACAAGCAGACAAAAATATTAATGGTTAGAGAATGAGACTGCCTCAGTAGTCTTATCTTACCATGTCCAAGTTCTCTTCTATTCACACCTGTAACTTTGCCAATCTCATTAGTTGCATAAGGAGGAAACTGTAGAGAGGAAAGAAATTCCAGGATACATATACAGAAAACTAACTACTACTTTTTCCACTTCAAAACACACTCTGGAAAAAAGTTTCTTTGAAGTTTTGGTGCATCTCAAAGTGAAAACAAAACAGAAACAAACAAAACAAAAATCAAACAACAAAACATCAGCTATCAGTCACTTAGTCTGCAAGTTAGCTGACAACTTGCAGACTAAGTTCCAAAGGCTGTAAAAAGCACAATGTACTACTGGTGTAGAATGGAAGGTGAACATATTACTAACTTACTAGAAATAATTGAGGAGGTTAATCCTGCTCCTTAAGGAGCTAACAAGTGTTAAACTACTAGGAAGATTGCATAAAATGGCAACTTGCAAAATATTTAACTGCACTTTTGTTTATAAACTGCAGGATAAATTCACATATAACTTAAAATTAGCATCAATCTAGAAATAATTAACATCGTTGGAAGGGACCAATTTCACCTTTAAAAGCAAGACCAGAAACTCTTACACAAGTCATGCAAATCTGTGACAATAAAATTCTCACCTCATAGTGAAGCATGAAGTTCTTATCTTTTATTCCACTATTAATAAAAAACCACAACAAAACACAACAAGAACATGTCAAAAAAGGAAATGTCTTACATCCTATATGTAGTAAGTAAAATCATATTCAGCTATGCCTACAAAATGTCCAAACCAGCTCATCAATTGATTCACTATTTGCCCAATTTTTCTTTTCTTAAGATTATGGTTGTTTTTTTCTTTTTTTTTTTTGTAGTAATTGCATTAGGACAATGGTCTACAAAGACATGAGCATCACGTGTCAACTGTGGTCATTTAAACAGTGCTCCTAGTTTCATGCTGATTTTGATCCATCAAAAGGTAGACAAACTTCAAGAACCAGTATGTTACTGCATGCACTTCAATAAGGAGTAAGCACTCAGTAGAAAAATTCAGCATCTACAAGATGACACAGTTAAAAGCTGGAAGATGCCTATGGTCAGAAATTCTACCTAAGTATCACAAGACTGGACACTTCAATAAAAACACTGCTCTATAAAACCAATCTGTTTCAGCTCAAGACTTGTTTCACTGAGTTCTACATACAGGCAATCTCTCTCTCTTGTTTATGAAGCAGTCTACTGGCCACTAGTTAAAGGATATTTAGCATAAACTGAATCCTCAGAATAGTAAAATAAACAAATACAGGCAAGCACCTCCAGGTCAAAAATAAATAAGTAAATAAATAAATAAGCAGAAGGAAAACAAACCTGACACTACAACATGAAAGCTCCCACGCTGATGGGATGAGATCACTCAACTGCAGCTTTAAAAGGAAGGATTTTCCCCTTTAAAACAAGTCAGCTCTTGGCATCAGAAAGTTAATGGCACAAGGGCTTGTTTGCTACACTGCGAGCTCAGTTTTTCTTACTCCACTAAAAAAAAGACCACAAACGTTTTTATTCTCTGAACATTTCTATTTTGAGATCAAATATTTAGAGAGGTTCATTCAGCTAGGGAAAACAAACAAACAAAAAAAAACCTGTTCCCTTTTGTGTGGGAAACACTTGAACCAAGCCTGACAAAGCAGTGCTTCATGGGCCTCATGGGTTACACATTGAAGCATCAAAACCCATGAGAAAGCACTGAAATGATTGGAAGATGGATCATATTCCAAGCATCACTTGCTATTTGCTTTCTCTCAAAACCAGACTGGACATTACTTGCACTACCACTGAACTTCACAGGTGTGTCTGTGGAATTAACATATTTTTATATGTTAATAGGTACTATTATGAATGTGCTTACATTCTCACCACTGACAAAAAAAAAACACCCAAAGACACACATACCTCACAGCTGTTGAGATGAGATCTGATTTTACACTTGATTCTATGGAGTCAAATGTAACAGTGCAGAGAACCTGAAAAAAAGTAAACAAGTAAAACACACTTTTCATACTGGTAGAAAAAAAAACCCAAAGAATAATTACAGCAACAAATACGATGGCATCACCTACCACTTTTTCTTAGCATCTCAAACATTCACAACTTGTAATGATTATGTGATCACAGTGATCACAGTCAAAAATACCAATTTAACTCAGAAGTCAACAGTACGTTCTGTAAAACTGAAGTAGCTCATTAAAGAATCAAGGTTCTTAACTGTGCAGACAGTGGTGTGTCAAACAGCAAGACACAGTCTTCCAGCATGTGTTATTTTTAGCAGGTTATCCAGGACCCAACAATAAGGAGCAAATCTGTCTTTGTAGCTACCCACATACCCAGCAGTGAGTCACAACAACGGCTGAATCTTCCAAGAAAAACAGACATTTAATTAATAACTAACTCTAAGAGACCTGATCATAGAATCACCAAGGTTGGAAAAGACCTCCAAGATCATTCAGTCCAACCATTACCTACCACCAAGATAACCACGCTAAACCATGTCCCACATACCACATTTACATGTTTCTTGAACACATCCAGGGACAGTGCCTCAACCACCTCCCTGGGCAGCCCGTGCCAAATGTCTCACCACTTTCTCAGAAGAGAAATTTCTCCTAATATCCAAACCTATATTGCAACTGGAGGCCATTCCCTGTAGTCCTATCATTAGTTACACGGGAGCAGAGGCTGGCCCCACCTCACACAGCCTCCTTTCAGGTCGTTGCAGAGAGCGATGAGGTCTCCCCTGATCCTCCTCTTCTCCACACTGAACAGCCCCATTCCCTCAGCCGCTCCCATCACACTGTGCTCCAGACCCCTCACAGCTCTGCTGCCCTTCTCTGGACACACTGCAGGGCTCAGTGTCTTTCCTGCAGTGAGGGGCTCAACACCTTGAGGTGCGGCCTTACCAGAGTTGAGTACAGAGGGATGATCATTCATTCCCCTGCTGCTGCTGGCAACACTATTTCTGATGCAAGCCAGGATGCCAATCGCTTTCTTGTCCACCTTGGCACACTGCTGACTCACGCTGAGCTGAGTGTCAGCCAACACCCCCAGGTGCATTTCTTACACAGAGTCGTCCAGCCTCTCCACTGGAAACTTGTAGCAGTGCCTGGGGTTGTTGAGGCCAAAGTGCAGGGCCTGGTCTTACTGAACGTCACCCCACTGGCCTCAGCCCAGCAATCCAGCCTGTCCAGATTGCTCTGTAGGGCCTTCCTACCCCAAGGCAAATGTACACTTCCTCCCAGCTTGATGTCACCTGCAAACTTAATAAAAGTGCACTCAAATCCCTTCACCCAAGTCATCAATAAAGATATTGAAGAGGACAGGCCCCAGAATTGACCCCTGGAAAACACATCACTTGTGATCAGACACCAGTTGGATTTAACTCCATTCTCCATCACTCTAAGCTCAACCATCCAGCCAGATATTTATTCAGTTTGTCCAAGGCACATGACTTGCCAGCTTCTCCAGGAGAATACTGTGGCAGACAGTGCCAAAGGCTTGGCTGAAGCCTAGGCAGACTACATCAACAGCCTTTCCCTCATCCACCAGATGGGTCACCCAAACAGAGAAGGAGATCAGGTCAGTCAAGCAGGACCTGTCTTTCACAAACACAAGGCTAGGCCTGATCTCCCAGTTATCCCACAAATGTCACATGATCTCACTCAAGATGACCTGTCCCATAACTTTTCCTGGCACTGAGGTCAGACTGACAGGTCTGTAGTTCCCCAGATCCTCCCTATGACCCTTCTTGTAGATCCTGAGTATAGTCTTAAAATCCACCCACCTCACACTTTTGGGAAGGATTTAAAAAAAACAAAACAAACAACTCATAAAATCTGTAATTTTTTGTACCATTTCCCTTTTAGTCCAGTTAAATATTTTTTCAATACATCAAGTTTCATTTAGAGGCTCTCATGACATGCACAACTTCACACTGCCCTGAGTATCAAAAACCCCAGTTGAGCTAATGCTCAAAAAGTCAATCTCCCAAATGCTTTCCTGAAAATGAACAAGGCTGTATCTCACACAAAATCATTCATTTCAACATCTTTTCAACATTAAAAAAAAAAAACCTACCTGTGTTTGACCTCTCTGAAATAAGGCTGATCCATGAAGCATTTTAAACATGTTTACTTCACATTTAATATCTCTGAGGGAAGTCAAATCTCTCCCATCACACCTAAATTTAGGAGCAGAAATTGAGATGAAACTATAGTCTTAGATTAAACAAAAAATTCAGGAATTATTCTTCAGCGCATGGAGTTCCACATACTTACCTTCTGTATTCATTCAGAATAAGATTTCTAAAGATATCCTTTGAGACTGCATTGAAAGATTCCATGATTTCATAAGGCTCAGCCTCTGGAAATTTTTCTAGGTATGCAAGAAATACAAAAGAAAAAGCAATTGCAACCAAAACTATGAAATGAATTACAGACAACTACTAAGATAACCTTGCCAAAAAGCCAGCATACTAAATTTAAGCAGTGTCATTAATCAGATGTTTTTTTCAGGAAAATATTACCTTTCAGCTGCTCTTCTGTTTCAAGTCTTATTTTGTTAATTGCTTCATCTCTAGAAACCTAGAACACAGGATTTGTGATCAGTTAACTCTACACAGCAGAACTGAAGAACAATGGACTGTTATTGGCTTTGTTTTGAAGTTCTGTAAAACTCAAAGTAATAGAATCTTCATGTAATTTCAGAGACACTGATAAGTATCACTACAAATTAATTCTGGTAGATAAGGATTTACAAGACAATTTATTATTACTATTGCACATACACGCAGAGGAGGACAAGAACTAAATCCTACTAGCTTTATTATACGAAAAATAATTAAATGATGTTTGAACTGTACTTACTTTATCATGACTAAAATCTGTGAACACCGCATAGATCTTGTCAGAAGCAAGTCTTTGGGAAGAAAAGAAAAAATTGTTGAAAATATGGCTTCAAGTACAACTGTGTGTTTTTGTATTTATTTTTTAAATGTTTAGAGATGAAACATTTTCATAAGCAGCATGAAACTTCCATTCACTCTGCACTTTTTGATCACAGATGATTAAATAATCTTTAAAAATATATTTTTGAGTCACTTTATAGATGTTAGACCAGAACTATTCACTCCCAGCTTACTTCTTCACAGATTCCACTATCTCTTCAGGAGCAACAAATAATTTCTGAACAGTTCTCTTGACAACACCACACTCTTTCACTAGCTGTTGAATTCCTTCAACTACATGCTGGGTTTGCTTCACTCTGACTTTGATGGCATGACAGAAATCTTGCTGTAATATATTCTCAGCAGTTGCTTCCAACATAACTATCAATGAAATTTAAAAATTAAAAAAAAAAAGTAATTTACTTAAACAGTCATCTATAACTCAACCACAGAAATACAAATTACCCATAAGCAGTGTAAAAATAACAGAATTTACCTAAAAGTTTCTTATCAATACTGACTAAAAATAGAAGTCTCAAATTAGAAAAAAGATGCACCTTCTTGTTTTTCAAACTGAACACTCCACAGATATTATTATCTACTTACCAACTTGGTTTTGTGGGGCTGCAGCAACAACTAAATTCAGAAGGCTGGAAGACATTTGTTTTCGAGTTGGATTGATCACAGTTTCTCCATCAACCAGTCCTACCCTTACTGCACCTAGAGAAAAACTCCAGTACATTATTACCGTAATTATAACAAAAAAAAAAAAAAAAAGTTTCTTTTAGGGCAACATTTTACTTTGAGAATTATATATTTAAAACAATATTTTAAAATAAATCCTTAGCTTTCAATAGCATGTTAATAATATGCTCATAATAAATCTAAAGAAACTTTACCTACATTAAAACTTCTTTTGGCCAGTACCTTTGGCTAGCGCATAGAACGTGCCCATAAAACATTTGCAGTAACAAAGCTCGTGGTTTCCTGGAGAAAAAGCACTCATTTCTCCACAATGCTTTAAGACACAGTGTACCATAGCAAACAGTAACTTCCCTAAATGTTGTCCCAAAATAAACTATTTCCGGATTATAAATGCTTATACAGTTATATCATGTCCAGAAAAAATAATGATTTGAAGTACAATAATCCTATGCACCACAATGTGAATTTCACTACATTAAACAAGAGAGCAACCTCTACATCCAAATTCTTGTTAGATGAAGGGAACTGTTGCCTCATTCTTCCATTATGTTCAGGTCACTCATGATTTCAAAATACGTACTTACCAATAGGTCCATTCCATGGGATATCAGATAAAGCAAGAGCTGCAGAAGCTAGAATAAAGAGATAAAAAGCCCTATTAGCAAAATAAATTACATTAAAATTAGACAAGCAGTATGTTTTTAACGGCAGCCTTACCTCCATTAATTGCCAGAACATCAGGACCATTGACACCATCTACTGCTAAAAGATTACAAAGGATCTGGCATAAGATAAAAGACAATGAATAATTGTGATCTGTACATCTGTATTAGCTATCATTACAAAACTAAAGACAACAAAACAAAGCATTTCACACACTTATAGAAAAAAGCCAGTTCAGCTGCTTGAACCAGAAGACTGATGCTAGAGATCCACTGTGCAGCATCCATTACCTTCTGTTTCCCTTGCCACACACTGCTTTTGAATTTGTCCCTGCACCTCTCTAACACAGTTTGAGAACTAGCACGTAAGAAAGTTTTAAGACAAGAAAATGAGAAAGTAAAAAGCAGAACTACAGCATCAGCCTGTTTTTCAAAGTGTAAGCCCATCCTCAAAGCTAACAGATATTTTATAATATACAATTATAATTTACAATATAAAAGATAATTGCTCTTCTCAAAGTAGCACATGATTGTCTTCCATCCTAAAGGCAGATACAGCGAAGGAGAGCATGACCTACCTGCGTATCATAAAAGTAGCCTACTGGAAAGAGTGGTCTGATGGACCTATCTGCAAAAGAAACATGTACAACCCAATCAAACCAGAAGAGAAACAATGGAGAACCCACAAAGAAATTCAGTATGAGATATAATCAACTCTAAAATTTCATCAGCACTCAAAGAAGGATAAAAGACACAGGGATGAGTATATCCAGTCATGAAACACGGGACAAGAACATTTTCAGGAATCTTCATGGTTTATAATGGTTATAATTTTATTATCAGAAATACCTCTGATGATGAGACATGAAAAAGATACAATCCTCAAGGAAAAATAACAAAAGCATCGATGCTCCTTCCAAGATGCCTAGGTACTCTTAATTCTATCTCTCCACCTTTAACAACTGAGGTCTTAGACACTGTTGTTCTCAACTGAAAAGCTCAGTCTTAAGATGCTGATGCACTGACATCAGTTTTATGTAAACGCTGAATTTCAAAGACATTATTTTATCCATGAAATAGTTTTTATCCATGGTAGAAATGACTTTTCAAGCAGAATCAAGAGGCACAGGCTGAACATATACCATTCAGTGAGTTGGTGTCTAAGTTCCTCTGAGTTTACCTTGTTTGTTTTTTCAGACTCCCCTAATAGATTTGCAAATGGAGAGATGTCCTCTCATGAGAACTTAAATCCAATAATCTCAAAGTTGCCAACATGAAAGTTTAAGATCCAGACACGTGTGTTACGAAATACATGGTGCAAAAAGCCCCATCTGACAGTTCTTAAAACTGGCCTTAATAGGGTCAGTTTAATAGACTCTAACATGTGAAGTTTGTTGGTTTTTTTTTTCCCCCGACATTACTGCAGGAACAATCAACTTTGCAAGAAACAGTTACAAATCACTACCTCTTCGCAAACATTTGTGATAAGAGGAAATATTTTGAAGTATTGTAAATAAAATGATTGCAGCCTACCTATTACTCTGCTTGTAAGAATTTCTCTATCCGTAGTGCCAATTTCTCTTCTCAGATAGTTTGTTGGAATTCTTCCTGCTGCTGCAGAGTTTGTTGGATAGTCAACCTTTGAAAAAACAAAAGTAAGAACCTTAAAGACAGCAGATCACTGATTTCAGAGCGACAGAATCACTCAAGCTAGCCAAGGTCTGCAGTGCAACATCCTGCTCAGAGCAAGGTCAGTGCTGAACTGACCACACCCTGAGCGATGAGCACTAATTCCAGATCATGGATACAAGCATCAAACAGGCAATGTCCCAGGACTGACTCCCTGAAAAATGTACAGCCACAAGTTAGAAAATGATTCATTAACCTTTAATAATCCTTCAGTATATATAACGATTGAAATAGCAGACATCTAAATCCACAGGGCTTGTGGTAGGACGACAGCATCTATGGCTCATCCTTCATCCACAGATGCAGTGATTTTTATCATCGGCTTCAATTCTGAAACCAAACTCTGTACCCTGCCTGCCTTCCTCGCTCTCCTCAGCTCCCTGTTTAAGGAGTTGTGCCAGTAATCATCAGAAAATAAGTTTTGTTGTTAGAACTTACCACTAACGGCATGAACTGTGATACAGAAGGCTTGGTTTTACTGACTGCTGTGACCATTACTGCCGTGTCACCTAGCTGGATCAAGGAAAAACACACTGATATTATACTCCCATGAGCACGTGAAGTCTTAAACTTAATCAGATGTTAAAATTCCAGTTTGTGATGTTATCCACAGAAAACACCTCCCATCACTCCATGCTTTGCAGCAGCAAGCACTCAAAGAGCCCGCTCCATCCCCCCCATTACACACAGCCAAACACCCAGTAGGAACAGCACTGCTCCTTCCCACGCTCTGATGTCCCACCAAGGACCGCTTGGGCCCAGAAGAGGTGAAGTTTCACACACCTGAGGCTGTTTTTACCTGAACGACAGCAGCTCCATCAGCAAACCGGGCAAGTTTTCCAGAAGACACTTCCATCTTCCTGTCGGAAAGAAACAGCCTCTTACCGACGACGGCAAACGCACGGCGCGCTCAGCAGCGGCACCTATTCGGAAGGACGGCAGCCGCAGTCCGTACCGCCATCCGAAACCTCACCCCGCACACAGGCACCCGAACGCCGCGCTCCAACGCTTCGCGGCCGCGGCCCCACGCAGCCGCACCGAGCCCCTCACCTGCCCCCGACGTCCACCGTCACGGCACAGCGAGGCCCGGGCTCCGCCGCCGCGCTGCGGGCGGGCACCGGCTGCGGGGCGCCGTCAGGCAGCAGGAAGCGCCGCCATCGCGTCACGGCGCGGCCGCTCGCGGCTCCCACGGATAAACCCCGGCAACTCGCGGCGACCGCCATCGCGCCGGGGCGGGGCGGGCGCCTCGGCTGTAGCCGGCGTCCTATTNCTAGCTGGATCAAGGAAAAACACACTGATATTATACTCCCATGAGCACGTGAAGTCTTAAACTTAATCAGATGTTAAAATTCCAGTTTGTGATGTTATCCACAGAAAACACCTCCCATCACTCCATGCTTTGCAGCAGCAAGCACTCAAAGAGCCCGCTCCATCCCCCCCATTACACACAGCCAAACACCCAGTAGGAACAGCACTGCTCCTTCCCACGCTCTGATGTCCCACCAAGGACCGCTTGGGCCCAGAAGAGGTGAAGTTTCACACACCTGAGGCTGTTTTTACCTGAACGACAGCAGCTCCATCAGCAAACCGGGCAAGTTTTCCAGAAGACACTTCCATCTTCCTGTCGGAAAGAAACAGCCTCTTACCGACGACGGCAAGCGCACGGCGCGCCCAGCAGCGGCACCTATTCGGAAGGACGGCAGCCCCAGTCCGTACCGCCATCCGAAACCTCACCCCGCACACAGGCACCCGAACGCCGCGCTCCAACGCTTCGCGGCCGCGGCCCCACGCAGCCGCACCGAGCCCCTCACCTGCCCCCGACGTCCACCGTCACGGCACAGCGAGGCCCGGGCTCCGCCGCCGCGCTGCGGGCGGGCACCGGCTGCGGGGCGCCGTCAGGCAGCAGGAAGCGCCGCCATCGCGTCACGGCGCGGCCGCTCGCGGCTCCCACGGATAAACCCCGGCAACTCGCGGCGACCGCCATCGCGCCGGGGCGGGGCGGGCGCCTCGGCTGTAGCCGGCGTCCTATTGGCTGCCGGAGGGGCCGGGGGCGGGCTGTCTCGCAGTAAGCTCGAAGCGGGTTGGCTCTCGCCCCGGCCGGTGGACCTCACAGAGTTCCTGGCCTCAGAGCATTGCGTCCAACGAGGCCGATGTGTCCGAGGGAAGAGGTTTCGTGGAAAGCTTGATGATGTCAGCCAGGTTTCTTTTCAGGAGTAGTCATGGCCAGTAATGGCTTTGGATCTGAAAACTGGATTCTAAATTATTTTGATGTTTTCTCACGATGCTAAAAGAGTGTTTCAGAAGTTCTCTANCGACAGCAGCTCCATCAGCAAACCGGGCAAGTTTTCCAGAAGACACTTCCATCTTCCTGTCGGAAAGAAACAGCCTCTTACCGACGACGGCAAGCGCACGGCGCGCCCAGCAGCGGCACCTATTCGGAAGGACGGCAGCCCCAGTCCGTACCGCCATCCGAAACCTCACCCCGCACACAGGCACCCGAACGCCGCGCTCCAACGCTTCGCGGCCGCGGCCCCACGCAGCCGCACCGAGCCCCTCACCTGCCCCCGACGTCCACCGTCACGGCACAGCGAGGCCCGGGCTCCGCCGCCGCGCTGCGGGCGGGCACCGGCTGCGGGGCGCCGTCAGGCAGCAGGAAGCGCCGCCATCGCGTCACGGCGCGGCCGCTCGCGGCTCCCACGGATAAACCCCGGCAACTCGCGGCGACCGCCATCGCGCCGGGGCGGGGCGGGCGCCTCGGCTGTAGCCGGCGTCCTATTGGCTGCCGGAGGGGCCGGGGGCGGGCTGTCTCGCAGTAAGCTCGAAGCGGGTTGGCTCTCGCCCCGGCCGGTGGACCTCACAGAGTTCCTGGCCTCAGAGCATTGCGTCCAACGAGGCCGATGTGTCCGAGGGAAGAGGTTTCGTGGAAAGCTTGATGATGTCAGCCAGGTTTCTTTTCAGGAGTAGTCATGGCCAGTAATGGCTTTGGATCTGAAAACTGGATTCTAAATTATTTTGATGTTTTCTCACGATGCTAAAAGAGTGTTTCAGAAGTTCTCTATACACGTGTATAAACACAGTAGAGATTTTTAAACAGTTCCCTTCAGTTAATGGGTCATGAGTCCCGGCTGCTGTGGAAATTCCCAATTTTTCTTTCTTTCTGGCTCTCCTTTTGCGTTACAGGAACTAGCCTCCACAGGTTGATTTTCATTGGTCTTCATTGGTCCTTAAGGAAAGTCACACTGGATGTGGTCCTCAATGAATTTCTCAAATGTTACAAGAAAATAAATATTAAGATATGGCATTATTGCAATTATTTTATTTCTATATGATTAGTTTACATTGGGGAATAAAGTGAACAGAGAAAAGACCAGACTGTACTACAAAACAATTTTCTTATAGATATCACTACCTGATCAATCTTAATATTCAGGTAAAGAAAATCAACGAAGAGATGTTCTGGAAAAGACACATTATCAAATTACACACGGGATCTGTAAGCTCAGAATTGAAATGTGATGTGTCTTGGTTCCACAGAACGTGGTGGATATAAGCACACTTCTTGCTGGTGCCTGGTTCCAGTCTGTTCAGGCCCATCTGAGTGACATCTGAAATCATGCTGCCACTGTAATCCAAGCTTCTTTGCCAGCAAAACTCTGAACTTCATGCATCTATACATTTATAAAGATATATGTATTACTTATCTTCTAATCTGAACACAAGCCAAAACCTTCTTTTGTTGCCTTCCACAACAAAGTTACATTAAAAATTCATGAAATAGAAGTTGCTTCACTAAAGGAAGCCTCATCATAGAGGGAAAAATAAACCCGCATTTATTCACATACAGAAAATTCTAGCAGATGCACAGCAACTCTATCTTCCACTAGTGGTAGGAGGAAGTGAGTCCATAATGATGGATGATATTCATCCACTTTTTGCCACTAAAATGCTGCAAGCAGAGGAAATCTGTACAACAGTTTATTCCCAGCTAACAGCTTGTTAGAAAATCTAAGGTATAGAAGGTTAGAAAGAGATAAAAGAATAAATCTAGCTGGAAAGTATGGAAATGACAAAGTTCATCTTCTGTTCTCCAAATTCCAGACTTCATGCCAAAATCACTCTCGAGGCCTTCAGAAAGACCAAATCCCCAGACTGTAAGTCCTCTTCTTCAGTGTTACAAGCTATAATGAAAGCAATGAAGACAGTACTCAGATTTCCCATTACAGTTTCAATCAAAAAAGCTCCAAGACACCCACTTTCTTAAAAATTTCTTAAAAATTAACAGAGTTCATTTATGACTGACAATATCAGCAAATGATGTTGTCAAAAACCATTAATACAACTTACCGTTCTTTACTGAAAGCTGTTGAGTTAGGAATTTGGCCTTAGAATGTCATTATTGGTCCATAACTAAGTAGTAGTTCACTTTTTTGAATTAATTTTCTATGCAAATATATTTATGTATCCTCTTCCTGGGATGTCTGTGTAAGTGGTTAGCAAATTTCCTTCTTTCTTACACAGCAACAAAAGCTAAGTAAAATATATCCTGTTTTGTAATAAGAAAACACAGTGGAATTTCTAAGAAGAGCAGTTGAATTAAAATGAGAAAATAGATAACTATGTCATAAACTATTGGTCCCTCCATGGGTTACTAATAAATACTATGGCCAGCATCAGATTGCTGCTTTCTAAATCTGGTCACATTCAGGTACATCCTAGCTGAAGTTTTAACCTCAGTCAAGTAGAAATCTGAATTATACCAGGTACGAATTCCCTTCATCTTTCTAATAGCTATAGGTAACAAACAGAAAATAATACAGCCAAATTGAACAGAACTGCACTGCAAATGTCACAAAGAAAAATCATTTTACTTATAAAATTTTATTTTTTTTTTAAATGAAACATTGAATCCATAATTCTATAACACGACACAATTTATGACCACATGATTTGGTTCAGAGGGAATGAATACAGACTAATTTTTTCATCAGCAGCAGTGTTCAAATTGTTCTGTAGACTGCATGGAATCTGTAAAATACTTCTGAAGGCTCCACAGAAGTCTCAAATTCAGCATGCAGTAATCTGTACGTACACCTAGAATGACACATTTCCATTAAAAAATTATTAGAGAATTACAAATTAAAGGAGGCTAGTTTGAGTTTTCGGGTCAGGCCTTGTATTATGGTTAGGAATAGGGTTAGGTTTAGAAAGAGGTTTCGGGTTAGTTTTAGGGATAGGGCTGGAATTAGGGTTAGGGATAGGCTTAGGGTTTAGTAGGGTTAGAGTTAGGTTTTGGGTAAGGGTTAGATTTAGGTTTAGGCTTAGGGTTAGTGTTAGATTTAAGGTTAGTTTTAGGATTAGTTTTAGTGTTAGGTTTAGGGGTAGGGTCAGTTTGACTGTTAGGGTGAGAGAAGGGGTAGGCCTTGGGTTTGGTTTTGGGATTGGGTAAGGTTTAGGAATAGCAACAGGATTAGTGTTTGGATTAGGCTTAGGGTTAGTATTAGGGATAGGTTTAGGGTCAGAGTTAGGGTTCAGGTTAGGATAGGGTTAGACTTAGGGTTAGGTTTAGTACTAGGCTTAGGGTTAGGGTAAGTCTCACAGCTGTTTTGTATTCTGAAGACAGATGCTGAGCAGGGCACATTGTTAGCCATTACACTCTGCCAGGCTCACACTGAACAAGCTCATGAACACAGATGTTATCCTGAGCTGTTTTTAGAGTAACTTGGATACTACTGGCAACAAGCTTCTGTGAAATAGTTGTGACAGACATCACATTAATCATCTCTGACAGCGTGTAAATAATCTGTTCAGAATGGGAAAGGTAATGTTCATTTGTGTGCTCTTATTTCTTTCTCTGTCTTAAAGCTTTTAATGTACCTTCAAGAAATGAAAACAGGCAGCTTACAGAGTTTGTCCAAGATCATTCTAAGCAGCAGCAGGTGTAGATATGTAGATCCCCATCTACCTGTCTTAATGGAGCCATGTATTCAACTAATCAATGTTTCAATATCACCTTTAGAGTGTCACAGTACGAGAGTTTCACCTGTCCTACTGTAGTCAGTTAATACTGCAGAACATTTTGTGCTGATCATACAAAGGGCACCCAGAATTACATTTTCAAATCAAACAGTAATTTGTATTGAAGGGCCCTCAAAGAGAGGAGAGAGAGAGGGCTAAGATTTTTCTGCTCTTTGCATTTTATCCATCTGGCTGCTGGACAAAATATACCCTATATAATTGGGTATATCTAATGAGAAGAGCCCAACTACTTTCAGCTGTGTGGTAGAATAGACTACTGGTGGTTTGGGTCTTAGGAGGTTCCAAGGATTCCTGAGCGATTTCTGCAGTGGAAACACTGCCTTTGTAAACTGACAGATTCACATGTGGTGGAACTGACTGGGGGTAGTTTAGTGCTGTATATTTAATAAAGAACTGCATGGATCATTACAAGGCATGCAGAGGAAAGGTCATATTGAGCTGTAAGGAATATAACATACTCTGTAGGAAGGTATTTGGTATCAGCTGTGGTAAAAGCTGCATTTCACAAATACTTTGATAGCATTTCTAAGGAAGCCAAATGACAGAATGGGAAAACAAAAATCTAAACTTTCTTTACTATTGAGTAATTTGAATAAAAAGCTAATGCTTAACCTATGCTATCACGTCTCTCACCATTGGAAGTTATCTTGCAGATACATTTTGTGTGTCACTTCAGCTAAACGTCAGTCAGGTATATATGTAGTGGGAGATGTCTGGGCTCTGTGAGCATCACACAGTAGTTATGCACCTGAGTTATGTGACATGGCAGTGGGTGACTAGTTCTAACAAAGGCTGGCTGGGAACCAGAGAGTCTTGCAGTTAAGGAACCAGGAAAAAAGGACAGAGCTTGTTCCTACCAGAATGCCTCATGACACTGATTAAGTCATTTGGTATGTCTGACTTTTAGTTCCTCATATCAAAATGAGAACAAGGACTCCATGCCTCATTAACTCAAACTGCAGGCTTTTCATTGCAAGGAAAATAATGGAATTTACTGCGGCAGTAGGTCTATCAAAGGCACTTCACACTCAGCAGCACAGGACTTCAGGTACTATTGAAACATAAGCAACAACAGTTTACAAGGAGAAATCTGTTCTTTCCAAAATCCAGACAAAACCTGCTGTGTGATCCTCAGCTTCAACTGTAGTTGTAACATAAATTTCACAAGGTTATTCTTTCTGTATTTCCTTCCTTTTGGAGGCTCACACTAGTTAATGCAATATCATTGTATCTGTAATGTATTCATTCAGAATAAGTTGGGGAATTATTCATGCTGGTCAAACAACTCACTGCTTTGTTTACCAAAAAAAAACCCCACGTGCCACATAGCTGGACTGTTGTCATGACCCTTCACACAGATTTATTTATTTTTTTTATAGTAGTTACAAGAGTATAATGTGAAAGTATATGAAAAAGCATATCGAGAGTTACTTGTGTAAAGACAAATAAAATTCCATATTATGTCCAGTAAATTTTGAAAAATAGCCCTTTCTTTCTTGCAGATGAATTAAAATTGCTTTAGCATTTACCATTGATGGCTGTTCAAAATCCCTATGAAACTCAAATAACTGTGTGATTGCATATGTATGATCTACACAACATGCAGTGAAAAGCAAGTCTGAACTCAATTCCGAACTAAGCCTGTTCCAATTTCTGTAGATCATTTTTCTCTGAGTCATGCTCACTATTATTTTTTCACAAAACCATCATGTTCAACATCACAATAATTTTCAGTGCTGCAGTCCTGCTAATGCACAGATGACTGCAGAATTTGATGCTATAAATTGCAGACTTAGTTTAGAGCAATTGAAGCAAATCTACATTATTACAAGTATGACACAGATAGCAGGAGAGTTTGGTGCTCTCTTCATATGAAGTCCCCTGAAACAACACTTGCAAGAGTAATAGTTTTGACTTTTCTACAGCGAGTCTCTTCAGCAAGTTTCAAGTCATTCATTTCTGAATGAGCTGGATGTGTCTTGAGCCTAGCTAACAGCTGTAAATTTCCACTGCCCAGCCTGCACCTCACTGTGTGCCACCAGCCTGACCTGACCCTTCTGCAGCCCCAGCCTTTGTGCCACGTTTATGTGCATTCCAACAGCACTCCACACTCCCTGGGCAAGGTTTGGGCCAGGAGGAGGAGAGGTGATGAGATAAAAAGCATGTGAAAAAATTCAAACATGCAATCCAGAAATCAGGCAATTTGCTGCACAGTTCTTGTCACAAATAAGTGACAGACCGATCCTGTTTACAGCTGAGTTTGTGTAGCAGTTACTATAAAGCAAGGAAAAACAGGCTCTCAGCCTGTCATGAATGCTGCAAGCAAAGTCTCTTCAATCAAATCATTTTCCTAGTCAGTACGTGTGGACCTGTAACTGATCTTGCAAATTACAGTCCTAAATGCACAGCTGCCTACTGAGGGGAGCAGAAAAGTCTTGGAAAGAGAAAAAAGCTGTAGGGTTTTAAGTAACCTCTGTGCATGAATTTTTAGTGACAAATTCTGAAGGAAGGACGCATACTATTATTTTGCTGTCTGTCCTCCTGCCAGACCTACTCTTTTTCATGTGGAAAATTCAGCTCCCACTGTCTATCCTGTTCAGGTCAGAAGCCAGGGTCTGTCTAGACCCACTTCAGAGGAGGAACCAGAAGAGCAGTCACATACACTGCACAGCTGCACTCACTGCATACATACCATGACAAGCACTTTGCACTTAAGTCCATATCAAGAGAAAAGAGGTGGCTGCTTTGAACAAGCGATCACTCTCTTGTCACCCTTCATCTTTCCTTCTCTCACTTTCTGACATAACAAGCCTTTTTTGAAGTGCCAAACCCTGTTCTAGGCTTCTAACTCCCAGCTCAAGACTATAAATCATAGGAGCAAAGCGAAGCCTGACGCTGCTCTGCTTAAAAGGCCAGCTGCCTTATCCTTGCTGTCCTGGAAAGAAGGGAGATGCTATATCAGGTGCAAGAAAGACTATGAGCTACAGCAGAAGCCATACAAAGTCAAAGGAGCTTTGAAGTTGCACACACTAACGAGGATGGACCAGAGTAAAGTACCTAGAGAAAGAAACTTCCTTAATTCATGGAACTCCTAAAGGATATTCTAAAGACATACTCTGGTTCAGTTGCTGGCATCTTTAATACTACACAAATGCCAGCAATCCAAAACATTAGGAGCACACGCATGCAGACTGTGCTTTGCATTAGCACTGCCTGTTAGTAAGGAATTTCACTGGAAAGGAATCCTAGTCCATGTTGTATTAAAGAATCTTACAAATATATACACATAGCACATGCAAGCTGAGTGTGAGTTTTGTCAATTACACCACTGGCAGCAAGACAGCAAATGCTGAGAAACAAAATGTATTTGTAATTCAGGAAGAAGCAGCAACAATTAGTGAAAAGGCATTTCACATCTACAAAGAATTAATTGGAAACTATGTAAGTGGTAAAAAGTGGTTCCTACCCCACAGTATTAGGTCTTTTCTTCCAATGAACAAGTGCAAGAACACTGTGAAGGTAGTTTCAAGTCTACAGAACTCAATTGAGTTGCCTTTGGAATTCAAGCCAGCAACATTTGTATAAATCTCTTGCTAAAAAGCACTACTTTCTCAGTATTTGTGATGCAGTAGTGTAAACAGTAAAACATTTGCATAGATGGTTGAAAATTCACAAGTTTACAGTTTATTCCGGAATTTCAAGAGGTCATAGAAAGCATGCTTAGCATAGTAAAAACAAATTAGCTTCAAAACTAAGAAGCAGTTTTAAATTTTCCCAGACCACAGGAGTGCTGTTTTATTCCACCAGCACTAAGTTACATAAAATCAGATCCCTGCCCAAGACATCTGTCTGTAATACTTCTCACTACAGTGAATTTAAGCCAAACTCATAATGTTTTACACATTACAGAAAGCACTGTAGTATTAAGGAAACTCTTTAAAAGATAACTCTTTAAAAGATAAGGCAAGGAGGAAGGTAGCAATTAAAAGTTTTTTCTGGTTTAGATGATGAAGAAGGAACAGTGAAACAGGAAGCAGAGCCACCCAAATACTGCCCTGCCAGCCCATTACTGAAGTATCAGCCTATCAAAGGCCCATTTCCACAGCTCAGAGAAGCAGAGGGGCACAGCAGCAGGCAGTGAACAAATTACAGATGAAAAACACCTTGTCCAGGTCTCCCCACGAGGCTGCCCAGGTTTGAAACCCATCGCTATCAGATCATACTGGTAGGAACAGCTCTGCAATCACCTTCCAGACTGCCTAGGAGTGTGAGATATATTACAGGATCACAAGACAACTGTGTTTTGGGATTACACAGGATTTATTATGGGATGTTTATGTGAGGAATTAAAGGTGGAAAAATGAGGGAGTCAGGTGGTTTGGTGAGGAAGAAGCTGCTGAAAACAGAAGTGGAAGGGCATTAAAGTGAACTGGTATGTACTGGCATGTACATAGCTTGCTAGTTGATATACTCATCTGACCATGCTCTGCACCTCATCAGCCTGCCCTACTTGCTTATTAAATTCCATTCTAATGCTTCCATGTGTGAGAGTTCCTCCACTGAACATGCACAAGAAAGTATAGGGCACTGAGTGCCTGAAACTAGAAGCAGACTACAAGTCACGGGCCTTTAAGCCTGTGGTGTTAGCAACTCCAGTGAGCAAGTGTGTGCAAGAATGTAATTACCAAAGAAGACCAAGACAAACCAGTTGTTGAACAGGTGAAGTGGCCTGGGAGGTGTGTGAGGGCCAGCTCCATGTGCAAGAGCATCCATGCATAAGTGAATGTATGCATACCAGCAAGTGGAGGGGGTTACAGCTTCAGGGGCTCATGCATTCAGATTACACCACCTCAGGAGAAGCACGTCTATATACATAACATGTACCTACAGGAAATAGAAGGATTTGAATAAACTGGTACCTCTCCTATATAATTTTTCAAACCCTCCTCATTTCTCAGCCAGTTGTCTATCCCACAGGCTACACTTCACCTGAAAAGCTGAAAATGAGTCCTTGATTACACAACCATGCAAATTATTTGGGCCTCTTAATGCAATATCACAGTATACAATGAAGTGTTTTTTATTAATGCTTTCTTGTATTTACTGTTTTTGTACAGAACAGAGGTACTTAGAGGGACAGCGTAGTGCTCGTGGATCCATTGTTTTTGCCCAAGATAACTACAAAAAAAAATGAAACAGTGGAAGACAAAACTCATTGCAAAATAATATTTATAATCTGAATGTACACAGTATATCAAAAATGCAAGTGCTAACACAAACTAAATTAAGAATTGACCACAGCATCTCAGGTTTACAGAAATCACTGAAAATACAGTTGTCTATTAGACTGTAGGATACAAAGATTGTCCAGCTAAAAGGGCTTACTTAAGCATGCTACAGTGAAGTCCACCCCATACCAGTAGCTTTATTACTCAAGCCTTCACATCAAAATATACAGAGAAAATCCATAAAGGAGAAGATGCTGGTTTACTTTAAATACTCTTTTATAAGTAAATATGATGATGGGATATATTGTAAGTATGACTCCATCTAACATGTCTAGAGAAACAGTTCACATTCACTCTATACCATCAGAGCTGATTGTTTAATCCTGCTAAAACATGAGCAGCCTATTGGTACAGACACTTCCAAGTTCTTTCAAATCTAGAATAAACTTCCAGGTATGGATAAGATGTCAGAGATAGGAGAAGGGATAACATATTAGTTTGTTCCTTTAATTAGCACATCTTTAACATTTGTTGGCATTTAATACAGAGAAGAAATTAAAAATTACATCATTTATGATGAATTTCCTTCTGAAGACTTCATTAGTATGTACTACTAACTCATTCTGAAATGAAATGCAGATCCTTTTCAGACCAGTAGATGGCACTAACCATTTATTTCACTGCACTCATCACAACATTTTTTGTAATGTCACAGAATTGCCTATTACCTTCAAAACAGAATTCATTGTTTTTAGTGTTGCTATAAATCCCCATTTATCCTAAGGCAATCTTTAAATGGCACGGCACTTAAGTTAATTGTTAGCTAGGTCTAGAAAACATTTAGAAGTAATACAAGAATTCTACTACATCACACAAAAATAGTCAGACACTAACAATATTGCTAGTTGTAACAAATATACAATGAGCTTGAAACGTAAATATAAAAGTACTGTTAAAAGTATTGTTCAACAAAGTACTTAACACTGCAAAAAAATGAACCTAGTATGAAAAGGTCTTATTGAGACGGCTGTTCAAAAGATAAATTGCTAGCAAAACTTTTAACTTCACTGGCTAACTGTAATAACATTTCCTATCATAACAAATGCTGGGAAACTACTGCAGCAGTTGGCAAAATACCTTGTACAGAAAATAACAAGAAAACCTGTAAAAGAACAGAGTAGAAGCAATACAAATCAACTGGGAAAAATAAGTAGTCATTTTATTCTACAGTTAGGAAAAGGTTTAAAAGAAGCAGAAAATAATCAAACCTTTAAATGAATGAACTATGCAGTCTGGGGTCTTGCTGCTCTGCTGTTATTGTTGCACTTACCATCACATTACATAGGCTATCAGATTCCCTTTCCTAAGCTGCAAAAATAACTTGCATACATATAGGACTTAATGACACTTTATTTCATATTCTCAAATGAATATTATGACATCATGTCACAGGGCATACCACTTAGCTTTACAGTAGTTATTCATAGCAGAATCACATATAAAATGCTATTGAGTGTAGTGTAAATTATCTTCATCTGTTGAAGAAATTACAACTTAATAACATGACAGCAAATGTAAATAATGTGAAAAATCCTAATTTAGTTATTTTAATAACAATTTATTAAGCAATTATGGAAAACAAAGAAGTAGTCAAGTGAGCAGCTGGAATATACAAGTGTTTTTATACACTGAGCCAAGAATTTCTAAACATTATCTTAATTTTTTCCTGAAATCCAACACAACTGCAGGCTAACAGAGCCCAAGGTAGTGCTCACCTCACTGACCCCTGATAGGCCTCATGATCATGCAATGAGTCAGTTCAACAGGTAGAACTGAAGGAGAAATTTTTGACAGATGTTTCCTACTGAATCAACCTAATTTTCACTATATGCTTGCTAAATACAATACAACAGGAAGAGAGGGAACACATGGCCTGCCATGAAAGAAGCAGAGAGAACATCCCTTTAATCCACACCAAACCCTAGCTAGTACCAGATTATATTAATCAACAGGACTGTATACTTCAAGTAATTAAAGTGGGGCAACTTTAGTCTGGAATGTGTGACAAGAATGATAGAAACACTTAGAATTTTGGTAGATAACATTTTCTCCCTGCGGAAGAAAACACATTTTAATAGCTAAACTTAACAGAATTCAGACCTGTATTTCCAAATCAGTGTTACACTGACATAATTTTTTCATGGGAAACAGTCCAGTTTTATCACAGGTAGCAACATCAGAGCTGTTTGCCTTAATTCCTGAACAGCTCAGACTCTTGCATTACACCTCCAGGATGAAACGGAGAGCAGTAACCAAGTCACCAAACACAAGAGAAATTATTCGATTTGTTATTTGCAACAATTGGGCCATAACTCTAAATTCAGAAAATCCAGCTTACCCAGTAGAATGCATCTGACCCTTATGACATGACTAGTTTTGCTGAATTAGCCTGAATGTGTGATGCAGTGTTTATGCCAGCTACAGAAAGATACTATGCCTGGTTTGACATAAAACGTTAGTACATCTGATCTAGCAGAGTGAACTTGATTAAAGTACTGCTTAGCATGATGTCTAGCTTGATGACAAGCTGGACATGAGCCAGCAATGTGACCTCACAGCCCAGAAAGCCAACTGCATCCTGGACCGCATCAAAAGAAGAGTAGGCAGCAGGTTGAGGGAGGAGACCCTGCCCCCCCGACTCTGCGCTGGTGAGGCATCACCTGGGGCACTGCATATGTGATGTCCCCAGTACAGGAGACGTGGACCTGTTGGACAGCGTCTAAAGGATGGCCACAAAAACGATCCAAGGGATGGAACACCTCTCCTACAAGGACACACAGGAAGAGCAAGGGCTGTTCAGCCTGGAGAAGGGAACGCTCCAAGATTTCAGTACTGAAATGGGAGCTACAAGATTTCAAAATTAAAGAGAGTAGATTTAAGTTGGATATAAGGAAAAAGTCTCCTAAAGTGAGTGGAGTGAGGCATTAGTCTCATCAGGTTGCACAGAGATGTGGAAGACCCCTCCTTGGAGAGGTCAGGCTGGTGAGGGCTCTGAACAACCTCATCTAGCTGTCTCATCTAGCTGTGGATGTCCCTGTTCATTGCAGAGAAGTTGACTAGAACACCCTTAAAGGTCTCTTCCAATTCTAAGGATTCTATGACTCTAACATTGTAGACAAAATCCAGGTCTATAAAATGGTGCATTCAATATTTGTATAAAGACACTGATTTAAGACAGGAAAACTTTGAATTCTGCATCTGTAGGAGTCTGCAGGCAGATTTTAGGTAGTCCTCCATCAGCTATCAGAAGTGTTTTTTTTTTTAATGACAAAGTGGGAAGCAGAAAGAAGTATGTTTAAAACTATCTAGGAATTTAGACCTAGAGAAGAAGGAAAATACTGGATCAGAAGGAAACCAAAATGACTGCCTCAGCAGAAGATAGCTGGAGCGAAATTGCTCTTGAAAAATGAGCATTGCTGAGATGGAAACTACAAAGTATTGGTGGACAGAAAAAATAATGACAATTAGAGTTGTGTGTTTTACATAGAAGATGCTGCAATAGAACAAATAAAAATAACCTTAGTATTAGCTGTTTCCCCATAAACCTCACTGAACAGGCCCCTCCAAACTACAGAAATACTATACATAAACATGTGGTGGAAAGTTTGCTCCTAGTAGAATATAACTATCATTCTCCATGTTTAAGTATCTATACTAACAAAGGAATTATGAACTGAATTACTACTCAACGAAATAGTTATTCAATTTGACTACAGGTATGAGTCCTTCAGAATACTTAAGAGATTCCTTGTCCCAGCATTGTGACAGAAATAGAAGGCGTACAGGCTTGGCAGATTGGCAACAAGTTCTGAGGACTATTCAAGGTCCCCAGTTTTACCTTAAGGGTACAAAATACACAATACTTACCACTGTTGAAGCTAGCTTCCCTGGTTCATTGACTGTTCTTCAAAGAATGACTTAACTACAGGGTTTTTCAAGAAGGGAAACAAATGCCATACTCAGGTATTTTAGTAACTCTTACCAATGGTGACAAACAAAATTTAATAACTCAATTAACAAGTACTGGCTACATTCTCCAGATGTGTACCCATCTGCATCACAAACCTACCCCTCTTCCTGCATCCTCCAAAACAACAACAACAATAAAAAAAGCAACCAACAGTATAAATCCAGAAAACCTGATTCTTACAAGCCTTACTGCCTCCCTTAAGGCATGCTAATTCGGCCACTGTAAGGTGTGAGGTTAAGACAATGCATAATATCAAAAGGTATTACAGCCAAGATATTTTATAGATAGCATAGCTAGACAGATTACTGCAATGGAAAAGAGACAATCAAAATAAAGGGAAAAACATTTACCCATATCCTAGGCTCTCAACACAAAACTCCAATGGAGCAATCTCCAATAAGAGACCCTTCCCCAGTCATGGCCAGTCCTTATATGGGGTTTAGGAGAGGTGGAGCCAGACTCCACCCCTTCTGCTCACACAGGTGCATTGCCTTCACCTGTGCTCCCATGGCTGACTCAGTGTTTGCCTCAGGTAATCCATCAGTGGTTCAGGCTGTGATTCAACAGTTCCCATACAGCCACCTTAGAAAGCATTTTATATCATGTGTGACAGTGCTTTCTAGCAACTGTTTGACTTCTGTGACTTCAGCTGGAGGTCAAAAATATTTCTTCTGCAAACAAGAGCAAGCTGAAGTTCACAGACTCCTCAACTCTTACTCTGTATAAATTTTGTGACTTCTTTTATATGTTATTTTTCTGCCTACTTAGTAAGCTTTTTAGGGTTGGCACTAGTCTTTGGCTGGGTGGGGATGCATTGTGCCTTGAAACATCAGGTTCTGGTAGTACCTTCAATCCTAGCAAGAATTACAAATACAAATTATAGCTCCGAGATGGAAGCTTTCCCCCTTCCTCCCTCTTTTGGGTAGTTATTGCAAAGTTACAATTAACCTCAGTGAATAGCTAGGATAAAGTTAATATGAAGGATATTCTGTTCAGGTACTGTTGATGAGAACAGCATTTGGCACTGTTTTAACATTTTGTAACACAGAGCTCTGCTGGGTGAAAATGAAAGTGACTACAGCTTAATCCAAGAGGAAAGTGTTTTTCCTCCATACAAAACTATACAGAAAGACTAAGATCTATTCATACATACCCTATTACCCAAGCAGCCTTGTGTGAGACCTCCATCCACACACTGCTGTTCTATGGTCCATTTAATCTCTGGCTGGAGCCTGCAGACTTTTTCCAAGCTGTATAGATAGGTCCGGGCTCAGCCCTGCCCCGGCTGCGCCTCACTTCAATGAATTTTTCTAACTGACCTCCAGCCTACCTTGTCACCATTTCTGGTGCAGCCATCCTATTTCTGATGATCACTGGGCTATACTGTTATTGTCAGCCCCATTCAGCTACTGGAAAGCCAGTTTTCTGCAAACTTAACCTTAGGCAAAGTAACAATGAAGATCTTCTCCACTGCTTTAGATTTCCGTTCTCTTTCTTATTTTAATAAAAAATATTTGAAAAATTCAACTTGTGCTCTCCCTACAAGAATAGTGGAACTAAAAAAAATATCAGTTTCACTATAATCAATATAAAAATTGGGGAAAATGAGTAAATACTCATGTTCTAGTGTATAAAATTAGGATTTACATTTCCCTATAATGAAGTTACCCACACTTCCATTCAGATATATTTTACATTCCAGCCATGGGAACTATTTTCTACTGGTTGTCCTAAGTGCTATCACGGTTTTAGTGATACTATTTGCATCAGTTACATAACATACACACAATAGCAATATTCACCTATGTAGTGACGAGCAGAATCAAACTTGACAACACACACAAGGTTATAAAGCAAGTATGTTTATTATGGGTTGGGTGCAAGGGGAGACCACTGCACCTAACCTGCACACCCAAACACCCATCAATCGCATATTTATCACACAGTATTAAACATATGCATGAGACTTCTGAGAAACGGGCTGGATTAGCATAAACAGTTCCAAGAATTCATTATAGTATGTTGCCACTTCTTCACACATGTGACCTGCCCTATGATGGTTGTGAGCAGGGGTCTTTTTGAGTCTTCCCTGCAAAGGCTCCTGTAGTGCACTTTTCACATTTGGCATGGAATGCTGAATCAGTCACCACAGATCTGGCTCCATCTAGCAGAGTTTCTGTTGTGGACAACAGAGTTTCTGCAGCTGACAGCACTTAATCTTGTCAACACCATTTGATATATAATTAATATCTAACTAGTTATACATCATGTAATGCAAATGATCTTAAAGATGACTCTTTAAGAATAGTATAAGAGATGGTATATTTAGTTAGGTCTGTACAGATGGTATACAAATAGTACAAAGGAAAGATGGCTCACCTTTAGATGGGAAAGGCTCGCTGTGGACTCCACACAAGAGGGATCTCCAAGAAGAGATCCTTTCCTGGTGGTGGTCAGCCCTTAAATGGGGCCTGGGGAGAGGGGGAGCCAGGCTCCACCCCTTCCAATCACACAGGGATTATCACCTTCACCTGTGCCCCCATGGCTGACTCAATGCTCACCTCAGGTGACCGATCAGTGGTTCAGGCTGTGATTCAGCAGTTCCCTTACACATCAGTAGCCTAATTTTTATGCCACTAATCAAGGCTGTTAATTATTTTCATTTAAAAAAGAATATTAAGAAGTGTTGCCCAAACTAGAGTATATCAGACTGTACAACTTCCCTCCAGGTTAAATGATTTGAATTTGAGTTCTGAATTTTAGCTTCAATTGAAAATCTTCCTCCACATCTGAAATTACTTTGTGTTACTTGTCCTTTTAGTTATAATAAAAAATAATCTCCTTTAGAAGTATAAATTACAGATAAACAAATAGCTCAGCATGAAGACCACCTCCTCAGATGGTTGTCAATTTGGGAATGTCCTCTTTAATCCAGAAAGGCAGGTACAGCAGAAGATCTTAAGAATCTGGTAGGGGAAGAGACGGAGTGAGATAAAAAGCTTCCAAACAAAGGATGCATTTGTCTTATTTCCCCCTTTAAGTATTACCAAGTAACAGTTTTATATACTAGTTAAATCAATATAAACATGTACTGCTGCTGAAAGACAGTACTGGCTTTCCCCTTTCTCAATTATTCCAGGTACATGCGTGCTATCAGGGAGGCAGAGATAGAGAGAGACAGCCAGATTCATGTGAATCTGCATTGATTATATAGTCTGGGTCCAAATAGCCCTAAATTCCCCTGCTGGCATATATCCAGTTGGAGGAGAAACCAACAGTGATGAGAAATAGCAAATTTTCATGAGAAAGACTAACAAGAGGAAAAAGCCCGCACAAGCCTGAGGAGGCCTCTGTGGATCAGTAAGTTGCTCCTGGACTTACTTAAGCCCAAAAA
>VXAB01010428.1:276444-312348 GCA_013399175.1 Odontophorus gujanensis | reverse complement strand
AGGAAGGAAGGAAGGAAAAGAACATTTGGAAATGCAAGGTAACTACCAAACTTCTCAATAAAACTTTGAGTTTAAGATATAGTCTTCATTGGTTCATATACTGATCTGAATTCTGCCTTCATGGACACACACACAAAACCATTGGCTATGTAGTGTTACCACTGCATGTAGTGTTACCAGTGTTATTTCATATAACTTCTTAGAAAGGGTAAAGATACATGTTGAATTAAGCATTCGAAATGAAATCATTAAAGTATTTAACCTCTTAAACCATGGAATTAAAATTAATCCATTCTGGAGTTATTTTTCTTCACTTTTGGACAGATTTCCTTAGCAGTGGGCTATACTGCTTTCCTAATCTGAACTAGGTGGGAATCTCTTTCCAGGACAAAAAGACTCCTTCTTAATAATTTGTTAAATATCCACTACTATTTCCAAGGTGAATGACAGCTGTACATATTCAGCCTTTTAAGTCAAGTGCTGAAGGTCAGAGCCACTGTTCAGAGGAAAGGTTGGAACATCTTACTTGACTTGAATCATGAGAGGGAAACTGCTACAGCACGGGACAGTCAACAGACCCCAGCTGTTCCCAACTTGATGAAAGGCATGGGAAGATGGATTCTTGAGCAAGTGAGTAGGTGGGAGAGAAAAAGGTGTTTCAGTCATGGAAAATACTGTGACACGGTCTCCCACAGTATTCTCCTGGGGAAACTGGCAGCCCGTGGTGTGGACAGGTTCACTCTCCTCTGGGTGAAGAACTGGCTAGAGGGCCGTGCCCAGCGGGTAGTGGTTAATGGAGTTAAGTCCAGCTGGCGTCCTGTTACGAGTGGTGTCCCCCAGGGGTCGGTATTGGGGCCCATCTTGTTTAATATCTTTATTGATGACCTAGATGAGGGGATTGAGTGTACCCTCAGTAAGTTTGCAGATGACACCAAGTTGGGAGGATGTGTTGATCTGCCAGAGGGTAGGGAGGCCCTTCAGAGGGATTTGGATAGGCTGAATAGCTGGGCTGAGATCAATGGGATGAGGTTCAATAAGGCCAAGTGCCGGGTCCTGCACTTTGGCCACAATAACCCCATGCAATGCTATAGGCTTGGGGCAGAGTGGCTTGAAGACTGCATAGAGGAAAAGGACCTGGGGGTGTTGGTTGATGCTCGGCTTAACATGAGCCGGCAGTGTGCCCAGGTGGCCAAGAAGGCCAACGGCATCCTGGCCTGTATTAGAAATAGTGTAGCCAGCAGGAGCAGGGAGGTGATCATCCCCCTGTACTCAGCTCTGGTGCGGCCGCACCTCGAGTACTGTGTTCAGTTTTGGGCCCCTCACTACAAGAAAGACATTGAGGCCCTGGAGCGTGTTCAGAGAAGGGCAACAAAACTGGTGAGGGGTCTGGAGCACAAGTCTTATGAGGAGCGGCTGAGGGAGCTGGGATTGTTTAGTCTGGAGAAAAGGAGGCTCAGAGGGGACCTTATTGCACTCTACCACTTCCTGAAGGGGGATTGTGGTGCGGAGGGGGTCAGCCTCTTCTCCCAGATTACTAGTGACAGGACGAGAGGGAATGGCCACAAGTTGCGCCAAGGAAGATTTAGATTAGATGTGAGGAGAAACTTTTTCTCTGAAAGAGTGGTCAGGCACTGGAATGGCCTGCCTAGGGAGGTGGTTGAGGCACCATCCCTAGCGCTGTTCATGAATTGTTTAGATGAGGTGCTAAGGGATTTGATTTAGTAATTTAGTGGGTAGGGATGGTGATAGGAGGATGGTTGGACTAGATGATCTTGTAGGTCCTTTCCAACCTAATGCATCTATGAATCTATGAAAATGTAAAGAGATAAATCTTCTACGATTTTATTTTCTCACGCCATTAATATTTTTTTGTTGTGTTTTGTGAATTTTTGACAGATAATAAACAAGACCTGGTGAAAATGCTTTACAGAAGTTTAAGTCTAAGTGAAACCATGCAGTAGTTTGCAAGATGTTTAAATCTGGTCATCCCTTCCCTTCTCTTATGGATGCTATGTTACGATTGCCACCGGTGTTTCACTGATTTGTACTGCAGGTTTGTCCCACATTCAGGGCACAAATGACATCATACTCATGCAATGTCCATTCCCTTTCTGAAGACCTTTTTTCTGCCTTCGAATGACTCATCTTCACCCATGCATCACTCACACTTCCCAGGTCTCCCAGATAACTCATGTGGAAGGATCTTTGTACCTCAGAGCAGCCAAGTGTCCCATACTGAGAACAGGACTCACAATTTATTCCTGTATTATCTTTCTCCATTCATGGATTACAAGAGGGGAGATCTCAGCTACAAGATCACTACTGAATCCCATTAAAATAAAGAGAAGGTGTTCAGCATCTGATATCTGCTACCAGAAATGTTTCTACTGTATGCTCTGATACCTCCAGTACATCCCTTTCTTCATGATCTATCATGGCACTGTCTGATATGACAGTGGCATTAGATTTTCATGCTGAAATGCTTGCCAATGAGAATTTTACAAGCACTTCTGAAATCCTTATTTCTTTAAATAAATAAATAAATAAATAAGTTGATCCTAAAGTTGTATTCCCAGTATTTTCTGTCCATTACTTTGCTCTAAGTTTTAGTGCTGAGCATACAGAGCTTCGTATCATTGCCATTTAAAATTCCAGCTGACTGAAGATACTGGCAAGGAGTTTATTAACCCACATGCAATTTTTTATTATCGCCTTCAATCTTAGTCCAAACATTTTTCTAATGTGTTAAACTTTCTTGTGATAGCTAGTTTCAGATGATTTTTCTTTCGTCAAGAGCTCAGCTAAAAATGTCTTCGCTTAATCAAGAAAATATCTACAGGGAATAAATTGTGTGTCTAGGAGTGGCATATCTAGGTCTTTTGATTAAACCATGGAAAAAACATTGCTAAGAAGCCACCAACTAATAGCAAATTCAGTCTCTAGTTACAGTAGTTTTACCACATCAGATATTATCATATGATTATACAATGCACTTCTTCAGGATTACTTGAATCATCCTGTGTTTTCTCCCTGTACTTAGATAAATGCCAGGCATCTGTCTTTCATACTGAGACATTTGTATGACTCTGAAAAACTGATCAAGAAATGGGGATTAAGAAGTTGATCCTTTAGGCCACGGTCACATGTTGCGCTAACTAAGTGGTAGGATATTGTGAACACAACTCCAGTGCTGTTTCCACCATAGTTTGTTGGGGACTGCCACCTGAAGGATAAAAGCTGCTTACGAGAAAGCCTTCTGGGAAGAAGAGTGGTAAATGGAATGAAGTTTTTTCCTGTGGTAAAATAAAGTCAAGGAACAAAAGAATAGCTCTAAAGAAGTCTTCTGGAGAAGAACCTCACAAGGAGCTTCAGAGAGGAGCAATAGTTTCTATGTGGAAGAGGGCTATCATGAGAGAAATGGTTAGTTATGTGGGATATGTGACAGAGCAGCAATCAAAGTGTGTGGCTTTGAAATCTTCTGTTATCCTATCATCTCTTTTCTGGGAAAGAGACTATAGAAAATGAATGGCAGAAGGCCTGATTTGCTTTGTAGGTGGAAATTAACATATATATAATCCTACTTGAAAATTCTAGTGCTGAACAATGGATGAAAGAGGAGGAATGGAACTTCTGGATCAAAAAAACTCACCTGGAGTTGTAATCTATGCAAAAATCCTGCTTTTCACATCTGGAAGGTGAGTACTCACAGCAGGGATAGGGCTACTTTATAGCTACTGCTGAAAAACAACTATTATTAAACAGTTCTGAACAACTTTTAATACAGATTTTATAAAGTGGTGAGTTACACTTCAGATTGCCTTGACTAGATTGCTTCAGCATCCTGAAGGGGCTGGGTGTTTCCTCATGGACATTCCTTCTGAGAAGACTTAAGGGTATCTCCAGCAGAGCACGTATTTTTATGTAGAATTAATTTGACCTCACATGTTTGTTAAGAATCCCTAGAAGTTCATGAGGAAAGGTACTTGAGAAACAAAGGGTCCTCTGTAATCAAATCAGATGTTTACCTAGTAAAACTAACACTTGTAAATTTCCTTGGACATAGCTGGTAAAATCTTTCTAAACTTATCTAAGAATGCTTATTTTGGTCACATTTCTTTGCTAAAATCATATCCCTTATTAAGCAGTTGGAAATGTTATATATTTTTTAAACTAAAAGGTCTGTGAAAATCAGACATATCAAGTTTATAATTTTCATGTTGCTTGAAATTGCCAATGGAATACACTCTGCTTCATGGCCAAGGAACCAGAGGTGGATCAGGATTATGGACAGGGCTATAAATCAAGTGGATTTGGAAACTCCTTTTTGGCACGTCAGCTTGAGCAGGTTAACAGTGGCCAGTGTGATCAGGAGGAAAAGGCAGACCCTTTCCACACTTCTCCATAGCAAAGTAAAAAATAGTTGTTCCTTCCAGATGTTCTGTAAGGAAAAGCAGAAATGCATGGAAAACAGGGTGGGGCCACACAACAGGGGAGAAATCCAACAGAGACTCAAACATGAATTTCTGAGGAAGTCTACAAGTCAACTGCTGAAAGCTGGGAGGGTGTGGTGGGAGAAAGTAACTCTATAATCTTCCTGGATTTCTTCTGCTTTTTCCTTCTGTACTTTAGCACTCTGTGTTGGAGAGACTGCCTGGCACATACAGACAGGTTTTGTTTGCTTGCACATCACAGGTATGGCAGGGATAAGCACTTTCTTACAACACATGTAGCTCTCAGTGCAGCCTGATATGTCTTATAGGAGCCCACAGAAGATGCTAGAAAAAGTTAGTAGAAATGCTAACAGCAAGTTTTGGATCCTAAGGCCTGACAATATGAAAACGCAGTATTTACATTTCTCTTTGCTTTGCAGACCTCAAGCATACTCTGTTATGCTCACAGCTAAGCAAATTAATCAAATGGTTGAATATATAAAAATGTAGAGAATGTTAAAACTTGTTATAAGTGATCTTCAGTTGTAAATAGAAAACAGAGTCACTACTGCAGAAAGTAGCCCATGCTTTTTATGCATTTATTCCCCCCAGACTGGAGCATCTTCCATTGAAACAGACAAATAACCCTTTCTCCATGCTCCCAGTGACAATAACAGGAAAAAAATAACAAATTAATAGAAAAAAACAATGCAACTTTCTCCAATTTTGCCTAATTTGTGAGTTATTTCTGTCAAATTTCTGATTGCAACCTGGACAGACAGTCTTTAAAGTCATTCCCACTAGTTTCTTCTAGGAAAATTTCATTTAAAAGAATGACAGAGCATTAAAAAAACATTTTCTAATAAAAGACTGCACCCCAAAATATTCGTCCAAAGAAACCTCACAATCATTTCAAAGGGATTATTTTATTTTTCTAAAAGCAAACTGAACAAGCCTGTAAGGTCAGATCTTAATACGGTTAAAAAAATATTGCATACCTTTCTAAATTTTATTAGCACATGTATGAAATAAAACAACGACCCACATAACTATTTTAAAGCATTTCTTGAAATGAGCTAAGAAAGCTAACATCCAGAAAATGAGGCCATTGAAATCCAAATTGTGTTTATACCAGTAAAACTCTTAGACTATAATTAATCTAGCAGAACATGGAGATCACTTTATTTGCCAGGACTCTGTCACAGCATTTATACATGAACTGACCCAATACAAATGAACATCTAAAATTAAATTCAAAGTTCTGAGTTCATACTAGTGGCAAAGAGCACTACATCCATTGAGATATTAGAAGGGATAAGATTTATGCTGCTGACTCTGTTTTCCAAACCATTCCTTCCCTGTTTTCCAGAGAAAAATTGTCATGTTTCTTCTGGTTACGAGACATCTGTTACACAACAGGTGCTTAACCAAATTAGGATGAGAGCAAAACCAGTAGAACACACAGTAAAACTTTCCTCCCTTACCTGTCCCCCCTTCAACTTTTCCAAAACGTAATGAGCACATGTTAACTATGTTATCCAAAATTCCCCTAGCGGTTTTGTAAGGCCTGAGGTCATTTCGTGCTCCAGCTAGTAACCCAAGGTGACCTCATAACCAAGTGCATGACTGGATTGTCATTAAATTGATGAATAGAGGTGTAATCAAGAGGCTCATGCCAGCAACAAGGGCTTAGGATCCATGAGTTAATTCTACAACCTATTCTCCTTACATAGGTTCGTCCATTCCCTGAGTTCCTGGAGACAATGTTGTTTGTAGGACAAGACACGAGGAACAGGAGCTTAAACGATCTGTGCACTTTCAACTGCCAGGAAAGGATCCCTTTTTTTTTTTTTTTCATAGAATCACCAAGGTTGGAAAAGACCTACAAGATCATCCAGTCCAACTGTCCACCAATAGTTCTCACTTTCAGAATGAGTTTTCTAAGTCATCTTGTGCGACCCTGTCTCTATTTTCAGGCAGAATTCTTGTTTCATATGAACAATTTAAATTCCTTTTCCCCCACTCACATCCATTTTTTTTTATTGCATCATGAAATTTTGCAGTAATAACATTTAAGGAAGGAATCCAAGATTCCCAGATGAATGGACTATATTAGATATTTATTCTCAGCAAAGGGCAAAGTCCTTTATCAGTTCTAAACTGCCATCACTTTAAAATTACAGTTGCTGATGTTGTTGGTTTCTGTGAAGGAAAACATTGCAGGTAGGAATCTTCTTTTGAACAGACTTCTTGTCTTTAGCACCTGTGAAGGTTTTTTTCATAAGGGTCTGAAAGCAACAAGGTGATATTAATCTTATTTAATTTCACAAATAAATCCTCTGGATGTCAGCTCATCATCCTGCTCTCCCTAAAACCTAGTGGAGAAAAATTGCAACTTCTGTGACCCAATTCACCTGTCCTAACTCAACTTTCTGCTTTGGACAAATCATGCACTTAAATCCACTAAATCTCTTGCAATTAAAAGTGGCAATTAACTTGTTCAGATGGGTCCTATCCCTAATGATAAGGATATGTAGCAGAGTGTCTGTTCCTTTATGGTTATTTCATCAAGGAACTTTTCCAAAGCAACAAAGGGATATTAAAATGGGAATTAGACATGATCAGTTGAACTTACTGATAAAGAAAGACACAATGTAGGAATGTTGATTCAAGCAAGGTTGTTGCAATAAGAATCTCCAAATTGGGAAGATAAGAAGAGGGAATGTTAAGCAAAATGTTGACACACAGACCTAAGCAAGCAAAAACAGAGACAGTAATGAGAAACAAATCCCCAGTCTCACCATCTGTTGAGCCATCTAACAACAGGTACCACTTCCAGGATGATCTACCTGACTTTGAAGACATGAACTATGGTAGGCCTTGACTGGGAGGGTGCAGAAGATGCAAAGCTCTTCAAATCCATGAGGGTGTGCAGGGGAAGATGAAAAAGGAAAAGAAAAGAGGAGGGAATTGTAGAAAAAGGTGTAAGAGGACCAATGTGATATGTACAGTGGGGCTGGTCAGCAATTTGTCTGGTCAAACCCTGAGCCTGACCACTGCAGACTGTCCATAGCACTTTGGAGTTGACTTTGAGCTCAGAGTGCCAGCTCTGGGGATCTGGCATGGGTGAGTAGAGTACTAGATCCTGGAGTTAGAGTGGGGTCAGGGCCCTCTGGACTGTTGTTTTAGCTACTGGTGTAACTGGGGACATTGGGGCTGCACCCCATGCAGGAGCAGTGATGGCCTGGAGAGACTGAAGGAGGAGACCATTTTCACTACCTCCAGCCTAAAGCTTCTCAAATTTCCTCATTATCACTACAGCAGGGTGCTAAAACTAAATATAGGTCTGACCAGGCCCATGCTTACTCATTTTCCATCACGATTAGCATTATTTCAGGCTGGTTTTAAGAAATATTATGTTTCTTTGTTTATTCACCTGCTTTATCAAAAGGGAAAGTTTTTTTTTATCTTTTTTTTTTTTTTACATAAAACAAGCTACAAAATGCTTTCAAAAAAACTACTTCTTTTTCTAGTTCTATTCCAACTTTCTCTCCTTTTATTTAATTTTCTCTAGTATTAGTTTTCTTCTCACATTTTTCCTATCAAAGAACTTTTACTCTGTGCTTTAGGTTTGGTCATCATGTTTGCTTACTTGTTTTGGAAGAGAGATTTTTAGGAATATTTATCCGAAACAAAGCAAAACACAACAACATCAAAACATCAAAACATCAAAGCTTCAAGTTGTTTATTTATATTTCTGACATTTACTTGGTTCAGAAGCACTTTCAAATCCATGGATTACCTAACATATTCTGGATTTTGGTATCAAAATGAAAATGTAGTTTAAGTTTTCATTACCACAAATAATAAATTATTACCTCAGCACCCAATCCATTAAATAGAAGAGGAAAAGGTCATCTGGATTCCTTTGGGAAATTATATTTTCTATTAAGTTTTCTATTGCTCTTTCAAGTCTATTTATACAAGCAGGTAAAGTTTTTTCAAACTAGATTGTTTTAAATATAAATAGAATCTCTAAATGAATATCTTCTTCATAAAAATTTTATTTGCTTTTCTCTTGTGGATTTGGATAATTATTTTTGTTCATAACCTTATAGAATAAATAACCACAGAAATGACTGACATTCTCCACAACTCAAAATCCAGCATTTTTAAATGAGAATAGAAAATTAAATCCATTAAAATCTTGACAGTGAGACGTATTAATATTCTGGAGGAAGGCCATATCCTACTGGACAGGAGTCTGTCAGCTCTGGTTTGGGTTCAGAAGAGTTCAGGATGCTGTACAAGATTGTCTTTGCACTGCACTCATCTTTGTGTGTATATCTGCCTGTGCGTCCTCCCACTGCACCAGCACTGGCCAGAAAGTTTTGCACATAGGAAATATTTTTACCACATCCTGGAGTTTGCTACTTATTGAGCCCAGAAATTCAGTTACACATACATGCTGACTGTCACTACTAAGCAAAGCAAAAGCAATAATACCTACTACGATAGATTTTCCAAAGCAGGAAAGAATTTAACTCAGAGGTTAGGACACCTAGATTTTTTGTGTTGGTTTTGTAACAGAAGCTTACACCTTGGGCTCAGCCTGGTTTTGCACACATAGATGTCTAGTGCCAGTTGAGATATCTAAGTATTCCCTGTAACCTACTAGTGCTACTCCAGAGTTACAAAGGTCTCCTTCAACTCCTTTGTCCCATCTTCAGTCCTAATGGAGATGTTTCTGATGCCTTAGTGCACAGTTGTCCAACCTTTTGGCTTGCCTGAGCCACACTGAGTGAAGAGGAATTGAATCAGGCTGCATACATGTAGGTCGCTCCAGAAGTAATGCTTCCTATTTGTGGAAGGACAGAATCTTAGTGTGAAAGTCGTAAGAGTCTCAGTGTAGGAAGACTGTTCTAGTGTGTTTCATATGACACTAGACACCAGAGTGGGCAACCCAACCAAACACACAAAGCTCATGAAGAAACCCCTCTGCTGTTGAATACCAACATGTGACTCAGTTTCCTCAATGTAAGTGTTTCAGGTCATTTCAAATGAGATGTCTGATATTTACACATGAACCTATGCTGGCACTCAGGAGATTCACACTTGCTGAGTGACACTTGGAATCATTAAAAATATATAAAAAGGCACTAGCCACCTTTCTTCAGGGAAATAAATTACATCCAAATCATATTTGTTTCTAAGTATTCATCAGTCCCTTTGATTGGACCTAGAATCCAAAGTCTCTTCTACTAGCTTGTCATGTTTACCTGCCAGTCTGCAAGATAGTTCTTTCACCTGCATTTGAATCAAATGACATTCCTTGCTTCTGACCCATCCAATGGCAGATTTCCTTGGGTCTGGCCTGCAGTGTGTGCTCAGTGTCTTCCTTGTGGCAGTGAAACAAGTGCAGCAGCAGGCAGTCTGGCTTGCCGGGCATACCATTGTCAGCATGATATTAGAATGGTTTCTACAAGATTGCCTGGATTTTGAATAAGGGAATATCACAAGGCAGGTTGGAAAGTGATAAAAACAGAGTCTGCTGTTAATTAGGTTTGCTTAGAATGAATGCCTTTTTTTAAGATGGGTTATTTTTTACATGATCCTTTTATACAGACACTGTTATCTGCAGGGGTTAGCACCAAGCCAAGTCTTGGATCCCTTGCAGGGTTTCTTCCAACAGCATGGGGTTCATCAGGTCACCCTTTATCCTATTTAAATGTTAGTAGTTAGTCATGATATGCAGTCCTGTTGTCAGATGTGAAGGGTGATGCAGGGGCTGTGAGCAAAAGAATGCTATTCTTCATCACTTGTGCTGTTAGCAAACATGTTGCAACACAAGTCTGAAGTGTGCAGCATCCAAACCCCAAAACACTTCACACTTCTAACCTTTTCCTTCTCCCTCTCATCTCCTTCAGAAACAGAAGGAGGTAATTTCCAAGGTCAGCACGTCCCCTTTTATTCAGATACTCACTGGAAAGAGAAAGAGGGAGAAACACGCATTCATTTTGATCTGTGAATTGCAAGTTTAAAAGGACTCTGATGAATAACCTACCCCCTTTTGAAAACATAATTTCTAACATACCTCAGGAACAGCCAAATCTGATAGGGAATATCATTCAAAATACTTTCATGTAGTTCATTTCCTAATCTTTTTGCTCCATCACTGAAAGGTTAATAGGAAAAACAACAAATGGGCATATTGCTGCAATCAAGCAAAAATACCAGCTCTGCAAGTTTATGGAGCTCTCATGTGAATATAATGAACAGATGGTATCCTGAACAGAATGAAGTTTCAGCCACTACATTTTGTGACAGTGCCCAAAGACCAAGTGACCAAGACTTTGTGACCAAGTGCCCAAAGATGAGCTGTGTCAAGCAAGTTGATAATGCAAGAAGCCCTGGAGAAATAATAATCAAAATTAATAGCAGTATCCAGAGATGCAGGAGCTTATAGCTCATTTTCCTTGAGTAAACAGGTGAGGAGAAGCAGACCCAAGCTCTTGTTACTCATAGAGTCTCCAGAGTTGGAGTGGGCAATCTCTTGAATGAAGACGATCAGTTACTATTGCTTGAGCTGAGGTCTCTGGAAGAATAACAGATTGCTGTAGCCCAAAGATCAGCAACATGAGACTCAATTGGGCTGTAATCATAAGATCATAGCTAGGCTTAGGTTAGAGGGGACCTTAAGGATCATATAGATCATAGCCCTACCATGGACAAGGTTGCCACACAGTCCAGCTGGTTGGACTACAGAGCTCCCTGCCAACCTCAACAATCCTCTAATACTTCATTAGTGAATCCAATCACATAAAGAGAAGGGTAGAGCCTACCTCAGGCCCACTTTAAAGATAAGATTCAAACAAAGGGAGGATCCAGAGAAACAACAGTAAAATACAAAGACCTAGATTTGTCAAATCTGCTGAGCTGATCATTGACAGTGAAGGTCTCCCCCAGAATGGAAGCCTATGCTGTCTGTTTGGCAAACGAAAGTGTACTATAGAGCAGGCTCCACAGAACAGCATCTTCCCTTGCAACAGAGAGAAGTTTGTTTGCACCAGTAAAGAGCATGCATTCCTTACACCTAGGAAGAAAATAATAATCGTAATAAAAAGTGAAGGCAAATAACTGCATCATGTCTCACCCAGAAGGTAAGGAGACAAACCCTGGGTAAAAAGTCAAAGAAGAGGAAATTCCAAAGTGAGAAGGAGGGGGATGTCCCAGTCAGAGAAACTGCTGAGTTACCAGTACTCACAATGTCTTGGGACAAAGGGAAGATATTCCCATACACAACTGCTGTTGAGTTACAGCATTCCAGTTTTGACTTGGGATGAAGTTGATTTTCTATGGTCTCACAGCTGTTGGGAGGTTTAAAAAAAGAGCAAACAGGTATAAAATATCCCCCAGGCCACAGCAACAGATTTAGGTACACATTTTGCCAAGATATCAATAAAGCAGCAAATTAGATCCTTTAATGTGAAAGATCTCATCCAGATCATGCTGGAAAAAAAAAATAAAAAAAAAAAGAAAAAGAATTTCTTGAACTTTAGGAAAGTTTGCTTGCTGAGATGGCTGACAAAACTGATAACACATTAATTTCACTGTGACAATGAAAGGCACCAGAGGGATCTGTAAATCCAATTTAGCACTATCCCATGTGCATAACCAGGAGCAAGCATTTTCCAACATAAAAATGTTAAATGTAATACTTATTAGTCTTCTTTATTTGGTCCCATCTCAAAGCTCTTGGGCTCACATTGACTCTGTCTGCCCAAAATGAATGCCAAAGATGAGTGTCAGTGGTTGATGGAACAAAAAATGTTTCTGACAGTTACTTTTGTCTCCTTTGTGTACACAAGGCAAGGTGATGAAGAAGCAGTCTATGGAGTTTCTGGATCCAGGAGGATGAAGTGATTAGGAAGTTGGTCAGTCTTGAATCCTTTGAACCCATTCTGTTGCTATCAGAGTATCTCAAAACTGCTTTGGTTCTTCTTTTATTTCAGCAACACAGATCACGGCACTTCATCTGAAAAATATGACATGAACTGTAGAAAACATTAGCAAACACTAAGGCTTCAGCTTTGACTTTTGAATAGTGATTTGCACAGCATTCTCAATCTTCCTGACAGTTCTATATATATATATATACGTATTTTTTTTGTTGTTGTTGTTATATTTGAGTGGTTTTATTCTTTTTGCAGGTGAGTCTTGATGGAGTAATGCAGAATTGTTCAGCTAATGGGTAACATTCACTTGTATATTCAGACATGTACAGATACACACCCATGTGTTCCTGGGTGAAAGCTCATTCCAGCATTTTTGCTCTTATGTAAAACACGGTTAGTTTCCTCATCTATTTTCTGTGCGGTTTTCTGCATTTATGTCAGTATTAAATGCAATTTATTAAGTTTACAACCTTGACAGTGTGAATACATTGCCATTTATTAGGCGCTGGCAAGGCATTAAAACATCTGTTTTATAAGAAACACAGTACATTTCTGGAGCTTTTGTTCCATTAGATGGAATTACTTCGGGAAACTCTCCAGAGAAAAAGCACTGGCTCAACATCTTCTAGCCACATTCTCGCCAGATTCGTAGGTGCAAACTTGGCATCAGCAGCAGGGGGAGTTCTGGGATTGCACTTTTCTTATACCCTCCTGCAATGTCCAAATAACTCAGGGTCAAAAAGGAAATAGAAAGGCAGAGAAGCGCAGAAAAGAAATGCGGAGAGAATAGGGCTCCATTACTCTTAGCATATGTACCCTGCATTTGTTTTAGGGCCAGCAGAAAGCATCTTGTATAAATTTAATCCGAGCTGTTTGCAATGTACCTCAAGTACACTTAGCTGAAGTATGAACTGATGCCCTCAAGTATAAATGCAGGACAATTGTGACTAGAAGGTAGCAGAGTTAACAAATGAAGAATCTAAGCATGTGAACACTCTCAGCAGAGCTCAAACATGGGACTGAAGACTGAAAGCAAGATTTACCACATCTGTATGAGGAACCACTTCAGTATTCTAACACAGATTTTTTAATCACAGAATCATGGGAAAGTTTGTGTTGGAAGAGACTGCTTAACGGTCTCTCGTCCAGCAGATTTTTCAGAGGATAACTCAGTTTCATGATGAACTTTAAGGACAGAACAAATTTCTCCCCACTTTTGAAAATACCCAAGGATGGGGATTGCAAAGCACCTCTATGGAATTACAGGAAGGACAGTGCAGCCATGAAGCTTGTACCAAAGGTGATAATGACACCAGCAGGCTTGGGACTACAGTTCCCAATTGGCAATGTGCTGCATTGCAAAAAAACAAAACAAAACAAAACAAAGAAGGGCAGATTACCATTGAACCATTGTCAAATAAAATACTTCCGGTCAGACCAGTGAATCCAAGTGAAACATTCCAGTTTCAAGGAATGCTGAAATATTTCATTTTCAGTTAAAAAAGAAAAAAATGTTGAAGGAAAACATTTTGACAGATGCATTTCCATTTAGCAAAAGATGGAAGAACTATTCTTCTCATCCTAATTCAGCAAAAATAGGTCTTGCAATCTTAAAACACCCCTCACAGAATCAAAAACTATAGCTATTGTTCAGAATAAAGAAATTGTAAGACCAATAGACCAGTGCTAAGAAGGAGGTCAGTAAAGCAAGTCATAGTGGAGCTTCCAAAATCTGGAATCTATGAATATATTACATAGCCATGAACATTTAGATATATACACCATTATCTCACTGCATAAAACTTGGGAATGGAATTGAATAGAGTTTATTTACAAAAAGCCTACAAGAAATGTACACTCTGTTTCCCAAAGGTAGCTAGTTTATTTAAAATAATTGCATAAACAGAAGTAAAGCCTCCCTTAAAAATCCTATATAAATCCTTGGATTGTTCTCCAGCATTAGCTATGGTGAACTTTACTACTGCATGCTGGAAACACAGGCTTCCATCTTCACCTGTCCTCTTTCAAAGGTCCTGGCTGCAACTTGATATTTCCTGACACTGTTTGTTGTTTGTTTTTTGTTTTTTTTTTGTTTGTTTGTTTTTTGTTTTTTTTGGATGAATGTTCAAGTCTTTGCTGGATGGGCACTGTGTTTGATGACAGACACAGACAGTTCCTGGAGCCTCATCTGAGTAAATGTGCCATTTTTATTGCCAGTACTTTTAAATTGTTATGAAGACTCTGAACACCTGCCAAAAATGAACACACTTAAGAGAATGACTGCTCAGAAAAAGTTTAAAACCAAATTGTCAAGCTAGCACTGTCCTCCTCATTTGCTTAGTCTTCAGAACTGCAAAAAAAAAAAAAAAGTGATTCAACTCAGGTTTTGGGGGACTGCTGATAAACATAATGTGCACCACTCAGAGCATTCGATGTGTGAAAATGTTTTAAAGTTGGTGTTAGCTCTTGATACGGCCAGTCTGCTCCTGCCAAACTAAACTAGCCTAAGGGCTGCTCCAGTTCGTGCAGAAAGTTTATAGGTATAAGGAGTCCAAACTGCAGTCAGGTGTTGGCTTCCTGCCCCCCAGAGTTAAACCAGGACTTAGAAAGATGTGAAGGAGGAACAGAGGCGGGATAGGATGGTGTGCCACAGTCTGAGTCATCAGGAGAAAGAAAGAGGAGAACGCAAGTCTGGCAAAGCTGCACTGTTGAGACTACAAGACCTGAGATTAATGCAAGAAACAATATACATCAATAACTCCTTTTGCAGTATTTAGAGGAGCTCTTCTTTCTGGTTTATTCTATTTTAACTGCAAGATAAAAATGTCTGTTCAGACCTTCAGAGCTGCACGTCAGCTTCTGTGAAATTTCTTACACTAAGGGATTGCATAACACACACAAAGCAATCCTATGACGTTATTTAAGCTTATTCACTGAAGAAACCCATTAACCCCACTAATTTCAGGCAATGGAGGAAGTAAGAGTTGTTTTATGTTACAGAGGTTGTTTTGTTTTGTTTTTTTCTTCATATGGATAGAACAAAAGAGTTTTGTGAAATGATGCCTAGCACAATCTGCAAACAAAAATAAAAAAGTGTGCAGAAAGGTACCAACTGATTGAAGTACAAGGTATTTAGATATTTAGGAAACCAAGTGGCCATGGGAACTCAACTTCTTGAAAAAATGCTTCATGGTAAAAGGCTTAAGTATATGTGTGATCTATTCTACCCTTGACACTTTGGTTATCGTAACAAGTTGTCAGGGAGAAAACAGACAAGAGATTTGACAACATAGCAAGCTTCCTATAGGAATAGACAGTCAAAGTAAAGTCTGGAAGCAGAATTTTGTACTGAATGAATGGGATTCACCTATCTTCCCTTAGCAAAAGGGTAACAAGCTTGAAATTAGCCATCTGGGTGTCACTGGCTTTTGGTTTTCTCTGTTTTCTCAAGAAGAATTTTAGACTGAATACTCATGTTTCTCTCTGTTATTAAGCTCAAAACCAGATATTATCCACAAGCTACTAAAAAAGTAAGGGGCAATAAAACTTCTTCATTCATCATTGCCCAAATGCCAATCCAAAACTAGGGAAATCCATTATCATCAATCCCAGACTCACCCTTACCATTACCTTAACATACCAAATCTGAAGTTTAGGGATCTTCTCAATCAACATAGCTATATTTAGACAACAGTTCCCTAACTTTATGTGCTTTCTAGGACCCAGAAACTTCTTAGTTTAGGCACTTTGATTAGTTAGAAACAACTTTTTCAATACCATATGCAGGACATAAGCACCTACTGAAGAACTTGGCCATTCATCTCTTAAGTCCTCTGCCTTTGGTCTCATATCAATGGCAAGCCAGGGATGGAGCTGCCTCCCAAAAGAAAATCTTTTCTTCTTCTGTTTCTCCCTTTCCCAAGACCTTCCATCTCAGTGCCAACCCCTCCCCCCCACACACACAATTTGCTAAATTGGAATTATTCTGAATTTTTCACCAACCTGTTCTTCCTTAAATTATTCATAATATCTTATAGAATAAACTATTACAGACCCAATCCACAGCTCACATCTTCCTTTGAGAAAAAGTTCAGCCTCTGTTGAGACAGGACATAATGTGTACTCATCTAAGGTGGTCCCATTTTTTTATTTTAAAGAGCAAGAAAGCACTATTGGAAGAGATCTGGGAAAATCAAATAAGTGAACATCAGGCTGAGTGGAAAAGGGTATGTGTAGGTACTGTGTGGTGTCCATACCACGATGAGGATAAGGAATCTGTCTGAACAACTGTGCCAGATCATCCTTCGTTCAGGCAGTAGGAGCCAGTCTGTTTGCAGCTGGAAAAGCAAAGTGCCATCAACAACATTTACATAGTTCACACACACCCCTGGGCTGATTAGGTGTGAAATAGGGACGGGAAATTGCTTTTAAGTGTCCAGCATTCTTGGCTCCAACGAGAGCCATCCCAGGCATTTTCATCTGTGTGCAATACGTAGCTCCACAGAAAGGAAGCTCTTTGGTGCTATGGGATCATCTTTGATTTGGGGTGGCACTTTGGAGCCCTCTTTCTATAGCTAGAAAATACTAAAGGGATTCTAGAGAAGAATTTTTGAAAGCATCTGGAAGACAGCCCTGAAAAGCGTGTATTCAAACTCTTTCACTTTTGGTTCTCTTCTTTCTGTTGCTGTCTTGCACCCTCGTACCTGACCTTACTAGATCCTTGTCTCTTATTGCTGAGTAAGAGAGGGAAAGGAACAAGCCTTGGGCTTCCTATCAAGTGTGAATCAGAATTAAATGGGGTACAGAGGGAACCCTGTGATAAAATGCACCCCGGACGTGGTCAGGAAACTCAAGCACTTCAAGAGAGCTCTGAGGCTGTTTTACATCAGCATGTGAGTGCATTATTTGTGGAAGAAGGTAGGGCTGTGTTAGCAGTTGATGAGACACGGTAAGGACTTCTCTTTAGCAGGCACAAACAAGCTTCCTCTGCTGTGATGCAGATATCATGTCCCCTCCCTACACTTTGGCTGAAGTGTAATGTTACAGGGAGCTACAGCATGAAGGGAAATATTTCTGTTGATTGTAACCATTTTCCTCATGAAACCACGGGTCTTATGAACTGTGTGCGTTGATATGTAGAGAGAGAGGGGGGAATGAGGGGAAATACAGATTTGGTGGGGAGCAACCCTATCTATGGAAAAGGGTTGGAGCTCAATGATCTTTTAAGGTCCCTTCCAACCTCAGTCATTCTATGATTATATGATTCCATTTTCATCCAAACCTGGAAGTTTAATATTACCTGGATAGCTACAAAAAGCATCCCTGCAGTGACTTGTCTGCTATCATATGTTGTTCCACGTGCTCCACATCCTTGTCAGGAGAAGCAGATCCTGCCCAAGCTGAGCTCCACCACAGAATGCTGTGAAACAGGAACAGTATCCATAAAGCTTGTCCTCACCCAGCAGTAATGTACCAGGATCTAGTAGATGCCCACAAATATCCTTTACTGTATCATAAGTCAAAGAAAGGTATGCTTTATGTTTTGGTAAAACTAACTGCACAGGCATTCACTGTAGACACGGTAAGATGATAGAAGGAAAGGTTTAGACTGAGCCAGCAGGGACTCTGTAGACATGGGACTCTAAGGATGACCTGGTGATTGCTGTGAGCTTCATGGCTGCATGCCACGTGGACTTCATTTCATTTATCTTCCAAGAAAAAAAAAAATGCACACAAGTACAAGGTTTCTTGTCTGTGCTGTCCTTTTTAAACAGGGGTGTTTACATGCAGGAATGCCCAAATGACAGGGAACTAGGATCACTGACCACCTCTGACAAGCAGGCTCTCGTGGACTAATCGAGAACCTGAACTCTGGCACATAAAATAATACACTGCTGAATTTGTGTGATCCTCGTTATTGAACTCATACCACATGTAATCCAGACAAAGAGAAATATGAGATCAGAGCAGTCATCTGCTACACCCCAGTGAGAAGGAGTGGGGTGGTTTCAAATCCTACAAATGGTTTTCTTAAACACTTCAAACCCGACAGAGTTAGCCTTCAGGCAGTGCAATAAAGTGAAGAGTACATGCACACACACATATAGGAGATTTATTTTTATTTGCAGGGATAAAGACTAAGTCATTCAACCCTCTATCCAGTGACTGCGGTTGGAGAAGGAAGAGCCAAAAAGCACAGGAAAGCAGATTTATCCTGTGTTACTGAAGGTGAGTTGGACTGTTTGGAGAAAACTTAGTCCTCTATTAGCATAAGGGATGGCTGCTGGTATGTTACCTCCCTGCGTGTTGGTCTGACTGTTGTCCAAAGCTCATGCCAATGGGAAGTTTGAGGGAAAGGTATTTCAGTCCCGTGATACTCATTGCCTCAGCTTGCATTATCTACAACAGGTAGATGTGGAAACTCTGGACAATGAGTCTACCTCCCATTTAGTTTCTCTGCTTCTGCACACAGCTCCTCACAGACCATTTTCTAACGCACTCCTCAGTACACTTGAAGTGGTCTGTAATGGTGAGACATTCTGCTGACAGCAGGTAGACTACCCTAAACCTCACTGCTTATAAGGCCATGGAGCACGAATCAAGACTCCTGAGTTGGTTCCTTTTAGCCATGGTTCTCTGTTTGGGAGAGGGTTCTCTATTTTATTAAAGAAAAAAAAGGAAAAGTCTTGATTTTGAAGACTTTTGGTGTTTGAGAACCACAGTTTGTTGTGGACAGTAGAAAAAAACTGTTTCTAGTTAGAAGTGGGAATGTTTTCCTAAAAGCGTCTCTCAAAAGCCATCCATTTGACTTTAATTTTTAACTGAAGAAAAAAACAAACAAGTTAAGAAACTCTGTGTACTTGGTCATGTGGGAATTGGTGACTGTGTTGTGCTTGAATTCAGTGTAGTAAGAAGTCAGGGTTAAGTGAATCAACTCCAACCAGATGTACATCAGCACTGTTACTGTTTCTGTCCATGGCTTGTATTATACCTGGGGAAATCATATGAGAAAATTCGAAGCATGGAACAATCACAGTCCGTGGGTTTCTAACAAGGAATGGCTTTCCACAAGGACAGAGTAGTTGGGGGGGAATCCTAAAAACCACTCAATTTAATATGAAACTGGCTGAAATCCATTTGGACTAGAAATTCCAAGGTAAGCGAACAGCAGCTTCATGGAGGGCTGTTTAAAGGCCTGTTACTCAAGGATACTCTGGAAATGGGAAAGGGAAGAGTAATCAAACACAAACTTACCGAGCCAAACAATACTTGTGCAGAGAAATAGGGAAAGGAAAAAAAAATATTGCTAGCCAGAGAATTAATATGTCTTGAGTGATGAAAAAGAAGCTGATTTTGTTTCCTATAGCAGAAGGTCCCATTGCTGGAGTCTTTGTTGTCGAATGAAGTTCAGATTAGAAGAAATATCTTGAAATTAGGGATTTTGTATTATAGAATCAGAGAATCATAGAATAGTTTGGGTTGGAAGAGACCTTTAAGAACATCAAGTTCCAACCCCCTGCTATGGGCAGGGGCACCTTCACTAGATCAGTTTGCTCACAGCCCCATCCAGCCTGGCCTTGAATGCTTCCAGGAAGGGGCCATCCACAATCTCACTGGGAAACCTGTTCCAGTGCCTTACCACCCTCACAGTTAAGAATTTCTTCCTAATATCTAGTCTTGTCTTTTGCCTTCGTGATGTCCAATATGGGACTTCACACTTAGTCTTGTTTAAGGCATTGTTATCTTCTCTTTCCTGATCATATTTTTTTTATCACACTTATAAGAATCTTCAAGACTCCCTCTTTCTATCAAATCTGATGGTAGTTGATTACAGGATTCAAAAAATATTGCAAGAGAAAGTACACAAGCAATGCAGACTGCATAAATACTGCTTAGACATGATATGAACAACCTTATTGTCAGGAAATTCATAGTAAAACACCAAACCCCCTGTACCACAATCTGATAGTGGCAACTTTATGCCACCTACACTTTTATTTTACAGGTAATTATGATTCCCAATCTCATTTGGCCATCTGGCAATAGCTATAAGGAAGCCAAGCTGTACAAATCTATGGGATTTGAGTAGTTTGTAACTTCCCCAGTAAATTCCTTCCAAAAATTTTTGGCAGATAGATCCAGGTATGTTTCTACCAGGCAACGGCAGGACTTCTCAGTCTGAGTGAGCTGAGAGTTGGCATCAGTACAACTGCTTTAGCTCAAAGTTCATCCAGTGCTAACCTGCCTTGAACTGTGTGGTGTGGTTACAGAGGCAACTCCTGCAGTTCTCCCACCACCAGAAACTTGCCACATAAGCCCTGTACATAGATACGTAAACCCATGCCAGAATAAGGTTTTAGTATGGGAACTGTTTCCACAACTAGGCTTCTTTTTCCTAATACATCTTGTTTGGTGTAGGAATTGACAGCTGATGATGCTTTTTTTCTTCCTTCAGAACCCCTTGTATAGATGTAACTTTGTCTACTTCAACCCTAACAGGTCTGGCTGGATCCTGGTGCTGAGAAACCTCACTGGCTCCAAGCTTTCTACATCTGTACACGCAGTTCTCTGCAGCAAAGGTGTAAGATGTGGTTCCATATGGGATACATAGAGGCTGCTGCATTGAATCAACCTGAAGGCACACCCAAGCATTCCCCAAAGCACACAGAAAAGTTAGAAAATGCTTTTAGATGATCCATTAATCCTCAAATTTCTTTGGTTGCTTTAACTCAAGAGCATTCAAATGGACAGGCCATCCAGCAGATCTTCAAGCCAATCTTTGAATCCACCCCAAAATAACTGTGTAGATACAACTATTTCCCAGGTAATGTTGTGATTTTTTGCATGTGTCTTCATATTTATGACCTGACTAGAGCACCTAAAGCTCCACAGAAAAGTTGGTAACTAGTCCTACACAGAAACAGAATTGATCCATCTTCTGGTATACTCTTGTAGTTCGTTTTCTTGTTGATTTATTTTTATACAGTGATACTTCCTTGCACAGGCTATATTTGGAGCTGTTAGTGCAGTTCCTAGTTGAATTAAAATTTGATAAGAGATTTCTGAGGATGTTACCTTTTTCTGTTCACAAGTCATAACATGTTTTTCCTTCCGGCCTTCTGAATTTGGCATTTGTAAATCAGCCTCCAGTGATAGTGCAGTACAGAAACAATGAAGGGAAAAGATAGTGAAGTGCTCTGTGATGTTGGTCTACCTTTTCTATTTTACTGATCCTCCAAGGTCTTCATGTGGAATTAACCTCCTCCATCTTTTTGTGAACTTAAGCCTCCATTTGATGCTTTCAGTATAAATTTGTTAAGAATTCCAGATGATAGCTCATTATGAATTTTCAAGCCATGGGTTGGAAAACCCCAGCATTGGAGAGCTTAAAACACCCTTCTTGAGTTTTGTCCAAAGCTTTTTTACCTCAGTCAGTAGAGTCATTGACTCAGTGTGGGCTTTGGATTAGATCTTGAAAGGTCTTTAGCATTTTACCAACTGCAGCTTTTTACTCTCCTTCATGCCCTGAGTCTCCCTTCTCACTCTTGTGTTTGTTGTTCCTTCTTTCCACCCCAGCAGATGTTTTCCAGGCAACAGAGCAGGATCTTGCTTCACTTAGAGCCAGAGCCAAACTCTGAAGGTCTTGCACTGATTAATACCAATGGGAGTGGCACCTCTGAACAATCAGAAATAGAGAGCATGGGAAGGGCCCTTCCTGCCCCACACTTGCTCCTTACTAGGTTAGCAAAAGCCATAAATAACAAGGCAGAAAATTAAGCTGAGACAAACTACGAAAGCAGGAAGCGAGAGGATGCCTTGGTTTTGTTCACATTGGCTTCCAGACTATCTCAATGAGCTTACATGGGAAAGAAGTTTACGATACACATTTTTTTCTGTCTGGACCTTAAAGGGTGGATATCTCATCTGAATTCCTCATTGCTCTCTTTGTCTGGTTATTAATATCCTGGTAAAAGCCTGGTTTTTAGTGATGTCTTTCTTTCAGTTACTAATGCTCTGATTCTACAAATGATCTCTTTTCCAGAAATGAAAGTTCTAGGTTCCAGCAGAGCAAGACCTCTTCCACTTGGGACCATTAATTATATTATAAAAGAGCAATAAATTTACATTCCAGTAGAAACATATGTACTTATGTCTGAAGTTATTTCAATAGGTTTTGTCAAACCTGCTGGATCATGGTCAATATGTCGATCTCCTTCTCTGCAGAGCTCATATCCAGAGTACATCCTTGTACTCTGTATTGGTGTGTGTGTTTACTCCTCCCCAGGTGTAGCACTCTGCACTTGCCCTTGTTGAACCTCAACAGGTTTGTCTCCACCTAACTCTTAGCCCATCCAGGTCTCCCTGAATGGCAGCACTGGTTCCTGATGGTACACTCCTTCCAGCTTTGTACCATCAGCAAGCTTACTGAGGGGGGAACTCTATCCCTTCACCCAGGTCACTGATGAAGCTGTTGAATGAGATCAGACACAGTGCTGATCCCTGAAGAACACCACTAGTTACAGAACTCTAACTAGACTACTCTGCTGATGGCAATGCTCTGAGCTCTGCCAGTCAGCCCGCTCTCAGTCTGCCTCACTGTCCACTCATCTATCCCAAACCTCCTAAGATTATCTCTGAGGATGTGGTGAATGACAGTGCCAAAAGCTTTGATGAACTCATGGTACACAACATCCTTTGCTCTCCCTCCATCTACCTAGTTGGTTATGACATCACAGAAGGTTACCAGGTCAATCATGATTTTCTCTTGGTGAATCCATGTTGCCTACTGCTGCTAACCTTCTTTCCTTGCTCTTTCCTGGAGATGGCATCCAGAATAATCTTCTTTATCACCTTCCCAGAGACAGAGGTGAGGCTGACCAACCAGTAGTTTCTCTCCTCTTTCTTGCCCTTTTTCAAGACTGAAGTGACATTGACTTTCCTGCAGTCCTTGGGCACCTCTCCCCTGTTGTCCACTATCTTTCAAAGATCTTAGAGATCAGCTTGTCAGTCACTACTGACAGCTCCCTGAGCATCAGTGGGTGCATCCTACTCAGAGTGAATCCACCCAGGACTCATGGATTTGTGTGAGTTGAGCTTGCCTACATTATCTCTGACTAGATCATCCTCAACCAAAGGAAAATCTTCCTTTCCCCAGTCTCTCTCTCTTATCATCTCCAGGACCTGGGATTTCTAAGGGACTGTCTTAGCAATAAACTGAAGCCAAGAATGTGTTCAGTAGCTCTGCCTTCTCAGTCTCCCATTATAAGGCTTAAACTCCTTTTCAGGCTTAAATTCTGTATCCAGTCACTGTTTATATCTTAGTGATGCTAAGAAGAAATTGGAATTTAAGTTTTATGACAACAAACTCCATTTTGTTCATTTAAAATACAAGTTAGAATTTCCTTTTAAATTTATTTTGGAGGGAGGGGAAAAAAAAGCTTATGTCAACGTCTGGAAAAGTAGACATTGAGTTGAATTGTATTGCAATATAAATTTGAAAAACATTGTCAATCAATTTTTCAATTATTTATTTTATCAGAAAGACTTGTTTGACCTAAAGTAATTTTCTGTTTCTGGTAATATCTTTTTTTGTTTTTCATTTATTTTCCTTTTCAAATGAGAAAAAATTAATCAGTTTGGTATGTTTTCCAAAGAATTATTCTACAGCATCATTTTTCAATTTTAAGTATTTCAGTGTTACAATCCTTGATATGTGCTTCTCCATAATTGGTCTTTAATATTACACCTAAACAATTGATCAGGTAAATAGCATAATTTGAAAAAAGCGACACAGATTTAAAATGGTATCACTAGAGTTTTGCTAGATCTGTTTACCATTTGAAAAATAACTCTCTGACACTTAAAATTAAGGTAATCATTTTCCTTTTCATGCTATACCTTTGAAATGTTTACTTGTCCTCTCCTGTTGAGAATTAGGTTTTAATAAAACAAGTAACTGAAATGTGGAATTTTGGTTCAGTGATTTATTTTCTTGGACTTTGAAACTTCACAGAAAAAGAAAATTATTAAGTTTATCACTGTTTCTTCCCTCTTCTGCTCTCAGAGGGGTTAAAGGGTAGTAAGTAGATAGATAGGTAGGTAAATAGATACATAGATAGATACGTAGGTAGATAGATAGATAGGTAGATGGAGATAGCATCAACAAAACTTGACAGGAAAACACTTTTTCATGTTATTCAAAGACTGAGACATTTTAAACAGAATTTCCCAAAAAATCAAATGTTTCATTTGAGTGAAGCTTCTTTTAGAAAACACTGCTTGCTGTGGGGCAAGAATGGAGGATTATAATCCACCTTATCCTATGCTCTAGAGGATCTTTCTGTGATTTAACTAGACTTTAAATCAAACCTCTTAGATTTCATCCAAAGTCTATTGGAATCAGAAGAAAGAATCCTATTGACTTTGATGGACACTGGGTCACGTCTTATACAAATGGCTGAAAAACTCTTCCAGATGAGAATTTCAGCTCAGCACTGCCTAAGTATCCAAACTGGGAAAAGCTATGTTTTTCTGGAACATTGCTTTGGGGAAATCAAATAAGAAAAGAAATTACAGAGCTTCAATCAAAATTAAAATTGCCCTTTAGAAAACAAAAAAATAGACCTCACCATCTGGGACTCTCTCATTCTACACAATATTTTTATTAAAAGCAGCCGGTTGTTTCCTCTGCATCTGAGTAGTTTAAGCAAGAAGAAGATGTTTATTTAACATTCATAATTTGTTTAGAGCTAGCAAAAGAAATACCTTGTTGTGCATGAGTTATTAGCTCATTGCAGAATTGCTATGTTTAAGTAAGTCTTTGACGTTGATTCATCTAAGTATGTGTCTCATAAATGAGAATCATATGCATGGTGAAACCAAACCTTGGCATTTCATCAGGGCATGATTTGAGAACACGGGCTTTAAACTCTCCGTATTATTAAAAGGAAGACAAAGAGAGATTTTGTGCTATTCTTAAAGAAACTCTTTGCTCAGGGGTCGTATACTATTGTCATAAAGGAGTTATGGACTCACTGCTCTTTGCATCAATTGGCAGTGCTAATCATTTTTAACCTCTTGACTTGAAGAACTAGTTCAGGAAATCAGGCTGCTAATACAAGGTATGAAGTGTGTAATAACGAGTGTATGAATTGGCCAAAGTTGTCTAATATCACTTCTGACTTCTTTGTAAGAGCAGGACAAATTGTTTGGCTTTCTGTCCAAACAGCTACAGGCACCAGGCTTCAGCTGTGAGCAAGTTTTGGCCAATTCCCAGCTTCATACCTGCTTGCTTATAATCTCAGTGAAGGTGATTGACACTTCCACGGCTCATTTTGCTCAGTGGGGTTTCCAAAGCATTTTACACATCCACAAACCAGGTGCACCACTGGGCCACATCACCTCTACATTAATCTGGAAAAGAAAAGCAGTCATAATTCCTGAATAGCCAAGCACTCCACCCAGGTGAAACACTCAGCTGGAGTGACTATGGTTAATGAGCATGTAGGGAGGAATATGATCCTTGGTACAGATATCTATAATCAGCAGTTAGATGTGCAGAACACTCTGGAGTGGAATAGTGTTCATATAGGTTTTGTCTCCTGCTTCTCTTCCCCATGCAGAGCTTTGCATGTTGTTTTTCTCTATCTGTTGTGACTTGCAATTAATTTGGACCAGCCCTAAGCCTTTAAAAGTTATTTTCTAGATTCAATTCCTGAGAAAAAACAGTCAATTCTGGCCTCAGTTACACTAGCATGAAATTCAAACGTCATGTATGTTAAGAGCATAAGTGTTGCTATATTAAACCTTACCCTGAATGCACAGGGAATCATTTGGTGACACAAAAATTCATTCTTAACGTTATTGCTCAACTTTAGAGTGAATATATTCTAAGTGGATGAATTCCCCTTTACCCTCTCTTACAGCCTTCCAGAGTATCTCTTTTTAATTAGAACATTAAATAACTCATCACAGCAATTTAGGTAAATAAATAAAATGATTACAGAAGAACTCTGTCTCCAAATCTTACGATTGAGCAAAAATGATTTTTTTCCAAAATATGGTGGAAACATTTTTATCTATTTTTTCTTTCATATTTAGGCCTCAAACAGATATTCTGAAATGACACAAGAACTGTACTGTATCATGCAACCCCATCCTCAGTAGAGGTGAAATAACAACATCAACATTATATCATTTTCTGAATAGTGGCCTCAGAAATTTGGTAAGTACTCTCACCATGTATCTCTCCAGCACGTCTGTGTCTTCAGCTTCATAACAGAGGAGATATCTCTACCACTCTCTTCCCAGTCTCTCAATGAATTCTTTACTTTTATTATTCCTTTGATGAAAAGTCTTTAGTTTAATGTTTTTTCCTTGTGCAGTAATTGGAAGAAAAAGCAAACCTCTCTCTGTTCTCCAGATCTCTTTTTCTCTGGAGAATTTGAATCTAAACTTTCCAGGTTGTTGAAACACAGTTACTTTACGTTAGTGTCACAACACAGAGAAACTGGTTTGGCTTAAAGCCTAGAGTCTAAGCTGTTATTCATCTCATCTAATTGTATGCATTTTTAGTGCCTGTCAGTCACTACAAGGTCTCTGTACAAAACAACATGCAGTGTAGGCTTCTTCGGTCTGTAGTACATCTTCATAAGATATAGGGGTCTCCATGCTACTATAGCTAATGAAGATCCATACCTCTAATGAGTGATGCACAAACAAGTATCTAATATTCATGGAAATCTTTTTCAAAGTTGAAATCTAGATGACATTTGGAGGCTTTTATAGAACTGAATGGTTTCCTGGCAGATATTGGGACATATTCGTCAGCCCTGTGAACAAGTCTCAAAGGGAATCTCAAATCCAATGACATTTCTTTGGGAGTCTCAGTCAATCTTTCATTAATGTAACCAGCAGAGTAAGAAAGTTATTCAGTGTAGGTGGTGATGAGAAGAATCAATCCCTGAAACACACCAATTTTATTGCCCATCAATGTGACTCTCCACAACTACCTGAAGGCTCTCTATAACTACCTGAAGCGAGGCTGTGGTGAGTTGGGAGTCAGCCTCTTCTCCCATGTAACAGGACTAGAATGAGTGGTCTCAAGTTGTGCCAGGGGAGAATCAGGTTGGATATTAGGAAAAAATTCTCCTCCAAAAGAGTGGTCAGGCACTGGAACAGGCTGCTCAGGGAGGTGGTAAAGTCACCGTTTCTGGAGATGTTCAAGAAACTTTCAGATGTTGTATTGAGGAACGTGGGTTAGTGGGAAATATTGGTGGTAGGTGAAATGTTGTACTGGGTGACCTTGAAGGTCACTGTCAGCTTTGGTGATTTAATGATTCTATAACTCAGTTTATCAAATGTAGATATCTCATGCCATCTGAGACAGTTACTAGCACCTCTTGGTCTCTGGAGACAGCAGTGGACAAGTGGCCAACTTACTTCCAGGGACTGAAGTTGTGAATGTGCTGCAGTTCAGCCATCACTGATGGATGTGAAGTTAAAAAATGCTCTGCACTTTCAGAAAATTAGTCAGTAAATATACAACTTTGATAATGACTTGTCTAACCCAGAGAAAATAAACACTTATGTTTCAGTCTGAAGGAGTTCTTGCAAAGTCGTGGTAGTTGCATTGGGTTCAAGGAGGCTGTTCACAGTATGAGGCATTCCTCTGGATTAATGAGTGTCACTGCATGCCAGCACACAGGGCTTTCAGATTTCTCCATTTGACTGAGAACAACAAATCGCAGCTCTGTTTTTTTAGGCGCATTTCAAAAGCACACATGGAAGTGCATTATTCAGTTAAGGTGCCAATTACCTTGCCTTTCACCGCTTAACTTCTAAGTATTCAGTCTAAATTGGAATTAGGGATTCCCATTGTGACAAAGAAGGGTCACAAGTGTACAGTTTTCAGACTTAAGTAATGAACTGTCCCCTGGAGTTGCCTAGAGACTTCTTGGAGATGTTTCCCTTCTAGGCAGCTGAAGTGAGGTGAGAAGCATTTCACTCTCCAATTACTGGATATAAGTTACTGGATATAAGTTTACTGGCGCCTTGTCTGTGGTAGTGGGAGTCTGTTGGCTTCCAATTGAGTCCCACCCTTTCAGTCTGGGATAGTTTCATCCTCATTAATTTTGAGGAAATAAAAAGAAACGTTCCTCCTATTTTTATTTTGTTTTTCATTTTCTGTCACTCATCTCTTCGAGTTTTCCCACTCTATCAACAGAATCTCTGATATAATAAGCAAACAGCAGGCAGAAATACAGATTTATGGCAGTAGCTTACACTTGGCAATATCCCATTTCCTTGAATGTTCTTGAAAGCTGTGTGATCCCTACACTCCTCCAGCCTCAATGTACATAACAAATTCTTCTGTTTGTATTTTTGTCACTTTCGAGTTGAAAGATGATAACTAACAGCAAATGGTCGTTTGTTTCGTGCCATAGTTACATCACTTACGTCCTGCCTGTGTCTGTAATTTTCACTCCCTCCTTTCTTGCTTCAAGAAAAGACTCTGATGGCCATTAATTTGATGATGTATCTGGAAGAAACTTGCCAACACTTGTCTCCCAATAGATTGTAATAGACTGGAACAGGCTTGAATCGTTTCCAGATAAATGGGATTGTGGGTTTTCATAGTCGTTCTTATTTCATCAGAATATCTGCATTTTAAATCCATATGAAAGCAGAAGGAAAAAAAAAAGAGAAAGAAAAAAAAAAAGGGAAGGAAGGAAAAAATATGATGAGAATAAATAGCCACTATTTTCACAAATAATCTAAAAATTCTAAAGGCTCTAGGGGAGATCAGGAAGGCTTAGGTAGGGATATCTATTTTAAAATTCCCTTTGTTGAGCCCAGTTATATTGTACTGGCATTTGATAGATCCCATTGGGATATATGGGAGACACTGAAGGCAGAGACTAAGAGAGTGCAAAGTGTAGCCATGGGAAGAAAAAGTAGAACACAGAGATCATTAGATATTCAAATACACAGGAACACCCTACTTTTCCATGTTATACATATTCTTTTAATTCAAAACAACATCATGCTACCTGCAGGACCGACTACGGCACAGATCCTCAATCATTAGGATTACCTGGGTTTTTTTAAGGAAAACAACATAATGTCATACCAAATGCATGGGATTCTGCTTTTTGGATTAAAATATATACATAATGGCTTCAGGATATCCTTTCTGGCTCAGTTTCCAGTCCTGATTGGCAGTGGTCTGCCATAGGACTAGAGTCTATCCATGAGTCTTGTATGAATACTTCAGATTTCCAGCAACCCTTGAGATGTCGTTAAGGATGTCTTCAGGTAGAAGTTCTCATGACACGAATGACAAGGGGCAATGGGCTTAAACTGAAACACAACTGAACATAAGAAATAACTTCTTTACTTCGAGGGTGGCAGAGCACTGAAGCAGGCAGCCCAGAGAGGTGGGGGAGTCTCCTTCTCTGGAGATATTCAAAACCCACTTGGACACTTTCCTGCGTGAGCTACTGTAGGGAACTGCTTCAGCATAGGGTTGGACTGGATGACCTCCAGAAGTTATGCTCAATCCCTACAGTTCTGTGAATCTCTGACTTGGTGAAAGTGGCAGGGTGGATGCACCTGGCTCAGCAAAATTGTCCTTTAGACCACAGTGTCCTACATATTAATCAACTGTCCTGCCTCTAATATGCTAAGAATTAATAGAACTCCATATATTCTGCTACTTTTCACGCAGTAAGAATGAATTTCAGGCAGTTGAGGTAGTTGTGGTTTTTTCTTTTTCTTTTTCTTTTTGTTAGATTAATTGCTAGAGGTTGAAAAACAAATCACCCTTATTGCACAGAAGACTTCTCTCTAGGCTTAATGAAGGTTTTTCTTGTCACAAACATATATTTTTCAGACTCTTTGCACGAATGCCCTTAGAATAAGACTCCATATCATGACTCTTTAAGGTCCTGTCTTCTTGGCCTTCACTATCATCTGCTGTTTGATGGTTCAGCTTCCTGGAATAAGGTGTTTATGCTGTCTCTTATTCATTCCCAATACAAATGGTTTTAGCAGTGTTAGTTACACAGGAACACAGTTTCAGAGCTTATTGTAAGTGGGAAAATTGTGCATGCGATTTTCAAAAGAGCTTGATAGTATTTAGCAGCTGGGATCAATTGCAGAAGAATAACTTGGAGTATGGGATTAATCTCAACTAATTTTCAGTCATGGGAGAGAAATAGGCAATTTGTGTGTTACAACATATCGGAAACATTTTAAATCTCGTGTATCTTTTCTTCCACTTGGCCTTACTTTAAAGACCAGTGTTGACGGTCAACCTCCTGGATTCTGATTGAAAGAGCAAACAAACAATAATCCACCCTCAAAAATTCAGCTGCCAGTTTAGCTGTGTATTTCATGGGAAAGTCTCTTAGCTTCTTCGGAAATTCTCTTCCCCTATGCCTGATGATGAGATTATCATCTCTGTTCAGCTAGGAGCACTGTATGATCAAATGAATTGTGGCTAAGAGGTGAGGCAATAAATAAGAAGAGCTACTACATGCCCTGGTGAGTCAAGTGCCAGCAGTAAAGAAATTAGGCTGTGGTTTATATAACTTTGTAGACTACATACTCAGAGGGTTCATAACCGATATGCAGAAATGCAAATAGATGCAAACATGAAGGTAACATTTATTTTGTATTATTTTAAAGCATATGAACCAAGAGCAATGGCACTTCCAGAGCTTATCTTCAGGAATTTTCCCTCAGTATCAATGGAGGGAAAACTTTTGGAATATTAAGGCAACACTCACCAGTTTGTAAAGGAGTTAATAACATAACCCTGTCTGCAGTGGTGTTGAGACTTCTCCTATAATCATCTGTTCCTTTAAAAGACAAAATGCCTCAGGAGCTGTAGAGGGAAGCGTTTATAATAAGAAGGTGGAGGGGTGGGTGGAGTTCTTTATATAGGATATGATTATGAGTATTGTTAACAGGATTTGTGGGATTGCAAATGGAACATTATGATTTCATTGCCTACAGTGAGTGTTACTGTCTTTAAGTATAAACATGTAAAAACACAGATTGAGAATTTTCTCCAAAAGCCACTGAAATATTTCAGTATATTTAACAGGTTTAATTTCAGCTCTTTATTCAGTTTTCTTCATATATACACCATAGGTAGGAAACAGAATATAGGAATCATAGAATCACAGAATCATTCAGGTTGGAAAAGACCTGTAAGATCACCAAGTCCAGCCCCAGTCCATTCCCACAATGCCCACTGACCATGTTTCCATGATCCTGATGTCTCAGTAGCAAGCACAGACTGAAATGCAAGCACAACATGACAAGGAAAATAAAAATAAAAATAAATTAAAAAATAGAAAAAAACACAAACACAAAATCAATGCAGAAAGGCATGTTATTAAGGCCATTGTCTAAATCTTGTACACTGTTATTTAAATATAAAACAACTAAAATGATTAAAGAAATGGGGTATCTCTCATATGAGGACAGTATGGGAGTGGTGGGTCTGTTCATCCTGAAAAGCATAATGAACAGGAAGATCTTATCATTGTGTTTAAATTATCTGATGGAGGGAGTAAAGATGGAGTTGAAGGAAAATAATTGGAGCCAAATGATGGAAGGAGGAAACCAGATGAGAGCACAATACAGGAAATTCCAAATAAACAGAACACTTTTTTACTCAGAGAGTGGTTGGACACAGGTTGCCCCAGAGTGGCTGGGGAGTCTTCATCATTGGAGATATTTGAACCCCAACTCGTCTTAGATCTGGGGTCCTGTAACAGTGGAAGAGGCAACAGAACAACTTCTGCTTACAATATTCTTAGTGAGTTCTGGGACAATGAGATTCACTAGGCAGTATTTGGCAAAAAACACTAATTATAGTTGTATTCATTGCTTAGATATTGTTATGAAAGAGCCACTTCTGTTCTGACCTGGATTTAACTGCCCTTATTCTTGATTTCCCTTCAGGTTGTTTGGGAGGTTAATAGAACAAACAAATGACATGCTTTAAATGTGCTTTTTTTTGTTTGTTCGTTTTGTTTTTTTGTAGATTTTATAACAAACATCAATAATCTTTTTTTCTTTTTCTTCTATGAAAAGCTTTATTTTCAATTATCATATCCCTTTTTGTAGCATATTGTGTTCTTTTGGATGATCTGTTCTTCATGTGGAGATACACGTTATTAGCGAGAGCTGTATGGTATATATGCAATTCTGTACAGTTTCAAAGCAATGTCTGCTGGATTTCAGCCATCACACTGCTAAATCCCCTTTGGAAATATATCTCTAGATTTTTGTGTAGATCACATGGACCACTGTCAATCTAAGAAGGGATAACTCCACCAAACTAACAACAAGAGGGCTCTTCCCACCCAAATCAGTTCTTGACTTGTAATCAGAATCTGCTTAGAGGGTGAAGTACATGGTGTGGTGGTACTGCTGGTAGAGGTTCCAGCAGGCCAAGGCAGATGGTACAGCAGTCTTATTCCCAATGGCACTTTCAGGAAGGTTTTGTGCTCTGATGTGACAGGTCTTCCTGTGGGTATAGGATCTGTAAGGGGTGGTCACTCGGTTTCAGCTCCTCCTTGTCCCTGCTAATTTTCCTAGGAGGGTAAGGAAGAGGAGAGGATAGAGCTAACATGAAGGTGCAGAGGTGACCATCTTCTGCTGCATAGGTTTCACCAGGACCCAAGGCCTTCATACAACAGATACAGTAATAACATCATTATGTCATGTTGTTAGCCTTAAGAATAGATTAGATTATAGAATAGAATCTGATTATACAGAGGCTGATATTAAACAGATCATTTTGCCATGCTCTTCAGCCCTCTGTGCCATGACATTTCTATCCTCACCCTTGCTATGTACATCAGCAGGCTGTATTTTGTTTTGGTTTATACCACCAAGGCACTGTGTCCTCAAAGAGGTCCAGTAAACATGATGTTTTGGAACTCCATTGACAAAATCCATGTTAATCTCCACAGACCACATGGGGGAAGACAAGACCAGGAATAGAACCACAGAATAACAGAAAGGCTGGCAGCAGCTGAGTCACTTTGTTTCTCTTACACTCTCAGACTGATATTTGAGGATGCTTTTGACCTCTGGGAAGGGATGTGCTGGAAGTCACTGAGGGTAATGTCATGCTTTTGGGTTTGATGGAAGTGCAGAGAGTGATCCAGCTTGAGTTGTGTGGTTCAAGAGGACTGGGACAATGTGCACTGAGGAGTTTGGCTGTAAGTAGTCCATTGGCAGAGAAATTCAGTGCAGCCATTAGGAAACCATAATGAGAGGCCTGAATGAAAACCATGGCGTGTCCTCCAAGCTGACATCAGCACCCTTGCTGTACAGCTCTGGCCTGGCACTCCCTAAACCCAGGGCTCTTTGGAAGATAAATTCCTCTAATTTGTTTTTGTTAGTTTGTTTGTTTAATGAGGGAGAATTCTTCTGTCTATTTCAAGGCACAAAGCTCACTCGTGGGGAAAAAAACAACAACTCTGGAAGACTGTTTTCAGGACCAGCTTTTGTGATATGGTTTCACCATGTTCTTGGGCAACTCCTTAAGGACCAAATTTTCTTGAAGCATGAATCTAAATGCCCTCTCTTAAGTGGAGAACCATTAAAATGGCTGAGGTTTGCTCAATTTTGTACAAAATTAGGAAATGTTACACGTTGTCCAGTGTAAAAATCATCTTAATGGGATCTTCATCCTTAACTGCTCTCATGCTCAAAAGCCTCATGGAACTTGTTAGCTTAAATGCAGCAGTAAAACCAGGATGTAGTTCATAGAATCATAAAATGGCTTGGGTTTGAAAGGGATCTTTAAATCTGCCTAGTTCCAATCTCACTGTAGGCTGGGACACTTCTCTCTAGACCAGGTTGCTCAAAGCCCCATCCAGCCTGGCCTTGAGTGCTTCCAGGAAGGGAGCATTTACAGACTTGCTGGGCAACCCGTTCCAGTGTCTCACCACCATCACAGTAAAGTATTTCTTCCTAAGTTAAGCATCTATTAAAAAAAAAAAAGAAAAGACATTCTTGCCTTCAACACCATTTCTTATAATGTCTCTGAGATATACAAAGGCTGAAGTGAAGGACATTTTATAAAACACCTCTACAGTGTTTTTCCAGTGTCTACACCTCATCAAAATGCATTTGGAAAGGAAACCATTGGAAGCTTTTTTCTCCACTGTCAGTGTAGTGATCTAAGTGTATTCAGGGGAAATAATTTGCTAGGGAAGAGCCAGGAAGGAGTCTGAGGGCTGTGGCAGATTTAACACTTGCATGTTAATGAGCAGGGACTCTTCCCATGGCACGTGCAATATTTTGGGCAAACATTTTAGTGCAACAGACTCACACACTTGTTATGACAGATGCTTTGCTGAAGAGTCAGTGCTGGTAGAAATTACATCAGCCTTCCAACCACACCCACCGTCGGAGGAACAGAAAATGAGATAAAACTTGCTGTACATAGTTCCTTAGAAAACAGACCCATCTGCCAGGCCCCTTTCTTAGGGTTTCTGATGCTGTTATCTTGGACTCTCTCCTTCCTGGCTGGATAGAGGCAGGAAGCGTTTAGTAAGTGGGTAATAATAGTTTCATGTTAATAGGAAATAACAGGCTTGGAAGTGGCCATATGTCTGAGAACTGAAAAGGACCCCACAGCTTTCTGAGCATGTGTGGGAATCCCACAGGCCTTTGAAGCTCTTCCAAAACACACAGCCCATGTAATTCTTATATAATTGCCAGTGTCAATAGTCAGCGGGTATCATTTTGTCATATATTGTTTTAATCTGGGAGCAATGGTGTTTGACAGAAAAGCACTGTGCTAAGTGGCAGATGGAGAAGGGAGGGAGCAGAACATTGCACTCATCACTGGAGGATACTTTCTTTGTGTGCTGCGGGCCAGAGAAGACAGCAGTCTGATTAAGAGGAAGGAGAGGGGGAGGAGGAGACACATGGGGCATAGTCAAGTAGTAACAAAGCAATCCTGTGGCTTGCTTTTTGGTTAAATGTGCTGTTTGCAGAGCCCATCCTGTCCCCTTACTGGTGAAGCACCAAGGTGCTTCTGGAGCCAGATGGGGGAAGATCTCTTGGCATGCACATGAGATAATGTCTCTTTATGTATGACTCTTTGCTTCTGTGTAAGTCCCTCTGAGTTTCCAAGATGGTAATTTCCAAGCCTGCTATTTCCTATTAGGACAACATTATTAGTACTCCTGTCCTAGTGATGGCCAGGAAAAGTCACCAGGACTCCAGGTAGCCTTGGAGAAAGATTTTCAGAAGAGTTATAAGAACAGAGAGTAGGTAATACAGAGTAAAGAGGGTTACACATCTTCCTTCAAGAACTAAGCACCTATTTTCTCACAGAAGTACATATTTCAGCAATGAACTGGCTCTTAGACCGTGGAAACTGACATGTGGGGCTTTTCTTACATTTCAAAGAGCAAGCCTTTTCCTTCCTTCCTTCCTTCCTTCCTTCCTTCCTTCCTTCCTTCCTTCCTTCCTTCCTT
>VXAB01010428.1:252213-270378 GCA_013399175.1 Odontophorus gujanensis | reverse complement strand
TTTCCTTTCCTTTCCTTTCCTTTCCTTTCCTTTCCTTTCCTTTCCTTTCCTTCCCTTCCCTTCCCTTCCCTTCCCTTCCCTTCCCTTCCCTTCACTTCCCTATTCTCTCCTTTTCTCCCCTTTTTAATGAAAAGTATCACGTTCCAAATCAAACACTTGGAAGCTTGCCAGTAGTATTACAAGCCTACCTAAAATATGCTGAGAAAAGGAGAAGAAAACTGTTTTATGTAAAAAGTTCTACTAAGAGAGTTTTTCCAGCATAGAGAATGTATATCAAATAATTTATGAGAACTCTAAACTACTGAGAAAAATGCTTGAAAGGTTAATTTCCTTTGTGCAGCACACGTTCATGACTTGTAGAGAATCAAGGAAGACAGTTCACTAATTCAGGTACTCATTATTGATAAAATTGTCAATTAATTTCTTCAGACTGCTGTGCAGATATATACCTGAATTCTTTGACCTGATGAAGGTGTGATTTATATGTGTGGCACTGATTATTCCATTTGGAGCAAAACTGTTTGTCAGAAGAGCCCTTGCAAAGACGGTGAAGTTCAGCTGAAATTTTGGTCCTACTGTGAAATTTTGAGCCTGTGCTCCTCCAGCACTTTGTATCAATTATTTGAAGAAGTGTTGAAGCTAAACAAAAAACAAAAACAAAAAAACAAAAACAAAACCAACCAAATAAACAAAAAAACAAATAGTCTTATATTTGCAAATTAACTACTGTCTGGATTAAAAAATAAAAATAAAAATAATTCCCATTTTTTTATCCCTCTTTTTCTCTCTTATTTCTTCCAATTGAAGGGATAGAAACTCAGTGGAAAAGCAGTCGTGATACAGCACTCAAAACAACTAGCTCACTAAGGCTTATAGTTAGGGCATATCTTTGAGAGATAGAAACTCTTCTGTCTAACTCTTGCTTTGATTTGATTTGGGTATTCCTTAGGAAAATCTAACCTGTGCAAGAATCAACCCCTCTCTGACTGTCTTGAAGGATATTTATGCAAATATTTACGAAGTTTACTATGCAAATATGATGGCTTTTCATTGTTCTGTGACAAGAGTTATAGTAGTCTGATCTCATTTAGGGGAATAATTGTTTAATTTACTTCAGCAGAATTTGTAAGTGTCCCTGGCTCCCCATGGCTGGAGTGAGCTCACTAATGGGAAGATCCATCCCTCTGTCCTGTTCATGAAAAGACCATGAAGGTGCTTTCTTGCTTCCACAATGGTGCTCCACTGAAATTTGGAAGTAGTTCTTAAAATAAGTCAAACAGAATGTTTCAAGGTTGGTATGAAAATGCTTTAGTTTTCACTTTCAGGGATAAATTAAAAGTTGGTTTCTTTCTTTGTGTGATTTTTGTTTGTTTTGCTTTTTGATTTTTTTTTTCCAGTGTAACATCTGAACTGAATCAACCTGAGCTGTGGTAGTCCTGATGTTACCTAGTATATAATCTCCCCTCCTGGTCAGCTGTATCCCACACAGTGTCAGTATTCCTGGTCTATCAAAAGTGCATCCTAGATCATGGAACCCAAAGTCCTGGACATGATACTTTACATGTAATTCAGCTGGTTTGTTTTCCTCCTTCTGCCCAGATCCCAGTTGCCAACCAGGAGGACTGAGAAGAGCACTGTCTGTGCTCCCAATCCCTTCAGCATCTTCCCGAAGAAAGTGAAGTCTTTTTTTTATTATATTTTTTCCTCTCCAGTCATAGCCTCGTGTGACCCAGCTTGAAAGAACAGAAGTGGTTTTACACTGTCTAGGAGTGATAGGACAAGAGGGAATGGCTTTAAACTAAAAGAGGGGAGATTTCAGTCAAGTGTTAGGAAGAAAATCTTTACTCAGAAGATGGTGAAGCACTAGTACTGCTGCCCAGAGAGCTGTGGATGCCCCATTCCTGGAGGTGCTCAAGGCCAGGCTGGATGGGACCCTGGGCAGCCTGAGCATGGGATTTGAAACAGAATGATCCTTAAGGTCCAATCCACCCAAGCCATTCTGTGATTCAGAGATTTGATGACATTGCAGTTCTCCTCATTGGGATTTAGGATTAAACAGTTCAGCTTTGAAAAAGGCCCACAGAACCTCACTGATGATACAAGCCTTCAACTGTAGGAATACAAGAAAGTATATTTAGAGCAGAAGCTGTGGAACAGGATAAACAGCATAAGAAAGGAAGGCTGAGAACCAAGGACACTTCCAGAAGAAAAGGAAAACAAGTTCAAGTAAGCTGTGTGATGGCAGACCCCAATTGGAGGAAGAGTGCCTGTCTTGGAACGACTTGTGACCCTGATTGAATAAGCACTTGTATGCATGGTTAAGGACTGCTTTGGGGAGTATTTTGTTGATATGTAAAGGCGGGTGGGTAAGTTACAAGAGAAAACTTGTGAAAGTATATAAGGGATGTTAAAATTGGATCCTCCACATCTGAGTCCGTGCCTGAGACGCTGCATTTGATCCGTCCCACATCACACAGCACTCCAGGTTAAATATTCTGCACTGGGAGCCTGCTCTCTTCCAAATTAAGTAGACTGTTCGGTTCTCTCTGCCTCCTTCCTCTAGCTGTAGAGAAAGAACTTAATTTTGACCCTTGCCAAGACAGGTGTTGGTGGTTTCTTCTGTCCCGACCGTCACCACAAGGGAACAGCTGATTGTTTCATAAGGTGCATCTCAGAAACCACTGCTGGCTGGTGAGCAGCGTGCCTCTGGCCTCTGTTGAACCAGGTGAGGATGTGGCTCTAGACAGGGTGCTTAGTGTTTGCTGCTGGAATGCTGATTAGGTCACAAAAACCCTACTCACATTTTGAAGGTTGGATACCTGAAGGAAAACACGTGTACGAGGACACATGTACGTTCACAAAATGGGGTTGGTTCCTGGTTTCTACCAAGCACTCAAATGCTGCAACTCTGTGCATGTTATAATGCATTTTCATCAGCAGTAATCTCATTTGCACAGCAGTTTCAAAGTCTGCAATCCTGCCCAGGTTCTAGCTTGCCACCCAGGTACTTGGAGGATACGATACAGTCCTTCATTTCTAAACTGAAATCACAGTCTTACCAGGCTATTCTGGGATGCTATTATCTTGTGCATTGCTACTATTGTTATTATATTTGCTTATTTATTTAATGGGAATTCTGATGCTGTATATTTTTGCATGGAATATACGTGTGTGCACATATCTGTATTTCCCTACCTGGAAAACAACAGCAACAAAATCAACATACATGTATTCTTTTTATTACATTAAATATTGTGGTGTAAAGGGAATGAAATCACATTTGGGATTGGACGAGATGAAGAGTAGAGGACATTAACTGAGAATTTAGTTTGATTTGGGGAAAAATGACACTTCAATTCTTAAGTAAAGCAAGTATTTCTGATCATTTAGATAGAGCTTGGGAACACTAATGGAAGGACATTCAAATACTTCAAATTTAGTTCCAGGTTCAGTATGAAATATTTGATGGTGTTAAGGAAATGGCAGTGGAAATTGCAGAATGGGACAGAGGACCCATTGGAGAACTCATCTGAAAGTCAGCCTGCCAGCAGTGTATGACAGGAGATCATAGGTGTTACTTATGTTGACAAGAAACGTAAATCTTATACTCTAAACACGTTAATAAGAATTCTCCTGTTGTTTTGTTTGTTTGTTTGTTTGTTTTAATCAGAGGATATCTTCTAATCTATGTGATCTTAAAAAAATCAGGTGTCTTTTTTTTTATTATTGTTATTTTTATTAGATATTTTCTCCACATGCACTTTGTTGGCCTGCTTATTCCAGCCCTTTTCCAAAGATTACATTTGCTAAAATATCATACTTGAAGAGACACTGATCTTCAGGTACAACCTCAGTTGTGACAGTCACAGGGCGTGTTGCCTTTGTGTTGATGTAGCCTGGATGTGGTGCCATTAAACTCCTTGGTTCACCAAAATGTTATTCCCTCGCATGCACCAGGGGGTGGCAATGGAAAACAGGATGCCTTGGTCCATCCAAGCCTAAAAAGTGCTACAGGCAGGTTGCTCCCCACCATGAACAAAGAGCAGTTCAGATACAAGCAATGGGAAAGTGGTTCAGCGCTCTATTACCACTACAGACACCGAAGTGAAAGCTTTGCCTGTTAGTTTTGTTTCACTTTTATTGCATAGTTAAGTGTGTGTACATTTGTAGGACTAAACTCCTGAACTCTGAAATGGTTTATGTCCTGAGCCTCTAGGGTCCTCCTGTCACAATGACATTTGTTCAATTTTGCCAGTGCACGTATGTTTTTCTTTCTAAATTTAGATTTGCAGGCAGCCTGCCTTATAACCATGTGAACAACAACAAAAGTAGAAAAAACAAGGACATTGTATGCTCAGTGCGTGTCAGCACAGCATCCATAGAGCTGAGGGAAGGTCGTGAGCCCATTGTGTCAGACACAGCACAAATACTCAGTAAGAAACAGCTTTAAATTTTACATACCAGAGGAGACGCAGGGGAGTCACTGCAAATGCCCCAACCCCAAGAAAATCCTCAGCCAAAGCTGAGACAGCAAAGTCACATTTCCAGCAGACATAAAGCTGTAGGAAAGAGGATTTCCTTACTTCCAGTGCTCAGGAAACCATCCTGGGTTGTATTAAATGATACATAAATGTTTTTTAAAATACCATCAGGAGACAGCATTCTACATTTCAAGAAATGCAAATGCGTCAACATCTGAATCTTTAAAAGTGTAGTGAATTCAAATACGTGTTCATGTTTTTATTGATACAGGTAAAAGGGGTTTGAAGGGTAAAATGATGATTTTCTGTAGTTTTCAGGACCTTTATGACTTTTTCTTAAGCTGCTTGAGATTGAATTTTGAGACGGGAGGAAACACAGACACAATGTACCCACAGAAAGTTTGCTCACTTGAGAAAGCAGAAAGAAAATGTTCAATGTAAAAATGATGAATTATTCCAAATTAATCAAAACATATGTTATTCTGCTTTCTGAGTCATCAATTTTGCTAAGAAATCCTTTTTTTTTTTTTTTTTAATCTACTTTATGGAATTTCCGGTGAACTGACAAAACAACAGAAATCAAATGTCTGTCTCTCATTTCTTCTTCCTTAATCATATGGGTAAGGGACCCAAAACAGCTCTCTTGTACCCACAGCAGTGCCTTAACTACAAGATTAGGCTCCTACACAACAACCTACTGAAACATCCACCACCTCAGGCTGATTCAAAGGACATTGGAGTCAATGGGAAAAGCTCCTGTTGACTTAACAGGGCCCCCGGCTGACATTTGAGTGGGGATACTTATACTGAGCCTTGTAAACACTCTCATCCACAATGAATCTCAGGTGACTGAGCAGATTTCCAGCTGACTGACAAAAGGATTTGGTTTCCTATGTAGGAGAACCACATGGAACGCAGCTTATTTTTAACAAGAGGGCCTTAAGAGCAAGCTACATTATCCTCAGCTGAAATAGCTCGTGAATACTGCTGTTCCAAAAGTCCTCATCAAGATGGGAAGAATTACTCAATATTTATGTTCACGTGAGCTCTTGCCAGCTTATAAAATTCAGTCCTGGGGAAAAAATAAGAGAAGCTGAACCAAAAAAATTCTGACTTGTGCCTTTTCTTGCAAGACTTGCAAGCAGTCAGGCTATTACAGAGTTGCTGTCGCTGTATAATGGAAATACATTTCTACATGTTGCCCCAGTATCTAGTACTCCAAAACTCAAAAACATTTGTAATCCGGCTTGACTCCAATGAATGTCCCAAAAAGGGGAATGATGGGTTACAAAAAGGATTTGGGGAATGTAGCATCTCTGAAGTAGATATGCCTTCATGTGATCTGGTGGACTTGCGATTGAACCCCATCAAGTTCTGAAGAAGGGATGAAGGTCATCTGGGTGAATTTAGGCCGCTCCGTGTTCTTCCTTTGCTCTGATTACACACAGAGACTGCTGGGTCCACAGAGTTCCAAGCATTTTCTCTTATGTTACACACACCATTACACAGCCAATATGTAGCATATTTTTACGGCAATATTCAAACTTTGTGCAGCATCCCAAGCCAAATCTCACTGAACTAGTTCATGCCCAAGAGGAGTGTAGCTGTTTTAGACTTACCATTGTCTGAACTCTGATAATACACTCTGATAATCCCATGTGTAAGATTCATTATTTCTCCTTCTGCACTCAGTATGGGGTACACCAGTAACCAGTGTGGTGTTACTGTACCCACAAGCAACCAGTCTTCCTTACACAACTCTCCCATCCACATAGCCTGAAGTCAAGCTGAAAAATGGTATCAAGTTCTCTTTTCAGGTTTTCAGGGAACTTAGCTAACGTAAGATGAACAGGAGAAAACTATCCAGAGGAAATTAGAAAAAAAAAAAAAGATGTTTATGTTTGTAATAAGCAGCAGCTGCCTGTAATTAATCAAAATGTAAAAAAAAAAAAAAGAATTATTTTGCTGCTCTAAAAATTACATGGCCATGTTACAACACCCATTTGCAGTAGCAAGACATTTGTGCATGACACCCGAGGCAGCATGAGACACTGTAAATTAATATAAAAAGATTAAACAGATAGAATAAATGAGAAGTTTCAAGATGACAAAATATTTTTTCCAAAACATGTTGTTGTGGTTTCTGCCTCAATGGATGTTTCATCTTTTTTTTTCTTTTTTTTTCCCAAATGTTTCCTTTTAGTTTCTGATTAAAGGAGAAGATTTTTGAGAAGACAGCATGTTCCTTAAAGCAGTGATGTGGTTTTAAGTGAATCTACTTAATTCTGGAATAGATTCCATAGAACATCTAGATGGTTATTCCTGAGCACTCTCTTTTGGGATGTATTCCTCTCACCTCTGATAATTCTTTGCTTTGTAGCCTGTGTAGCACTTTCATAGGAGCACTTGCCACAGACTCTATTTTCTACTTCCTCCTTCCACCACATGCAAGTTTCAAGTTTTATTATTGCAATAAAAATGCTTTATGTTGGCTTTTCCCAAGGACATTAAGAGCTTATGTGCTGCTGCAAAACAGTCCTTTTCTCAAACGTACACTCCACATTATTTGCTGCAAATTGTTGGTGGTCCCTCTCCTGACTCAGAGGGCTCAGAAAACCAGAGTCAGCAGGCCATCTCATGGATTTGTTTAGCAGTTAAAGAAAAGAGAGAAATGCCCTGACTTGTACGGCCAAGCTAGGCCCATAGTACAACTGAACCACTCTGTAAGGGGAAGGGAAACCACACAAAGGACTCCTACCACTTTTGCCAAACACTTGTGTTGCCACTTACAAAAAGGAGAGTGTCTGACCAGACCCTAGAAGAGGTATCTACCAGTAGTGATGTCACTGGCACAAACAGGGGTGTTTCTGTTCAGCATGTAACCAGTTTTATTCTGTTTATGAAGTTAGTAAAAACTACTGAACGTGCATGCAGTGTGAATATTACCAGCTGCTGCTGAAAGAACTGGGCCTTGAACTTCTTCAGGTCCTTTGTTGAAAATACCACAGAAGTATGACGGCTCACTTGGTGGTCTACAAACACAACTGGTATATGATGAACTAGAAGAGGATGATTTCCAGAAAGTCATATATTCAAAGATTTTAGAGAGCGAGCCTGTTAGTTGAGGTATCTATCTAATCAGTAAACAGTAGACTCATAGGATCACAGAATCATTAAGGTTAGAAAAGAATAGTGTGATCATTGAGTCCAGCCAACATCTCATCCCCATCATACCCACTGACCACATCCCTCAGTGCCACATCTCCATGGTTCTTGAACCATGAAAGGATTTACAAACAAGTCCTCCTGGTATGGTGACTCTATCACCCACCTGTGCAGCCTGTACCTGTGCCTGGTCATTCTTTCTGAAAAAAAATTTTTCCTCACATCCAACCTGAACCTCCTCTGGCACAAGTTAAGTCCACTACCTCTCATCCTATCCAGACTTTCTATTCTAGGACTTACCAAGCCCAAGCAACAAAAACGTTAAGGATCTCACAGAGGAGTGGTTGGTCCTCCTGCACTATGCTTGCTCTTTCAAGAACGAGTGTACTTTCATGCATGCCACTCCTGGTCAGAAAGAGGTGCACAGGTATCTCTCATGTAGAGGTACCTCAGACTGGGATTCAAGGGATGACATTTAAGGGCTGATATTAACTATACATGTCTCACATAAAATAAAATATAAATGAAAAGGAACTTTTAAATATATAAATAAACACATAAAACAAACAAACAAATAACAAACAAATAAATAAAATGGATTTGAAAGCAACAGCATCAGGAATGACTGCTAACCTTGTCCTGTACACTCTCCTTTCCCTGACTTCACCCCAAGTAGTACAGCTTTAAGTGAGTGCCTCAGAAAGTTTCATATCATCCTTCATTCCCTTACTGTACGTTGTATAAAAAGTACATTGAAGCTCTTCCACAAAGCCTGGAGAAAAGCACATGGGGTAGAAGGCAGACAGGGAGAGACAGTGGGAAGATCTCTCGCTCCCTGGCAAGTGCCTTATATTCTGGGTTATGGGCACTGTGGTGGACCCTCAGGTTAGTCAAAGCCTGGAGACAGATCAGATCATGCCTTTTTTGAAAAGAACACGTCAACAGATGTAAGATCCAACCTCAGTGTAACTCACTGAACTTTGAGATTGAGATGGTGTGAGATGTTAAATGAAAGGATTTACAAACAAGTCCTCCCTGCTGTGCCTTTCAAAGACACACCGAGACTTGTGGGAGGTCCTTTCACTTCTGTCTTGCTTTCCCACCATCTCCTGTCACTTCCTGCATGAACTCCATCCCCTCTGAATCCCAAAGAAAGTCCCTTTTTTCCCGTCACTTCTGAGGCCTCATTGTGGCCCTGCTCCGTGCCAGGGCAAGCCTCCGGCTCCCCTCAGGAAATGTCCTGGCCTCAGCTCATGCCCTGGGCTCCAAGCCAGCTGCCTTTCTCCCTCCTTCTTTGCTCCCTGTTCTCCAGAAGCTTTTCCCAACTGAGCCGGCTCAGGTGTTTTCAGGAAAGAAAGGATTTCTTCTCCTTCCCATAAGACTCTGACAGGAAAAAGAACATTTATCTTTTCTGATCATGCGTGAACATGAGTTCTCACGGAGTGCATGATAAAACATGAATTAAACTAATTCATTGTCTGTCCCAAGAAAGCAATTAACACCTTCCCCCTCCTACAAACGAACAAACGAAAACAGCAACAATAACCTCTCATTTTCTCCTTCTTTTCTGTTACACAAGTGATTGCCATGCAACCAACCTTCATGGTCAGCACTCACGAAGAACATTTCCTACACAGACTCTGGAAACATCTGCAAATTCCTGGTCTGCAGGTGAAATTTTTCATTTTGGTAAACAGTCCCACTGAAAATGAGCCACAGCACACACACCAGAGTCATCTCTCTTGCTACACTGATATGCAAGGTCTCACTAGACCACGATGTGTGTTAAGGTTTATGAGCTCAGTGGGAGCTGAGCATCCCCAAGTCCGAAGCAACATCTGCATTTTTGACCAGGGTAGATGTGAGATGTTTTAGTTTATAAATGCAGAAGCAGGTAGTCTGTTCCCAGGGAGTCAGATTTAACCATTTCGCTGCTGTATGCTAAAGTCCTAGTTTCTCTGGAACAGATCTGCAAAGCAGACTCAGAGACATTATGGAGAAACTATCTTTTTTCACAATAGCAGTACAAAGATTTGGTGTTTGTTGTTTGACATTCAGGTATCTCATAGACAGCAGAGAGATGCAGAGACCTCCAGGGGGTAACTTCTTCCTTCATGAGAGGTGTCAGCACTAAATTTAAAGGGAGAACAAAAAATTAAGTAACAGTACCATCCAGGGGGATGTTGTAAAGAACCAGAAGTACCATGGACAGAAAATAGGAAGCAGGGAAAAGGAACTTCCAGATTCATTATTGAGGGGAAATCTATCCCTCTTTAGCCTCACTTTTTCTCCACAGTTCTACCAAGGAGAAAATTAGAAGTCTTGCCGTCAGAAGGAGTTCATTTAGTATAAGCAACAGCAATTTTAACAGTAAGTAATGATCCCAAAGCGGCATCTATGACATACACATGGCATAATCCAAAACTGTTTATGACTGTTGGCTTGATTATGCCCCACCTGATGCCAAACCTCTGCCACTGACTAACACAGTCACTTGCATGAGACTTGTACTATTTTTTTCTGCCAGATGTTTTCTATTTGGCATGGCAGCTCCTGAGTTGCTTCTAGAGTGTCTTTTGAATGATGCTGCTGCCCACATCCTGTTGCTAAAGAAATTTTTCTCTGCTGAGCTTAAAACTATCCCAACATATACCACATGCCCACTGCAGGGCACAGAGGTCTGTGGTTAGCAGCTCTGCAGTCCTGGGGACAGCTCTCTTCTTGCAGTGAGCTCCTCGAGGTGAAGAAAGAAGAGTCAAGAATAGCTTTCTGTCACTTTTCCATCTGTCTAAGTGAATGAATGGAAGACAGGAATGGGAACTGTATAACCACATCCAAACATCAACATCTGAGGTAGAATCCCAAAGCTCCTTCTTTCAACCAGTTGAGTCCTGAGACTGAATGACCCCACTTCTAGAACAGAACTCTAAAAAAAGTGAGATAAATTGTTATATAAAAACACCCATTTCTCTCTTTAGCTACAGAGAACACCAAATGAAACCAGTGAAGCTGGAGACACCCATACTTTACATGTCTAAGGTTAGGTGAGACAAAAAAATCTTTGCTGCTAGTTTGCAGGAGCAAGTGAAACAGGGACTTGCCAGAAACACGATTTCTCAAGCTTAAACAATCTGCCATTCCTCTCAAGTTTTGCTGTTCAATAGGGACTTCCCAGTTCTTCTACCATACCTCACACATCCAGCTTTCGACAGCTGTGGGGGAGTGACGTTTTCTCTTCACTGTGTATAAAGAACCCAAAATTGCTCTACTAAATTTTGGCTGATGAATCTCACTTTGAGCGTACTGAGGAGAAAACAAGGAGCTGGAATTGCAAATATCAAAATGCAGAATTTTACCAAACCTGCAGAGTGGCACAAAAAACTCTTCTTACTATTTCATTCCCTCTCCACCACCAGCTTTAACCCTCTGCCTAAAGAACCAGCTCTCTGATGAGCAGCTGCATGTGGCATGTAATGTTGAGGAGAGGGAAGGGTTTTTGCATATGTAGGAGGTGCACTACTGTATAGGAGGTGCAGAAGTGTGCAGAATATCTTTCTAATTGCATGAGATTTGGCAGCTTTGATCATTTTATGTCAAATGAAATTAAGCTTGTCTCAAAGTGACATTGTCCTGTACCTCCTTGCATGGTCCTGTGTTCTCATTCCAGCAGCATTCCTACTGCTAACATTATTTCCCATCTAGATCTGCTATGGGGAACCAGGACATCCATTTATCTGCAAATTACATTCTTCGTTGTTGACAAGCTTGGCTTTCACTGCCCTGCTCTTACTCACTGTCCATGCAGCAATCTCTAGAGCCTTAATAAAGGATGAAGCAGAACTGTGAAGAGAGAAGTAGGATAGAGAAGGTAGCACTGTCTGTGAATGCAGTGACAATCCCATCCTACATTAACTGAACAAAAGGAAGCATCTATGGGGATCTTCCATCCCTGCATTAGTTTGGACTGGAAGGAACCTTAAAGATCATACCATCCCACACCCCTGTCATGGACAGGAGTACTTCCCCAAGATCAGGATGGGGCCCAAAGTCCCATCAAATCTGACCTTGAACACTTTCAGGGATGAGGCATCTTTTCTTTTGTGCAACTGACACACAAATTCAATCCACAGAAGCAGATCTGTATACGTATATGTATTACGTATGGGTAAATGTATTCAAGAGAACACACAAGACTCAAAAAAATAGGTGTTAGGGATTACTTTTGTGTATGCACTGAAAATGATGCTTTACTTTTCCCAAAGAAGAGATGGTTTAGTAACTGTATGGAGGATTAGTCACTGATGAAAGAGCTTATTTTAATCTGACATTCAGGCAAGTCAGTATGACAAGGACTTGGTAAAGGTGAGGGAAGATTTTCCATTAAAAAACAGGTGGGATTTCTTATTGTGCTATGAATTGTGCTATGTGTGATAACTGGGCTTAGAAATCCTCCAGACCAATTAAATCTTCCTGCTTGGTGGTGTTCATAGTGTCCATAGGTTCTGATGGATATTCCTGTGATGTTTTGTTCCCCTGATGATTTTCCCAGAGTTGGTCACTGAGTTCACTGTACTAGAAACTTCTGCTGGTCTTTCTTCTGGCATGGATTCGTAATTGCTGAGTGCTAGTGGCTCAGTGCTGGCAAAAGGGAAAGGGACTTCCTGAAAAAGAGGCTGCACTTGTACAGAGTTGTACAAATTGCCTTCAGAAAGAAACCTTCACTGCCTGACATCATGGTCAGGATTAAGAGCTGAGAAAAACAGGGAGGAAGACAAATGCCAGCTGTTAGTGGATGTGTTCCTGGAGCTGCCCTTGGTGGAGAAAAAGAAATAAATTGGTGCCTGTGCTCCCACTGTCAAAAGTGAGGGGAATAAACAAATGATGGCATGGTGATGAGTGTGTTTAGAGGAAAGTAAAACATGAGGAACGTGATCGTGTCAGAGAAAAGACCAAAAAGGATGGTTGCCATCCTGTCTGGATACAGGTCTAGGAAGCAGCAGCGACATGAGTCATTTTCAGAGGAAGACATATGTTGAGTTCAGTCCTCCACCACCTCAGGATGTTGTGCTAGGGCACAGCACCAAGGCACAGCAGCTGTGATAGGAAGAGGTTCTGAAGGAAAAAAAAAAAAAAGAAAGCACATACATGTTCCCTCACGCATAAAATTTATTTTCTTTAGCATTTAGAAACTCTATGGGAACCTTCTATTTTATTTATCTGGACATCACAGCAACCTCTTAACTGTAGGGCTAAAATTTTTCAGTGATCTTGCCAAACATCTCATGCAAAATTGAAAATATCTACAAGCAACATTTCTCACTCTAATTAATGTTTGCAACAGATAACTTGATCACTAAAAACTTAGAAGGTACATTTAACGATTTCCCAAAGACAAGAGCTTAGTGCTGGGCAGCTAGCAATGCTACTCTACAAATGTCTTGTTTCATTTTGTCCCATACAACCAGATCTCCCTTCTTGCTCTGTTGATAGCATACAGCTGCCTCCAAAGTATTGCCACATATTTGAATCCTAAAAGAACTGTCTTACCACGAGGCAGTTCTGCTGGTGTCAAAGGAATTAATTCTGACCCAAATGATCTCTGAAACTGGGCTCACACACTGACAAATACCCAAGAGCCTTCTTGCCTTCAGAAAAAGGCTTCTGGATTCTTGCACTTGGCTTATCTCAGTCCAGCTCCCTGTCTTGGTCTTGGCTTGTGGGTCAGGTGGCCTTGAGCAAATCATCCAGCCATCGCCCTCCAGCTATAGAGCGAGGATAATCCCTATGCTCACACAGTGTAACATGAAACTCAATTAATTAATGTTCAGAAAGCATTTTGGCATCCTCACAATGCACAAGCATGAAGTATTATAGATCACTATGATTAGCATGATCCCTAGCTTTCAATATGTTCATGCAAATCTATTTTAGGGAAATATTTCAGGAATGATTTAATCACTTGATTTATTAGGCTTACTTTGGGTGGTCAATACAGGGAAAACAAACATTCTGCCCATTTTTTTAACATTTTTTTTTTATTTTTAGAAGCTTCTCTGCCAGAAAGTGACACAAAAGCTGTTTAAGCAATACAGTAATGTTCAGCTACAGCTGGGAAAAAACATTGTCTTGAATGGGTGTTGAACTGCAGCCTACATACCCTCTCTTCTTTGTTTCAGTACGGCAGCGCTTAGTCCTCACCTATTGGTCTGTGAAGTGTGAATTCAAGATGTGTGACACTGGTATTATTATTATATTTGCTTGGCTGAAGGGAGCTGGACATGGAAAAACACAACAGGCCCAGAATATCTTGCAATTAGGAGGATTGAGTTTCTTCTGCAAACATGGGCTCTTAACTCACAATAAGTGCTTTGGACAAAGCCAAATACAGTTTTGGGGTGTGTGATTTCTCTGATTAATTTTTACACTCACTAGTTCCATTTTAAAAAGCAAGAGGTTAGCTGGATGTTTTGAAGTTTTGACCAGTTCCTTGGCTTTATGGTCTATCTCTTGCTCAAGAGTCAGGCTTAAGATCAAACCTTCAAGGATTTCTACTCTATCTAATTCCATTAAATCTAGATACCAATTTAAAATTTCCATGCACCCATGCAGGACACAGCAGGGAAAGAAACACCTGCCCATCTCTTGCATATTTCAGGTGATGAAACCAAGCCAGAGTGAGACTTGGAAGTCATGATCCTGAAGGGAGCATAAAGGAAAAACTGCAAGGATTCATGATGTGATTAGTACCATAAAAGACAAAGAGACCATGTTAAAATACTGACTTTTTTTCCCCTTATATTTAGTTACTTATTTATTTTCCCTAGGACATTGTTCTTGCTTCCTGAAGTGCAAGTTTTCAGGCAGCAGAAATACCTCTCATTACCATACCGTGCAAACAATACGGGCAGACTTTAGATCTGGTGTTACCCAGCAGTTCCATAGTCAATACAGAAATATTAGCGTGCAGGGTGTTGAGAACTACAGCTAGTGCATACGAGCATCACATTACTAAGAAGTCCCCAGACTCCTCAAAATAAAAGGAAGCAAGGAGAGAACCAGCTCTCAAGAAGATGTCTCTAAATTGCAACATCTCCCAGGACTTCTCATGGAGCAGTACTTTCCGTCCTCATCCTCTCTCCCTCAGGCATAATCTAACTGGAGGAGGGAAGTTCTTAGAGAAGGAAACAAAACAAAACAAAAAAAAAAGCATCTTATTTGCTTCTCTGTGAAGGAAAAAGTAAAAATAAATCACTCCAGCTGTGAGAGACTGTAATCAGTAGGGAGACTGTATGTGAATTTCCTTGGAAAAAGTTCACAGCTGCTGCTGAGTGGGTTTCAAGCATTTCAGATGGATACCCCCAGAAGCCCCAAGTGAATGAAAAAAATATAAGTGTAAAAAAAAATAATCTCTAAGGCTTGTGCTGAAAATCCAAGTCCTGTATGGGAAAGCTGTCTGACTATGACCCTACCACAGGGTGAATCTAGTGCTATGAGCTCTACCCAATGAACTGCTTGCCCCCAGCACATCTTAAACTTAGATTAAAATATTTCATTGACACTGCTTGGTGGGCATCAGATGGAACAATACCTGTCAAGCCCACTGGTGCCATCTCTGTGTGTGGAGAGTTGGGTTGCCATAGCTTAATGAGTCACCATCCATCATTTGTGCTGAGGTCACTGATCTGCTTTAACATACACGTGAAGAGCATAAATGAGGAGGAATAAGTGCTCGCAGTCCTAACAGTGTCATCACAAGCTGTTGTTAATAATGAATTAACAGTGAATCTTCAGCAGTGAGATGCTTGTTCTAATAAATATGGATTAAAATCACCCAAAATCCTCGAAGACTTTAAATAACCTATTTGAGTGATCTACAGAAGCAGTATACTTGCATAAAGAAGATGTTTTCTCAGAATCAGGTCCTTAGTTTCCTTGGTTTAAGAAGAGCAAGTTGCTTTGAACAGAAGTGCTTCAACCACCTCTTCAAAGTTTACAAGTTTGAGATGGCATGTCTTTGTCCTTTATTGATCTAAAAAATCTAGAATAGCAACATTTTTCAAAAATAAGTATTTTTGTCAGTCATTTTTAATCAGTCAGGTAGATCAAATATTTTTTTCTCCCCCCACATTTTTTTTTTCAATTTTGATTACTAATAATTTGGATATACATTCTATAACCAATTTCAATTCAAAACTAGATTTTCAGTAATGGAAATCAGCATTTGAAGAAATAATCAAAACTTTGAAATTATCTTTTTAATCATGAAGGGGATTAAAAATTCTCTGAACTTTAGGAATGAGACTTTTTCTAAAATTAAGTTTTACCTCTTAGTTTTTATAGGAATTAAATCTCACCATGATTTTCAACAATGGATGTGAATAGCTTCTATTACTGTTTCAGAAGGATTTTGGTGACCAGGTTTTAATATGTATATTAAGAAAACCAAAAATAAACTCCATTTTGTGTATATTTACCTAATTTATTTTCATGCATTTTCTTCTTTCTTCTCACATTTACAAAATTCCTGACATACAACTATCTTTCTAGTACTAGAATTTCAACTGAAGTTGAATCTGTTACTATTTTTGTGGGAGAAAAAAAGAGAAGCTGCTTGACATTGGATGCTAATTTTCATCTCTTGTTCTACTTGTTATCTATTTGTAAATACATGCATCATATATTGAAGCATCTAAAAATAATGGGAGATGTGTACAAATACTGATCATATTGAAACAGAAGAGCAACAAGTTACAGTTGATTCTATATATATTTCAGATCCCGAGGATAAAATTTATGTCTATGAACGTTGCAGGGACTCTCTCTTATTATGATATTTAAAAAAAAATAAAAAATTCAAAATGTGATTGGTTTATGAAATCCATTGGGTTGGAGCCAGACAGCCCAATTCCTTCCTCTGGTGAAGTCAATAGGGTTTTGTCTCTGAATTTCCATACTAGTGATATAGCACATTCAATTGGGGCATAGTTTATTACTCAAAGCACACATCAGTTATCAATATATGTATCTTTTTTTTTAATTCCATGGATTTTAAAATTTACAACATGACTAGAACACAACAGTAAAGAGAAAGGAAGCCTAACTGAATGAGATGCCTCTAAATATTTACATGTAGGCAACTGCATTTGTTGCCTACATCCAAGCTCCATCTGTAATCATTACAAATATGTTCATCTGTACCTGCAAGGACAGAAGTGGTCTGAAGACCAGATTGGCACATTCCCCATCTTTGCCCTCACTCCTAAGTCTCACAAGAAGCTCAAATTGGCCTTTATCTGATTTAAGAGATGAGCAGCACAAGCCCCTACATCTGAGCAGCTGAATACATGATCACAGCCTAAAGTTAGTCTGGCATCTCAGACTGACCTGTCTGCCTTCTAAAATGTTGATACTTGAAGACTACATAGTTCAGAGTCTGAGAAATGTTCTTCTATTCCTTCTCAATTTGTCATTTTGCAAATAAAGAACTTTACATTGTCTGTTCTTGTTTCAATGTCACAACACCCTTCAAAAGTCATGCAGTCCTTAATAGAAAAGGATGTTCTTATGGCTAGGATGAACAGGTGCAGCCTCAGGAAATCACAGTCCAAGCTTTATTTTGACAACGATTTCCTGTCTCATCATGAGCAAATCACAAAGGGCTCAGCTTGGTTTGCTAAACATAGGAGTCTTGTGACATTTGGAAAGTCACAGGATGCCTCGGCTGGTCAACACTGATTGCTCAGAAGAGGATGGTTCTCCTACATATCCTGTGTATTGTCTCCAACCCTGTGTGTATGCCCTGAGTATCCTAGGAAGTCTGAAATGTCATTTATGTCTACGCCTAGTGAACAGATTCGAGCCTCCAAAGTTCTTGCTCCCTGCCTCAGCACCTACAGAGTTGCCTTCTATTCAAGCACTGAGTCTTAAACCACATTTTGTGTCTTAATAAGTGGAGATTTCAAATGCTGTAGTCGCGTCCTCAATTCAATAACCTTAACATAGAGGAATGCTTTAGAAATTACCTTAGTAAATGCCGCTTCCATAGGCCAACATTTGAGATCAAAACACTGAGGTACACATGTGTATAATCCACTATATAGAGATAATATTTTCCTAGTGTTACTTGTATTAAATATCAATGGTAGTGCACATAAACGTAAATTCCCTATTAAAAATATAATTCATTTTGACTTGATTTCAAATAACGTTCCCCCCCCCCCCTTTTTTTTTTAGTTCTGCAAGATTAAAGTCTTTGTGCATGACTAGGGCATTTAAGATTCAGTCTTTTATTTGTTCCAAATTAAAATAACAATTCAGCTCTTTACATCGGCCAAAATACATTACTTCCACTTGCATTTTTCAGACTTTGCAGCTCTTCTAATTATCCAACAGCCTTATTTAGTCATCTTTCCAGTCACCAGGACTTCATAAAAATATAGAACTACTTTCATGGAAAGAAAAGACTGAGTGCTAAAAAGCTCTTTAATTCCAAGACAAACACACCCCCACTAGAAGAAAA
>VXAB01010428.1:198175-251833 GCA_013399175.1 Odontophorus gujanensis | reverse complement strand
ATATATATATATTTACTACTACTACTACTACTTGAAAGATAAAAACAATTAAGCAAACAGCTTTTGGAACTCAGTTTGGAGTGGAGTAGAAGATTTTTTTCCTAACCTATGTTATGTTCAAGGTCAGACTAAAGAATCCAAGGCCTGTCTGGACTAAAATATATGGATCCTTAAAGTTTTCTGGGAAGTCTAATGTTAGTATCATAGGTTGTTTGGTTACATTCATGACATCTGTTAGCTGTTTCCTACATGTGATGTCATGACTTGTAGTTATATTTTGAGCTTCAGTTGGGAACACATGTCCACCTACACAGTGTGCTCAGTTTGAAATATAGTCAGGGTTAAATCATAAGTAGACAGTGAGTGTGCATGACCAGAATGGTTTTTTTTTGAATGTGCTCAGGGTAAAATTTTGGCTTACAGCTATGTAAATGGAGATTTCTACATGTCGGAATGTATATAGTCTCCCATTATAAATCAGTAGATAACCATAAGCAAAACCAGTGAGGTCCAAAGAGCTATTCAGCTGGTCAAATACAGGAATATGAGTCAGTGATCTAACCAGATGCATCTACTGCCAGTTAAAATGACTTTAAGGTACCTACAACATCTGCATTGGGCTGGGAGATATGAGACAGGACCCACAGGAGACTTCATCTTGCTTAAGATATAGAAGGACCAGCCCATTAGTCTACTTTTAAAATATATCAAAAGTAAGAAATTAATTAAATCAAACAAATGAATCGGTTCCCTAGCTCACCTCTAGAAATCAACAGGATAGACGTGTAAACTCAGAAAGCTACCTGAAGCTGATTACCTGGGTATAAATTTATGTCTCACTTCAGAAAATTTATTTCAAAAAATATGTACCAGTCTGAAAGAGCATCAAACAGAAAGGCAAAATGCAGCAGTAGACACCTATGTGTATAGTTCTCCAGCTTAATGAATGATGTTCACATCATATAGGAGACTCACTCACAGTCTTCACCAACAGATTATAGAATGTACATCCAAATTCTGTATCAGTAGCTACAGGTGCTTTCTACTTCTACTACTAGCAGTTTAATTAGAGAGAAAATTAGAATTTTTCTATTGTTGATGTTTCTAGTACTTCCAAGAATCAACACCGCTGCTGCTTCTCTTAGGATGATCAATGCCCAGATATCTTCAGCTAGTGGGTTCACTTCTCCTAATACCAAAATAAGTAACTAAATTTGGTCAAACTAATCATCCTTTAAGTGCTTTAAGCATTTTAAATGCTATATATATGTATATATATATATATTTCATTGGCTGCAGCACAAAGCTTTGGTGACTAACACGTATTTATATACCTATGTTTTAGAAGACTGAATTTAGATAAGATGGATCCTACCACAGTGACCCTCAATCAGAAGGACTGATCTAGGAAGACATTGTATGAATTCAACTCTAGCTGATAAAAAAAAAAGCAAAAACATTATGAAAGCAGTCCAGTCATCTGCGTGTAAATTTGGCAAAACCCAGAGTGTATGTAGTCTCTCTGGTTATAGTGCATATCTTAGGTTAAGTCTCAGAAAAAAAATGATTCTGATATTATGAGGAATCAGGAAACACTGCAAAATTTAGCTAGAAAAAGAAATTTAATTCCCTTTTCTAAAACAACCCTGCAAGGACTAAGAAGTAAAACCTTTAAAAGTCAGATGCCAAAACCACTGGAGAAACCAGGAAATGTAGGAGATAAATAAAATCTCTATGAATTTCTGTTTTCTGTGATCTAGGGATGTAGTCTTGTAAAGAGGAAACAGAGAAAATAATCTAGGTCTCACGTTAAATTTCTGTCATTTCCACAAAATGTTGTTCTATAGAGATCATAGAATCATAAAATTGTTTGAATTGGAAGAGACCCTAAAAGGCCAACTAGTCCAACTCCCCTGCAATGAACAGGGAAACTCACAGCTCCATCAGGTGCTCAGAGTCCCACCCAGCCTGACCTTGAGTGTCTCTAGGGACAGGGTACCCACCACCTCTCTAACCAGTCTATGCCAGTGCTTCACTATCTTTATCATTAAAAACTTCCTTACAACCAGTCTTTACCTCCTCTCCTTTATTTTGAAACTAAATTTCCCCTTGTTCTACCACAAAAGATTCTGCTTAAGAGTCTTTCCTCTTCTTTCTTAAATAGATACTGAAAGGCTGCTTTCAAGTCTCCCCAGATTCCTCTCTTTCCCAAGCTGAGTAGCCTCAGCTCTCTCAGCCTGTCCTCATAGGAGAGGTGGTCCATTCCATGGGTCATTTTTGTGGCCCTCCTCTGGACGTGCTCCAGCAGGTCCACGTCTCACCTGCACTGTCTCCACATCTGGATGCAGTACTCCAGGTGAAACCTCACCAATGCAGAGCAGAGGGACAGCATCACCACTCTAACCCTACTGGCCACACTTTTTTATTTTTATGCAGCCCAGAACGTGGTTGGCTTTTGGGTCTGCAGGAGTATGTTGCTGGCTTACGTCCATCTGCCATCCATCACTTCTCCCAAGTTCTTTTCAGCAGGGCTGTGCTCTATCCTTTCTTCTCCCAGATTCTATTTGTAGTGAGGATTGCCAGAACTCTGGTGTGAGATCTTGCACTTGGATTTGTTGAATGTCACGAGGTTCCCTTTAGCCCACTGTTCAGCATGTCTAGGTCCCTCTGGATGGCAACCCATCCTTCAGATGTGTTGACTGCATCCCACAGCTCGGTGTCATCTGCAAACCTGCTGAGGGTGCACTTGATCCCACTGTTAGTGTCATCGATGAAGACATTAAAGAGCACTGATCCCAATACTGACCCCTGAAGTCATTACTGTCACTAATCTCCATCCGGACATTGAGCCATTGATCATTGCTCTGCGGGTACAGTCTCACAACCAGTTCCTCATCCACTGAAAAGTCCAACTACCACATCCATATATTTCAAATTTGGAGAGAAGGATGTTGTGGAGGATCAACTCAAAGGCCTTAATGAAGTCCAGATAGATGACATCAGTGGCTTTTCCCTTTTCTACTGTTGCAGTTACACCATCATAGAAGGCCACAAGGTTGGTGAGGACCTGCTGTGATGAAGCCACGCTGGTTACCCCACATCACCTCCCCCTCTTTCATGTCCCTTAGCACAGCTTCCAGCAGGAAGATCCTACAAAATAATCACCACAAAGAACCTAAGCTTCAGAGTCAGTCCATATTTGACCAGAACCTCCCCTGGCACAACTAAAGGTCACTACCTCTCATCCTGTCACTGTCTCCTGGGAGCAGAGGCCAACCCTCACCTCCCTACAACCTCCCTTCAGGGAGTTGTAAAGAGTGATAATGTCTAACCAAGACTCTCAGGATTACATTAAATAAACAATAAACAATTTTCCTCTATGTCTTTTTCAGTCACTGCAGTTACCACAATTGTGAATAAATAGATTTTTCTTCTAGGTTATAACTGAAATTTTCCAAAGAATGACAGAACTTTGGACTCAATTAGCACTTTTCTCCTCTCAGTTACCTTCAAGCAGCTCAGATGTGTATTCCTTATAATTGGGTTCTTCTTTAAGCTGAGTAATATTTTGTGGAAAGCTGTTGTTTAACAGCTGTCAAATCTTGTTTCTTCAGTGCTAGTGTTCAACATAAGAAATTAAATATAGACCTGGATAGGTCCTGCTGCCTTTTGATAAAGCCACTTTTCCCACTGAGTTGTCTAGCATATCAATTGGGATATTTAGGATTTAGGAATATTTTACATGTACTTGTTTTGGTACCTTTGGAGTCAAAGACAAAAAGATGACATTTGCAGATTAATTGGTAAACCAGATTATGAGATTCCTAGCCAAAATTCCAATTAACACATACAAAGAATATCTCCAAGGGAAGTATGTTTTCAGCATTTCTAAAATTGAGTCTATATGAGACACATCTGGAACACAAGGTGCAGCGAGCGTATTAAATGATTAACTGACTCTCTGTATGAATTTCAAATTGCATCTGCGACCCATTCGTGAGTTTTTTCCTTCACTGTGGTCCCAGCAGCCCAGATTGTTTTGGATGAAGTCATTGGAACTCAGCATCAGATCTCTTCTATGCAAGATGCACTCCAGAATACACCTGGATAAATGAGACATATATAACTCACAATTTCAGAGAAACAAATGCCAACACACTGTAAAATCGAATTGCAGTTAAGAACTGTCCTAAGAAAAAAAAATCTAACCTAAGAATTTCAGCCTATCATGCAAACCTTTGAGGGATGGAACGTTTGGTTGCATCCCTGCCTATTTTTTTTATATATATATTTACAGAGGTGTTCAGAGTAGTTTTTCTGATGACCACAGTCAGTGCATTTACTTTCTCTTCAAGATTTGGGTATCCCTACACAACAGCTGTTTATTTACTGTGATTGTATTTACAGTTAAACTTTTAATGGTAATGTTAAATTAACATTTAACATCTGGGACTTCGCTATTCTCTGGATTCTTTGTGTCACAATTACTAGCATTTTACAGCAATAACCAGTTTTTGTCCACTGATGAACTTTTGAGCTTGAGAAGTTCCATCTCTTGTATCTTCTACAGTTCTTATGTATATTTCCTGTTCTTTACTCCCTTGCTCAAAGTGATGATTTCCTATTTTTCTGTTGTGTTTTCTTCCTTCATTTTATTCCCCATTTTTCTCTCTGGCCATGACTTAACCTAAGATAGTTAAGCATTCTTTCTCTGCCGTTCATCTCGCAATCATTTTATGGCAACCTGACTATAACCAGGGATCATGAAGTGGACAATACTCATAACCTGTCTTTTTCAGACTGCTGTCTTAGTGTGAAGGAATCCTTTAGTAAAGGTCAGTCCTACAACCAAGATTCCACAATTCAGGGTGGTGCAAATATCGCAAAGCAGACATTGTTAGAAAAGTTTCCAGTTTTGTTCTGAAAATAATCACAAGAGAGTGAACAATATCTAATCAAAAGAATTCCCTCATCCCTGTTTTCCTATACTCGGCCATATATTTTAACGAATGCAATGCTGTTCCCATTTGTGTTACTGCAAATAAAAAGAATTTGATTGCTGATATCTCTCTGATGCCTACTGAGGCAACAACCTGATGATTATATTCTGGATTAATCACAGTCAGTGATTCTCACTGTAGAGGGTATGTAAACTTCAGCAAACATGAATACGAATGTTCTATTCATAATCAGTTGCATCAGCTTTAGTTGCTTTGATTCTGACTGTTTTTCTCCATTTTGTCAGTTTGGTAAGAAGAAACTCAGAAACAAAGGCAGCTGGGAAAAAAAAATAAATTAAAAAAAAAAAATAAAGTAGGAGAACATCTGAGCAGAGGTAGGAGTATATGTCTCTTGGGGGATAAGCCATAAAGACCTTGAATCTGCTAGTAAAGACATGTTCTGTCATTGAGTGCTACCTTTAGGTAGACAGAAACATCCCTTGGCCCACTCTTGAGAATAAGTATGATTCCCCCCAAGGAAAATATTTGTCTCCATCAAGTGGTTTTCGCTCTCACTGGCTCAACCTGTAAGATTCCATTTTTTCTTATTGCTTGGCTCCCGTGGGGCAACCCCTGGGAACGAGTTGCCACTACTCACAGGTCAGTTCATCTCAGTCACTGTTCCTGGAATTGTTTCCCAATGAGTGCCTGTCTGTGTCATTCGACACTGATGCTATCGTGCTGTAATTACCAGCAGCTGAGGGCAGAAGGGTGCAATGCAATTTTAATAGAGGTTTCTAATGGCTTAAATGAAAAAAAAAAAAAAAAAGATCAGAACTTTTCTCACGGACCATGAGAACAAACTGAAAGTTGACAGAGATACAACTCTCTCATTATCTACTCATAATTAATCAATTCATAATGGCATCATACCACATACAGAGTAAGAGCTTGACTCAGAAGAACTTCTCCTTCCCATGGACGAAGAACAGGAAAAATGTTATTAACAGGCTTGAAAGAGGAATGTTGCTTAAGGTGGCACACGACATTTCCATCAAGGTGGAAGACTGAACCATAAATACCTTCGTAACTGTACTGACAGACTTCTTCCAGACAGTCAGTGAGCCATCAAGGATCTGCAAAGTCCAGGCTGAAAAACCCCAAACTAGAATTTCCTCTCTGCATCTTCTGATCCCTAGGGAATATGGGGAATCCTCAGGGCAGTATTCCATTTCAGTGATGTCTTTTAAAATAGCCATTGTAGGAAGCACAAAAGTATTTGTGGAGGTAAGTGTGAGCTGTGGAAGCTCTGACAGAGCTTGGAGGCCAGGCTGTAATGTCCAAGGCAAGCACAGCAGGAAGTCTTAGCTAAGCATGCACCAATTCACACCTGTTGCCTGCAGTCTATTCACAGGAGCTAATAATAAAAACTTTGCATTTAAACAGAGCTCTTCATCCCCTGTGATCCCAAAGCACTCAGCAAATTACACATGCAAAGGTCACATCAACTGGTGCTGAAATCCAGCCTGCCCTGGCCAGAACAATAAGAAGGAGGAAAAATATGTCCAAGGACAATAGGGTAAATTCCCGCTTGGATGAAATATGCCTGGTGCTTTCCAGTGTCCATCCAGAGCAATTAGGGTTACAGACTGTAGAGCAACCCGAACTCCTGCAGTACAAAACAGAATTCTGATATTCCTTTGTTTTACCCTAAGAAAGAGAAGGAAAACTTTGGGGAAAAATATGAGTGAAAGAGAATCAATGACACTGAATTCAGTTCTATGGTTCCAGAGAGTCTATGTGTTTTAAATCTGCTACTTAACTTGTTAAGCCATCCCCTCTAACGTGCCCTTTCTGTGGATTAGATGTGCTGTTTATTCATTGTTTCAAGGCAATGAAATGACTCACACTGAGTCTGTTCCCAGGAAATCTTGCCAGGTGAGGGAGGGTGACATTTACTAGGGGACCTATTAAGTGGAATATACTGCAATAATGCAATCAAAGCAGAAAACTCAAGTTCTGCTATGTGGCCCAGGTCTTATCATTCCATCTCAGGGCAGTGCTGCATATCTGTGAGCAATTCACAATGAATCTGTTCCACTGTGCAACCCCGAACAATCCCTTTTCACAGCTCTTGTACCTTAAATCAAGACAAGAAAAGGCCAAAGGAGTTCTGAAACGGCCTATTCAATGGCCCTGGGTGGGGTAGGGCAAAGACGTAATCTACTACATTCTCCCAACACTCAAGTCCGAGCACTCACACCAAACAAAATCACTTGCACAACTTTGCAGATTGGCAGTGACTGTGTTGGAAGCCAGTATGCACCTTTGTAGCTCCAGCCGCTTTCAGCCAAGTAGGTGATGCATACATCCTGCTATCTGCACTTTGCAAATGTGTTTCTTACCTCAGCTGTCCCCGAGAAATGTCCACAGAGTGACATCAGGTGGTGGCAGCTAGAGATCCATCACGTGTGGCTCTGAGGCAGACATGCTCATAGGTCTGCTGGTCCTCTTCCCTTTTCCTAGTCTAATTAGAGCTTATTTTATTAGCTTAATGTTGAAAATACTGAGGAAAACAATTCACTTGCTAAGTTATAAGCCTGAATTGACGTGAAAATTAAAGCAGATCCAGTGAATGACCTTTTGAGGGTGACTCACCTCAGTATACATTTTCAGTGCTATGCATCCATCCATGAGCTTTAAAATATCTTACTTGGTTACCCGGTGTCATTTCAGAGAGGAATTCACCTTCCACAAGTCCTGTGCTCATACTTCCCTATCCAGAAAAAAACCTCAGCTGCCCAAGGACCTCTCAAACATACTAAAACCCTATACTTAGGGTCCTGCACCAAGCCTCAAGTGTTTACTTCAAGGTGAGATAAATCACCCTGATACTGGAGCCTAGTGCCATTAACAATGGCCTGGCCTTCATTGTCCCATTTAGCCTACAGCTGCTGCTCCAAGAGGTGAATTATCTCCTATAAATCCTGTTTCCTGTGTGCCACCCACAGACCAATATCCTGAATACACTAGGTTGTCTCATGTAACACTGTCTACCTGTGAACAGCTGAATTAAGCCTCCTATTGACAATATCTACTGACGCTTCATTGTCTATTGTGGGAGGTTATACACCAGTAATACATTTGCACTCCTACATTTGTAAATCTAAATGTAGGTGCATTACTACAGGCCAGACACCATCCTCAGTGCTGTAAGACTGGGAGCACTGCAGTTTGGGATATTCTTCTTCCTGTGTTCACGTATACTGATGGGGTCTTTCCAGATTCTAGGATGAGTTCTACACCAGGAATAGCTGCAGTTTCATCATCATGTATTAAATGGTTTCCTTGCTAACAAAATTATATTTCAGTAGAACACTTCCATATCTAAATATAGATACCATCATAGCCTGAGTTAATCTTCTTAACATAGACTAGGATAGGTCAGAACATAGTAGACTGTAAAGGAGGAATCTGTAAACTCAAGTCACTGGTGGCCATTGTAGAAAAACCCTATAGGGCATATAGCTTCCCATTATGGATTCTTAACCTGGACTTCGAGCCTTGATTTGGGCTTATCCTGAAGGCTGTACCTCACCTGTAAGTGATCTAGTCATTCAGTCTGCCAGTTCTGTAGGTACGTGAATAATAGCTACCACTTTGGTTCAATCCTTGGCTCTAGGAGCCAACATATTAGCAGGTTGCTACCCTAAAATTCAGCCTATTACGTTCCAAGGCCTGGTTGTGTTAATTTATCTAAGTTAGAGCCACCTGAAAGTCCTCCCTCTAGTTTAAGTTACTGATCTATCACGCTATATAAGAAATGGTTACACACGTATGTATGCATTATCTGACAATTCTGATGTAAGGTTGGAGTCACAAGACACATTTTGGAATTTTTGGCCTGTTTTGTTATAGGTAGAAGATAGAAAATTAGCTAATATCATGTAGCTAGTTATTTAATTAATAGGTATTTGAATTTTTCTGTTCCCAGTGAAGGCAAACAGGTAAAAGGTTCTTCCATCTGATGAAAACAAGCAAAGAGCAGATAAAGATGTGTGCTGAGGTCAGAATATTAGAACTGTCTCTGTTCTTTTCTCTGCATCTCGTTTCTGAGCTTTTAAAGCACCTTAGGAGAGACAAATGAGGATAAATGAATGAATCTATTCCAGACAGAACGGAACAGAGTATAACAAGCTTCCTGGAAAGAAACTGAGACAATTTCTATGATCAGCAAAGCCTCTGTTTTTTGATGTGACTGCCCTTAACCAATCACAACCAAGCAAGAGGCAGAATAATAATATTAATAATTATTATTAATAATAATAAAAGGACAGCTCATACAGTGTGATGCAACTTTAGACATGAACCCAGTCCCAACCATGCACTACACAGAAATAAAACCTTCATCTTCTTCTGCTTTCAGGAGAAGACATCATCCAGTGAGCCCACTTCATCCAAAAAATTATAAAAAAAGTTATAGAGAAGGTAATAAAGCACAAGTACAGGTTGCCCAGAGAGGTGGTGGTAAATGTAGTGGTTCACATTGGAGCTCTTATTTGCTCTCTTTATAAATGGAGAGAAATAGGCATTCAGAGCAGGATTCACTAGTGCAAAAACTATGGTGCTTTGGATGCCTCCCTCCTCTGCCTTAGGTTTCTGCTCCAGAAAGGACCAGATCTCCTGCATATCCTCTGTCACATCTGCAAGCCCTCCACAGATGTCTTAAAATCCCAGCCTGTCTCAAATGGTACTAGATGCCAATGTTTATGCAGGTGAATCATGGCTTTAGGGAGCAGTTCGTCTCCTTCTCTTAAAGGTATCAAGGGGCCAATTCAGCTGTCCAAGTATAAGTGTCTAATGGAATCTGAGAAGTCTGAAATTATTTTATTTTGCCTCCAGCTGCAACTCCAGCAAGATACAAGTCTCTTGTAGTCATTATGTCACATCTGGCAGACCTCTGCAGATGTATCAGATGCCCTCTAACGTCTCAGTTGGCTCAAGATGCCTATATGTGTGCAACTAAAATGAGCCCTTAAAATCTCACTTTGCCATGTATCATGCTCCTCCCATTAGCTCAATGCCTGAACCAATGTATTCAGATTTGATTGTCTACAATGGACACATATAAGACTGAAAGTGATTATTTTTGTCCAAGGAGAGGGGAATTATATCATGTGACTTTAGAGAGCTCAGCTCAGAGACAAAGACTCCTAAACTGAATTTCCATATGTGGGCACCTCCTTGTGCAGTGAACTCCCTCCATAGCCAGTAGAACTCTATTCACCTTAAAACTGTTGTCTGGTCCAGGACAGACAGCTCCATGATACCTTTATGGGGTTAAATATGACACTGAAGCTGTGGGAGATCTGTCTCTTTGGGGAGTGATAGCAAGGAGCACCTTTAGTACCCTATGATGTTTCAACATATTCTTAAGTAGCTGGCAAATGGATTCCACCTGGAAATCTGAATTGGATCATGAGTGTTGGCACCTTCAAAAAGTTTCTTGCTGTGAGCCTGTGGAAGTGGATGCCTTGAAACCAGTTTGCTGAAGTTAAGTAAACCTGTCAATTTCCTGGAAGATATGGATGCAGTGATCAATGCTCAGTGCAACAAAAGGAGTTGGCTTCTCCACACCTGAAATGTAAGCTGAGACAAATCCAGTGTGTAGCAGCATACAAATAACATTATAGGCAACGTGCCAAAATAAATTAAGACAAAGTGTATGCTTTCTTCTTTTCCTCCCCTCCTTCTTAATGGTGTTGAAAGCAAGCCAGAAATGTATTCCACTTGCCATTGAGAGGCAAAATTTTTAGGATTTTACTTTTACTTTCAAACTGAGACAAGGGAGAACAAATTTAGGCTCTCAAAAGCCATGTCAGGCCTCTAAATAAAATGCCTTCTTTAATCTTCTTCCCTTGGCTTCATTGTATATCCCCAGTTACAAGGAGGACCTTATTTCTGCAGACTGTATGAATACTGAGTTCTTTCTTTGCTCTTCCTTCCAAGTTCCCAGTAAAACAACTCATTAGGGGTCCCTTGTCTGATTTGAATGTAAACATCTGAGGTTGAATGCTGTTTCTACCACCAGATCACTTAATGATCCATAGGAATATTCCCAGTGAGCCTTCTACATACAGTCATGTATGGATTTGATTTTTTTTATCTCAGTGGAACAGCTTTGTTGCACAGTGCTTCCCCACAGGCTCAGATAGAAGACTCAGTTTTCTAGGTAGTAGGACTGTCCTACATGCCACTAGTTTTCCTTGGAGGCTTCCCACTCTTGATTAACCAAATGATTGATCTTATGAGAACTGACAAAACTCCAGCCAACAATCATGGGAAATGACAAGAGAAGACTTCCATCAAATTGAGTAGTTTATTATAATTTAGAGCACATGCTAATGAGCAATTGCTTTTAGAAAGTTTCTAAGACCAATTACATGGTTGCTTTTAGACAGAATGCTGTTGCCAGAGGTTCAGGTTGGATATCAGGAAGAACTTTCTCCCAGAAAGGGCAGTCAGGCACTAACACAGTCTGCCTGGGGAGGTGGTAAAGTCACCACCTTTGAGCTGTTGAAGAAACAGAGATGTGGCACTGAGTGACGTGGTTACTGGGTATGGTGAGGGTGGGTTGGAGTTGGGTTTGGTGATCTTAGAGTTCTTACTCAAATTGAATGATTTTGTGATTCTGTTTTTCTATGAAAGCATGTCACCATTTTGTTAAAAAGCAACAGCAGCTCTTCCAAACTCTGTGACGGATAAGGACTGATGCCAACAATGTGAGATGAGAAGCTGAGATCTGGCAATGAGTTGTCTGCCTTTTTTCATTCAGCATCTGATGTAACAACTTGGTTTGAGGGAAGAGAAGTCTGACAGTAGTGACAGAAAGAGTCTGGGCAGAGCAAAATGTTTGCAAGCATCAACTTTGCTCCCATTATCAATAGAGAACTTCAGATTTGTACCAATATTTAAATCATTCCATTGTCTGCCCCTAGTTTAGGATCTAAAACTTGACAGAGAATTAATCTTAGCACAGAAAGTCCTATGTACATCAGGATCTGTGTATGTTTATGTGTTTGTATGTTAGAAATGAAGAAAGGTGATTGGGACTGAGGTTAAGGGGAGAATGAGAAGGGAGGAGGTTTAATGAGAGTCTAAAGTCTAAAGCATCACCTGCTCACACTGCAGCACTCCTTCCTGAAATCCTGGCCAAGAAGCCTAGGGGTTGGGATAATTGAAAAGCAAAAGTAGGTCAGTCTTTAGATGACTTTTAAATCTTTCCACAAAAGTACTAAAATCTGAATGGCCCTCCTGAGGTCACGTTTGACTGCTACAAATTCCCATTACATCCCTGGGAGAAGTAGCTCTCACATTAAAGTTCCTTATGAGTCCCTGTAAAAACATATTCCTTCAGTCACCTCCTCACAGCTGCCAGGAATACCCATGGCATTTTCCCACCTTTTAGTTTCCATGCCAGAGCATGGTAGCCACACTTGGCAAGGGAGCCGCATGGCTAGACCAGAATAGGAAAGTGGTATTTGTGGAGTTCTTCCTGTGTTATTTATGGCTAATGAAGATATATGACATTGTTTCTTAGGTAAACTTCTGTGTTGTGAGGCCTGCAGAGTTTCTTCCAATGCAAAATCTTGCCACAGTGTTCAACTTTTCCTCCAACTGTAATTAGATACGTCAGCACTCTCTCCACTCCTCCATCCTTCATTATGAAGCAATTGCTGATATCCAAACCCTTGCTACTAAGTCTCATGTTTCTTCCCCTATTTCCTCAATGACTAGAAATGATAAGTGAACTACAGTGACCCATAATTAAGGTGTACATCCAACTGGGACAAGGATCTCTGATGCATGAAATGGAACTAAAAACATGGGAGATACTGTCCCCCAGTCCTTTTTGCATCAGATTACACAGAATCACAGAATTGCAGGGGTTGGAAGGGGCCTCAAGAGATTAGGGTATTCAAAATTCAAATTCAACCCCCTTCTAAAGTAGGTACCTTACAATAGGTCATATAGGTAAGCATCCAGATGGGTCTTGAATATCTCCATAGGAGACTACACAGCCTCTCTGAGCAGCCTGTTCCAGTGCTCTGTCACCCTTACCATAGAGAAGTTCTTCCTCATGTTAGTATGCAATTTCCTACATACAAATTTTGAGGCCATTACCTCTTGTCCTGTCTCTAAACACCACCGAGAAGAGCCTGGCCTCATTCATTTACCTTCCACCTGTCTTCAGATATTTATAAACTTTTTTCATATCCATAAACATTTATCAGATCTGAGTAGATACTCCTAATCTGTTTATGGATTCAGAAGTATGAACCAGGTGTGCACTAGTAGTAGCAGTGGTAGTGGTAGTAGTAGTATTGGCTTCAGTGATTTGTAATACTGAGACTTATATCTGTACATTTGGGGTAAAAAGCCTGATCAGAAATTTCTGGGAAAATTCCAGATGGGATATTGTTTGTCTCCAGAGATGTGCATTTAATTCTTTAAGAGTGAATTTACCAATGTGTTGTTCTGTTCTGAAAAGACAGATGCAAATATAGGTGTTAAAGGTTTATATCATTCATTGTTTAGTAATAACTCCTTATATTGCTACCTATTCATAAAAAAGGAAAAACAGGAACAATATATAGTCAGTCAGGACACAGGTTTTCCTACACTTCTGCAAAACCACCATCATGGTGTCAGCCCAGAAGAGGTATCTGCATAACCTCCCCAAGTGTGGGAATGGTGTAAATTAATTGCACTTCTCGGGCACTCTGCTACTGAGATACCAGGAAAAGAAATCCAACCTAGCTCTATTTAGCTCAGCATTTAAAAACAAATACTATTTCACCAAAGTGGGTAGGATATTAAGAGGTAAAATTTTTAAAAATTAAATTTTTGGCCATGATCCATATCCATAGTTTCCTGAGGTCAGTTCAGTTTCACCATTAGTACTCATCTTGGTCTCTCTTCATCACTTGCTGTTTATATGGTGCCTCTATAGAGTTTCTGATAAGCTTTGACCTGAAATTCTGTGAAAAACACTGTTTCTAAGCTTTGTGATAAGCATCCTTGGACATGAATCATCAAACCTAAGACATGTTTGCACAGATGAGATTGTTTGCACCTTGAAGGTGCACATCTCTCTTGATTATGTTACCACGCACATCATGGGAAAACTTGGTCAAAATGACTTAGTAGAATATTTTGCAACTAAACCTGTGCCTTTCTGGAGCTGTATCTGAAGATAAGTAGGGAAATCTTTGGCATTTATTATGAGACCAGCCAACTATCATTGTGTTACTGAGTCAAAGCCATGATTTTCCTAGAACTTTTAGGTGAACTAAGGCTGGACTTGGATAGGTAGACATAGATCTCTAGTGACAGTTAAAAAGCTTGAGTTTGTCTAAGACATCTATATGGATAATATAACAAAGGACTTTTGAGAGAACTATGCCCATTGGAGCACCAGTTGAAAGCCAGATGAAATCCCTCAGGGTACCTATATGCAAATCCCAAAGTTCAACTGTCTTTATGAGCTGAACTTCTAGGTTTAGATGAAGCTAATCCTACCCCATACTAGGCATTAAAAATAAATAAATAAAATCCTTTTAACCATTCCTGATTAAGTGAGACAGAATCTATTCTTAGTTTGGCCTTTGTGCAAACTAGCATGTCCTTTTTTAGGTTAATTTTGTTGGCCATGCTACTAATGTATATGCTCTGTAAGGAGCAGAGTGCATTTGATCCAAAGAACCTTTCGATTTCCAAAGGTCATCCTTAATCTAGACTTGATAAATATATACTTAAGGGTGGGCGCATTCTGAATATTATAAGGGGAGGAATGAGAAAATTAGATAAGGAAGCTGAAAGAACCAACACAACTTGTGAAAACAAGTGGAGGGAGGCCAAACATATCTGCATGGGAATGTCAGGCAAAAATCCAAGGGCACTGACAAGACAATCATTTGGACAAGATGATACATGGTACGTGGACAACATATCCCTGGAGAAGAAGATGAGTTTTCTAGCAGCTTAGCACAGGTATGTGGATATAGGCAAAAGATTTCAAAAGTTGCAAGTTTTTGACAAAGCAGAACAGAAAGAAGAGACGACATAAATATATGAATTAAGGTAATATGCAAGACTTATAAGATAAAAAAGAATTTTTTAGAGTTCTTGCATCAGTGTATTTGATTAAAAACAAAAAAAGGATGGATGGAATGGTAAAATCTAGCTTCTTGTACTTAAGAGTAAATTGTTAGAAATATTTAATATGCACATGAATTCTACTTCTCCAATTCATCTCAGTACAATCTTGTTTTTTATACACTTCTGTTCAATTTGTTGTAGAACAGCTTAAAATTGTCAAGCTTTTTAAAGAAAATCTGCCCTTTTTTTTCTGGAATTCCACACACAGTCACTTTCCATTCTTCAAGAGAAACATGATGGCTTCTTAGTATTTTTCATTACAGTTTGTGTCAGTGACTATTTAAGCAGTGCTGAAGACAGGCTGGTGCTAAATCCTAAAGAACATTGAAGACTGTGAGTATTACTGTGTTATGTTAAGCCTAACTTAAGCACTAACTTAAGTAGCCCGTGGGGAATTCATTTAATATCAGTTCCAGAAAAAGAAGGGAATTATGTTAAAACTAAACCAGGAAGAAAATGAGGGTACGTATGTACCTGGAAGTGGTGAATATGATTTTGAGGACAAAATTTCTAGTTAGCAAAAGATAGTTTCATTTGCTGAAGAAATTTCAGATTTAGTGAGAGACCTTTGACTTAGCACTTGTTATTTGAGGAGTGGTTTTTCGGTAGGAGGAGAAGTGCAAGTGTTTTCTCCCTGGAATTGATACTGTTCCTTTCCAGTGATCAGTTAAAAAAAAAAAATCCAGGAAAAAGTAAACAGAAGGGAAACGTGATACCATTTTTCTAATCTGGATACAGTAGCATATAATGAAAACAAGTCAATCTCCCTGTCTGCTGGGGACAAGATAAGAGACCTTAAACTTCAGTCAGGGAGAGCCAATTTTGAAACTGGGTGGGGGGGAAATTTTGCTAATGGAATTTTTTAATAGCAAAAATAATGAAACTCTGGAGCTGATTATGGGGTCTGTGGGCATTTATTGATTGGCAGTGCTAACTCAGCTGTTCCCTTCTCAGTAGAGAGAGTAAGTGGCTTCCTGAGATTCTCTTGAGCTGTATTTCCTAGGATATTTTTATTTGCATTTGAATCCCCTGAAATACCAGAAGAGTAAATGCTGTATAAATTACATAACTTGCTGTAGGACGCATTTCAAAAAGCAGCTGTCAAATAGGAGCCATCGCCAAATAAAGACCTTTGCAGCTGAAGTTGCTGAAAGGCTTTCACAAGCTCATGAGCTTGGAGAGTTTTCAGAAAGGATTTGAATGTCAACTGAAAGGAAAATTCCCACTTAATTTAAGATGATGATGCAATTAATGGTAGAATGCATAACAAGTGGCAGGAAGGGGCAGTTACAGTTTGTTCTGTCCTTAAATAGGACAATTTTGTCAATCCAGCTATGGGGAACTGCCTCCAGAACAGGAGGAAGCAGAGGGAGTGCTCTCCTAATCGTTGAATCATTAAGGTTGGAAAACACCTCTAAGATCTTCAAGCCCAACTCCAGCCCACCCCAGCATGCCCAATGACCATGCCCCTCAGTGCCACATCTCCATGGTTCTTGAATACTTTCAGGGATGGTGACTCCACCACCTCCCTGGGCAGCCTGTCCTAATGTATTACCAATATTTTGGATAAATATACACGAGAGAGCAGCCCTCCCAAAAAACAACCAATTTCAGAGCTGGACCTGGTGTGAGCAAGAAGAAGTTAGCACAGAAAGTGGGAGCAGGAGCTGACAGTGCTGAGGAAATGGTTTGAGAACAGAGTAGGGTATGACTGAGAAGGGCATGCATGACGTGAGTGTGGCTGACATCCCTTCCTGCACCATTCAGAGTTTTTTCCTGCACACACGATCCTTCTGTGACTCCCACAGCAGAGCTGAGCCAAATTGATGCTGTTTAGTCCTGCACCATGTGTGTGTCTTCTCACACAAACTGAGCAGGGAGAGTCCAAACACCAATGATGCAAACAGATGACCAGTAAAATTCCCTGGACAAATAGTGGAGAGAAGAAGGCACTTTCTGAGTGTGCTACATCCTCTCCTGAGAGGTGTTAAAATGTCAGGCATTCTGCTGTCAATCAACATCTGTTTATCTATAGATGAAGGCAATATTGATCAGACCTTTGGCTTGAGTGTTTTGGTCAACTGAGACAAGTTTGGGCTCATTCTTTTGTGATGCAAAGTTGGTTTTCTACATTTGTTTGTAGAACAAACTCCAAAGCAAACATAGGAAATAAAAAATTCTCTCCTTATGCAATCAGCTATGTGCCTTGGCCATGCTTTGAGATGCTTCAGGATGCATATTGGCAGGAGTTTGCATTTACAAATATAGGCACAGCTAAATAAAGTTGTGTGGCTTTTCTGAGGCTTTGACTACAAGACAGGGCATTCTGTGTCATTCTGAAAAGGCTAGATAAGCCTGTACCTTTTTTTTTTTCCTATTCCCACAAAACTCCAAGGAGTATTCATCGTGTGGGACTTCCAGAGGGTGAGGGGAACTCCAGAAATTGTCATGACTTATTGAAAATAGAGCTGGCAAAGATAGAGGGAGAAACCTCTTCGAGGTCATTTAGACCTTGCTTTCTCCTCATGTCCATCCCAAAGGGTATGACAATGGGAAGATATTTCAGCCAGCTCTGAACTGGCTCATGTTAATCCAGTTATGCCACTTCTGGAACCTCAGGTGTCTGATTTGCCTCTCTCTCAGCTCAATTATTTCTACCCAGTGCTGCATTACACTGCACAAATGTACCCTCCATGGAAAAATGATCCCATACAACACAGCAGTACTTGCAGTTCAGATGCAAAAAGAAAAAAAAAAACGTATTTCTGCAGGTAGAACACAAAGAACTATGCATACATGGAAGCATCCAAGAAATAAGGATTTAATGATACTAATAAGATGTAAGCAGAGGTAAAGAAGAGCAGGTTGGATGACTCTAGCACTGAAGAATATTAATCACATAGGTCTACAGCATTAGTCACACCATGATCCTTGTGTATCCTTTCCAACACAGAACAGTCTGTGGTTCTACAATTCTGTGAAATGTAGAGAAGACTATGAGAAAGATTGTTGAGAGCTTATTTGCATTTGTAGATTGATTAAAACAGTGAGAATAAAGACTGAAGTAGATCTCTGAGGATCATCTGATCCACCCTTCAGACCCAAGATAGTTGTGAGGAATAGATTGTATGTATGACCCTACAGACCTCAGTGACCCTTCCAGGACAATGAAGAGAGATTTAAGCTGACCTAATGTTTGCATGCTTTGGGTAAGCAGTGAGTGCAAGGCTGATAAACCTCAGTGTCACAACTCTTGGTTCAGAATCCCAGAAATTACATCATCAAAATCTCTGGAGTTGTTCAAGGCCAGCTTGGATGTGACCATGGGCAGCCTAATCTGACATGATTTGGTGGTTGGCAACCCAGCTTGCAGTACAGGGATTGGAATGGTACAGTCTTTGAGGTCCCTTTTAACTAAAGGCATTTTATGATTCTATGAATATTAGGGTAATATTTTTTATTTTATTTTATTTTAATAGATTTGTAATAATTCACAAGAAGTATTTTGAAATCTTTATCGCAGCAAATAAATTCTAAATATATTTTAAAAAAAAGAGACTAAAAATCAAATCACTGTGAATGGAAACTCTGAAAAATTCCAAGTATCATTTGCATTTGCACAAACTTCATTTGTGAGAGATCAGGTTTAGAAAATGCAGTATTCACATGTACTAGAGAGGCACAGCAAAAGAAACACTGTTTGAAGCAGGGCTAGGTGTGGGGAGATGAAAAATGACAGAAGGAAAAATAAAGCTGATGATTAGGATATATTTCCTGAAAATCACAAGTACCAGATGACAGAGAATTTCCCAGGGGAAAGGGTGGGAAATCTCTTCCCTTTGGCTATTAATATTGGATTATGTCCTGTGGGACAATATCACAGAATCTACTATCATGGATGCCAGCTCAGGTTATCATTTTTTTGCCTGGAAATAATTTACCCAAACATGCTGTGTGTTGAATTTTGCTCTTTAAACAATAGCTTTCCCAGCTTGCATAAAAGCATTTAAGCAGTTCCAGCCACCTCATCCTCTAAAGACATTTTTTCCAAATGTTCAGCTATTAAAGTGAATCCAGTAAAATTCTAGCTGGAAGAAATAAAAGTTCTAGTCAACAAATCATTTGCTGGTGCATAGTATTTTGACACTCTGCTATGTAAACTGTTATAGGGTAACACGTTAAAATATTTAAATAACAATAATTACAATAATAGCCACTTTACTATGTCACTTTTCAATTGCACTGTCTCCTTGAGAGAAATTTAGTTAGAAGTTGGCAAATTACTGAAAGCATTAAACCTGATAGGAAGGGTTGGCCTCTTAAGAGACTGCATTTTGCATTATGCTTTTTATTAACATTATCTGTTTCCAAAATCCTGCTTCCCTTTCTCTGGGAAATGCCATGTTTTTAAAAAGTTCAGCTGGAGAGAGTGAATGGCTTTTATTAAACACAAACCTTATGGATTTTCACTTTTGCTACTTAATAATTCGCCTGTCATTATGAAATGGAATTAAATATTTTACAAGGCAAAGAAGTTAATACTTTTCAGACTGTGAACAACAAATCTCTCCTGCACCAGATATTTGGGCAGCAAGTGCTCTTAAAAAAGATCAGTCAGTTCAAACTGACACTGCTGGTATTTGTTTTCTTTTCTGAGTTCCTTCTGCTGTTATTATGTGGAATACAGTAGCTCTTGGAAATCCCATGAAGGTGACAGCCATACAGTCTTTGGTGATACACATATGCATACCTGGAAATGTTCCCTGTCTCTAATACTCTACAGGAGTCATCTCTTCTTCAAGACACATATTCAGTGCCTTGCTTTATGTAAGCTCTCAGGTTACACTCAGTGGTCCACGAAGAGGGAGTCCTTTGGAGAGCATTTCATTTCAGCCACCACACAGACTCATTTCAGATGCTCATCCGTGTGTACCTAGATCCACCTGGGATGTCTTAGTTCTCTCAGACATCTTCATGGGTTTGGGGAACAGCTCGCACACCTACAGAACACCCACACCCTTCTTCAGTGTCAACTGGAAGAAGGTGAGATGTCCAATAGCATCTATAATTGCAATATTTTTCAGGCAGCTGATTCACAGCTCTAATGCCTATTTTAGGGTACAAATAATTCTGTTTCTATTGCATATAAAAGGAGTAGATTATATAGTTAGCTTGAAGGAAAAAGAAAAAAACAACTAATAATTAGGTAGCATATGCAAGAAAAGCTAAAATCTGCCTTCAATGTAAGCACCGAAAAAAAAAAAAAAGGGAGAAAACAAATGCTAGCAGATTTCAGAGCTCAGAAATTTAGCAAGGATCTTGTAAGAAGTCTGTGGCAAATAAAGTAATGTCATCTTTTCCTCTTGAATCCTGCACAAATGTTTTAGCTATAAAATTTGCCCCTTGTTATGAAGGGTCTAATTTTTTTTTTCCCAAATGTTTCAGCTGGTCCAGTCATTTGGGCAATGCATTAGAAGGCTTCATATTTAAGTCCATTAATCTTTGCTTGTCTTTTTCGGGATGGGGGCAGGGTAGTTTGGCCCAGACCAACCAAGATTTTGCCATTGTAACTCTGAGCTTTACAATACATTACTTTTGTGTGCCTGTATCTTTTCTTATTTTCCACAGATCCAAATTGGTGTCATGTTCAGAGATACAAGGAAACATTTCCTATGCTTGGTAACCACAGCTGTGGACCTTTGCTTCAGAAATGGTAGAGGAAAATAAGTCTAAGGCTAAGATGCTAACACCTTACCAAATGTAAGGGGAATGTGATTGCAGTTTCTTCTGTGTGGGGATATGGTTCATAGAATTACAGAATTATGGAATGTCCTTGGTTGGAAGGGACCTTAAAGATCATCTAGTTCCAACTCCCTTGCCATGGGCAGGATTGCCACCTACTAGATCAGGCTGCCCAGGATCCCCTCCAATCTGGCTTTGAACCCCTCCGGGAATGGAGCATCCACAACCTCTCTGTTTCAATTTTACTGCCTCCACTACCATCAGAAATGTTTTAGGGAAGCTAGTATCATCAGAACTTACTATTCTCTCTTCTTAAGATCATTTCATTTTCACCAATAAAGATCCATGCTGCTGTTTAACATAGAAGGATTGTCATTTTTCACATGAATAATTCACAAAAGATGTGCAACTAGCCCATGGAAAAAGTCCTGGAACTCAGACCGTGTTCTTTTGAGGGAGACCTAAAAAAAATGTGGTGATGAGTTATGCTTTCCATTTAGCTGCTTCTCCATTTTGAACCACCTTTAAATGTCATTTTGACCTGACCTACCAAGCTAAAACCAGAAGCACTGACTTAGCTTTTCACCCTTTGCTACAGCCTGTATTTTGGTGGTCAGAACTCACTATGCTGTGTTAGAGAACTAAGTTGATCAGAGCATTCCTTCACGCTTGCACTTGATCATCCATGCTGTTTAATAGGGCTCTATCTGATAGAACACTTCAGGACAGAGCATGGTTTGAAGAACAGTAAAAAACAGAGATAAATCTTATAGACAAGACAACCTATTGCCTTTAGGGAGGAGAGGGTCCAACTGTATAAATATAGATTGTTTTGTACTTCATACCCCATGGTCTGTAGGACAAGACCTGTCCTGTTTTAATTACAAACAACAAAGATCATGATGATCTTACCTAGATCCAGCTCTGAAGAACTTCTGTCTGATCTCTCATTATACATCTCTCCAGTTATTTATCCCTGTCTAATAATTATCCATCTAATCCTAACAGTCAGAAAGTTTCTTGTTTAAGTTCATCAGCTAGATTAACTCAATGAATAATGTAAAAGGACCAGAATCTCCAGTTTTCTGCCATCCAGAAATAGGTGGGCTACATCATCATCTGAAAGTGTCCACCCACTGTACACAGTCCTAGCTGAGTTCTAAATCAAGACAGCTAATATTCAGATACCTAGAGCTGGATGCAAGGAAAATACCCTGACCTGTGTAGAACTTCATTTATAATTGAACTGCATTTAACTTTTCCCCCTGTGTTCCTCCAGTTTTTCAAGATCGTATTGAATTTTATCCTGTCCTCCAACAAACTCACAACTCCTGTAAATGTACCACGTTTCAGAGACTTTTAATACTGAATTTCATTCTTTAGTCCAACTTTTTGGAGGGAGGAGGTATTAATTCCCACATTTCTGAGTTACATGGATGTATGGACAACAACCACTCTGCTGAAGGTTTTCTTTAGCTCAGGCTGTAAGGATTCTGTTATTTTGTTTTGAGTCAGATTGAACAATGGTAGCAATTCCAGTTTCTGACTTGGGTCTCCTTGTGCGTTTTTGCATACATTCTTGCAAAATTCTGCAGTCTATAATGTTCCTACCCTACAACATATGGAAGGATTTAGACCATACTGCAACTCAATAATTCTTGCCCCACCTTTTCTGTATTGGTGTTTGCACCTAACCACAGCTCTGGGCAACCCTGTGACTTTCATGAGGTCTCATTCGTAACACTAATTTTCCTCATCCAATGTTCTGTCTTTCCTTCTTCTTTGCAATTAATGTTGCACTCAGAATGAAGATGTTCCCTTTACAAAACAGTCAAGAAATATTTTGAATATCTCACAACAGCAGAGTAGTAAGCCTATTGTATGGCTGGGAAGTTCTAAGGATGAGACAAAAATGGGATCCAGATAGTCTGATAGTAGACTAAGGAAAATATACTACCTCCAAAGCATTTGATGCCAGTGAGTTACATCCAAGGCAATTATTCACCTCTACATTACCAGGATTCTTTAATGTGTAACCCAGACTCTCTTCACTGTAGTGCGAGGAAAGTTGACGTTCACAGATACAGCTTTCTTTGGTATGGTTTCCAAACGTATCTTTTCCCTGCTGTGTCAGAAACAAGAGGTCCTTCTACTTCCCAAAAGCCATTTCATTCCTTATTAGATCTGTGGGCTTTAGCACCTTATAAACAAGAGAAAACGCTGATATCTTAGAGATAGCTTAAGTTCAGCTTTCACACTAAGAACAATTGTGTGGCATACAGTGTTTCTTCTATACCTTGAATTTTCTTCTGCACAAGTAAAAGCATCCAAACACAATGTTATGCCAGTCACAAAATACTAAGCCTCAAAATTAATAGTAGTGGGAGCTTATGTATAACCTCCCTCCCTTACCTAAATATCATTACCTTGTATTTATGGCCCCTCAGAATCTGTAAGACCTGAGGGACAGTTTTTTGCTGTTTATTCTACATGCTCTGTGTGTTGCTTTTAAAATTCTGTCATGTCCCATTTAATTGCAAGCTGTCTCTTGGGAATCTGTGGTCTGTTTTCATATAATTTCCCATTATTTTTGGTCGCTGCATGTATTCGTACTTTTTTTTCCTGCAAAACTAACAGCATAAACAAAATAAACTCTGCCACGTGAAGCACTTAGTTGGTATCTTCTCTGAAATTCACACTGGGTGTAAATTTCATTTTCATGCCAGAAAAAAGCACCTAAAGACTTTCTCGTCAAGGAATGAGTTAGCACTTTATATTTTTGGTTTCATGCAGGTCTTTCTCCTAAAGTTATTACAGCCTTGATCTGAGGATAGTGTTGCTCTATTTTTCAGCACCTTAAGGTTGTAATTTAGTTTCTCAGTCTGCTGCTGTTTGACGTGGCTGAGGACATTTTGCTTTGTTCTAATGAAGAGACGTCTCCACAGAAGAGAGATCCTGTGTCATATTTCCCATCCTCCTCTAGATGCCAGACAACATGTTGTACCTCCGTTTATACTGAATGTTGAGTTAAATAACTCTCACTCCTCGCAAATTGCAGCGGGGGTAATTACATTCTGCTGCCAGCTCTTCAAGCACCGTTGACTAGGCCTCATCAGCATCACTGATCATCACACGTTCAGCAAATCACAGAACATCCTGAGTTAGAAGGGTCCCACAAGGATCATTGAGTCCAACCCCTGACTCCACACCTCACCACCCAAAAATCCAAACCCTATGTCTGAGAGCAGTATCCAAATGCTCTGTGAGGACCATGCCCACTGCCCTGGGCAGCCTGTTCCATGCCCACCACCTCTGGGACAGAGCATTTCCCTCACCCCAAGCTGACTCTCCACTGGCGCAGCTCAATGCCTTTCCCTTGGACCCTGTAGCTGTCCCCAGAGTTCAGAGCTCAGTGCTGCTCCTCCTCTCCCTGTGAGGAGCTGTATGGCCATGAGGAGCTGTAGGGCACCACGAGGAGCTGCATCCACCATCACCCCACCCTTCAGCCTCCTATGCTCTGGCCCCAAGAAACCCAGGGCCCTCAGCAGCTCCTCACCCCCCTTGCCTTCCAGGTCCTTCACCGTCTTTTCTGCCCTCCTTTGGATGCTTTTCAATATTTCAGGTCTCACATAGGCATTTAAAAGCAGGAGCGAGATAAGTTTTGTATCAAGTGAATAGTTTGTGGTCTAATTTAATAAGTAACTGCCTATCTGTTAATTTTTTTTTGGGAGCTGAGTGGCTATTTTGGCTTCCAGTGGTTGTATACACTTGGGCCAACTTCTCATCTAGTATAAATGAGTAACACTGCATTAGCTGTAACTGGATCTTGAATAAGATGATCCAATTCTGAGCTTGGTTTTCCTTCTGAAAAGTTTTGTGGCAGAAGCTTTGTGTTACTCTATTTTGTGAAGAGAACAATGGAATACTCCCAAGCCTTGGCAATAATCAACCATTGGAGAGAGTTAATGGCAGATGGATTAGGAGAGTTGGAAATAAGCATCTCTCTTCATCTGTATTTGGAATTTCCTTCCTAAAACTGTGTTCTCTTAATCTTCATGACTGGGTTACAAACTTAACAGTATATTTAAAACTTGAAATTTGTATGATTTTGTGAAGGAAATGATGGCCAAAGACCTTAACTCGTAAGAAAAATATGCACACACACATGCACACAATAAATAAATAAACCCCAAAAAATGATATTCAAGTGTATACACAGTTTTATCTGTCTTCCTAAATCTCAAGTTAATTCAGGACTGCATCTTCTTAGCCTTCTGAAGAAGACTGAAATGTTCTTAGGCACAAAGACAGGTTAAATGTCCTGTTCAAGGTTGCCCAGGAATCCTGTGGCATAGCTGGAATTTGAACAAGTCCAGTTGCTCCAAGTCCAGCCCCTTAACCACAGGGCTTTCAGCAGTGTTAGCCACAACAGCTGTTGGACTTGGCTCTGTAATTGTGGGAATTTGCAGATAGAAGAAGGGAGGGAATAAAATAAAAAAACTGTAAGGGGGAGGGAAACAGAAAGAAAATATAGGTAATTTTTTGTTTCTTTTTCTTTTTTTTAACCTAGAGAGAAATCCATAGTTCGCAGAACAATACATGTTGGGTCGTTAAAAAGCAGCCAAGGCTGATGTTGTCAGGCACTGCGGTCATTTACGGAGTCAGAGCCAGAATACAATGCTGGCACAAGCTTTTATTGTTTCCTGTACTCGCTGAGTTTGCTCTCGTAAACATGCCATTCAAGTCAGCATGGTAGTTACGTATTATTAAGTGGCAGGTCTGTGTTTACAAGCATGGTCAGGAGCCCAGACTTGGAGGAAAGTTGCAATTTAGAGGGGCTCACGGTTTCTCTGGCTTGTCTTGAAGCAGGATGAGGCCTGCTTCGGGTGCCTTGGCAAATCACCATCCTGCTCTCCCCTCCTCAGCGTCTTGCTGCTGAGTCAGATATTTTTTTGGAGGGAACTTTAACTGGAGTTCACATACCTGCTTCCTGATGGGCGATAATTCACTTGTATCACTAGGATTGGAGCCAGTGTTCCCGCTCTGAAGAGGTAAAAGTGATTCAGCGCTGGAAGAAGCGCCCACCCCTTCCACAATGCTATCTCCCACTGAGGAAAATGTTCTGCTTATCAGACAACTTGCAAAATGCAACACTTGAAACACTTTGAGATAACACTTTTCTCCCCTAGTGTATTACTTTAGCAACTGGAACAAAAACCCGCAAAAATTACTGTTGATAATTCTTTGTGGAAAGTAGGCCCCAGACAATAATGAGGCAGTGATTAATTGATGTGTGAGTTATGATGCCTGTTCCAAGAAATAAAAATAATTTTAAAAAAAGACATTTAGAGGTTTAGGGAAGAATGAATCTCAATTTTCAAATCAGTTCCTATAACCTGGGAAGTACCTGAGATTGTCCTCTCACAGTACCTGAGATTGTCCTCTCACAGTACCTGAAATTGTCCTCTCACAGTACCTGAAATTGTCCTCTCACAGTACCTGAGATTGTCCTCTCACAGTACCTGAAATTGTCCTCTCACGGTACCTGAGATTGTCCTCTCACAGTACATGAGATTGTCCTCTCTATGCAATGGAGAACTCAGTACAGTAAATAATTACGTTCCAAGAGAAGTATTTACAGCAGAGTTGTCTTTTCGAGGCATAATTTTCCTCACATTACAGAAATGCAGTCTGTATTTACTAGCTTATGACTTTTAATTGACTTAAACACAATTTAGACCCCTACATGTCTGTATGAGTTCTGGCTCTGAAAGTTGTGTGTTTTTATCCAGTTTGTGTCCCATCCATAGCCACTGGCTTAAACTTACAAGAACTGTCAACAAAACTGTTTCTACAGAGCTGCTGGCAGCAAATGTCTCTGACAATTTCTTTGGCTGTGATGGAAGTACCAAATTATATAGCACCATTGGAAGAGCACATGGATCTACAATGCTTGCCAAAATATGTGTCACTATCCTATCTTCATCTTGCTCATTTTCTGACTCAGTTCAAATCCAGCAGATAACACATTTTTCTTCTCCAAGATGATAAACCTCATGCTCCTGCATGTGCAAAGCACTGGACAAGAAAGAAACAGGAGTCAAACCCCTCTTGAAGACTAATTTCTCTATTGAGCTGAAGTGACTGAAAAAACTGTGGAAGGAGTCATTTCTTCCAAGCTGTCTGCTTACCTTTCCTAGATGATTACGTAGGAAACTCTTTGCCAAAATCTTGCTTTTCTTGATGTTTGCAAGATGCTGACCTTATTCTTACAGTAGAAAATCCATACAGCTGGTCATCCTAGCCAGAGCTGAGGCAATCTGACTTCTTAAGGAAAATATCATCCAAACTCAGAGAAATGTGCTTAAGATTATGAAAAATGTGGATTTTTGTTTGTCTGTTTAAAAAAAATAACATAATAACAACAAATTGATATTTATTTATCTTTCTAGATGGAATAGGAATCAGAATTGCCAAGATAGGATGAAGGAAGAGAATTTTCAGCCTGAGCAGATGTATGAAGTCCAGGAAATGCCATCAGAGAGCTTATTCTCATGAGATCTCTGGCGCAATTTCACAGTGTCATGAGGTCTGGAGACATCATCTTGGCTTTTGCTAAACTTATTAAAGATCAGCCATAAATTAAGTTATTGCTTCCAAAAAAGCTCCACATCTTAGATGGCTCCTAAAGAGTGCCATGCAAGAAATCTTGCCAGAGACCTAACCAACATATTCCAGTGCAAGTCTCCTTGTGCACTGAACCATTTCTCTCGACACAGAGATTAAAATGTTTGTTGAAACTTAAAAAGATATAAAATATGGAAGGGCACATTCCAGAATCCGTTATACAAGTCTGTAGAAAACCTTTTTATTTCCTGGTAGTTGGCTTGTGCCCCTGTGAAAAGGATTAAAAAAGTTGTGGATCAGATCTTTAAAACAACAAATTAGGACTTGAAACAGACTTTTGCAATGCTAAAGATTAAAGAACACTAGCCAAGTGGCTCTCCAAGCATTTCTCAGGCTTCACACTCAACTCCAAATACTGGTAAAAATGTTTTTTGCATTACCAAAAAATGAGAGAAAAAGTTCCCTTTGATATTTCAAATTAGCAAAAATGCAAACAAAAAGGGTAAGTTTCTGCCACCAACTCTACCCGCAACCATCTGCCTTCTGGATAGTGCAGCCATTTAAGGATTTCCTCAATCATGTGGTTTGGTGCTAAGGTAACTAAACAACAGTTTGAACCAAGAACTGCAGCTAATGAAGAGCTGAAAAATATGCTGACACAAAGTCCATGTGTAAAGGCAAGATCTGAACCACGGGTTGCTGGGACCTCTTATCTGATCCAGACCAGACCACACAGAACTACAAATTAAGGGCCATTCCTCAAGAGAGTCTTGCAGCATTTGATGAATAAAGAGACAGTGGAAGGTGCAGGGAAAGCATCAGTATATAAAGGGTGACTAACAGCCTCCTTTACCTAGGCTGAAGGGGAAGAGAGGGTAAATTAAACTGAGACACCCATTAGGATCTTTTTTAGCATAAGTCTCTATTGCTGTTATTATAACAGGGTTTATTACCTGTTTTTTTCTAGTTCTTCCCCACACAATATGAACTGAACATCAGACCACTGCTGTTGTCCAGTATCCTGAATGCTACCTGCTTTGCTCCTTGTCTCCTGCATCTACCCATAGCCTTGCTGACCCTCTTTGGCTACCCCCTTCTTCTCCAAACACCCTTAGCCCCTGCTGAAACCTGCAGCCCAACCACCTTTAAAGTGCAATGACTTTTAGTGTAGGGACATGCTAAGTAAATTCCAAAAGCCATTGAGGTCAGCAGGAAAAGACCTTTTAACTTCCACGTGCTTCGGATGAGACCCAGAAAAGCGATGTGTTAAGTCAGGGACACTCTCTTTCTCACACAGCTGAAGCTGCAAACTCAAAACTGTCTGTATTTACCACGCAGAAGTGAGTGTGGGTCAGGAAGACATTTGAGATTTTCTTTCCTCTACAATTGTTTGCCTTGTTTTGGAGCCTAAAGCAATAGAGTAATTCCATGACAAAATTCCGGGTCAGAAAAGCTGACAAAGCAAAAATCGTGACTGACTGAAAAATCTTCTATCATTTCCTCCAAGCTTAAGACTTTCATTTGTATTGTCTGGATTTAATTCACAGTCCCTGCCATTCATCCATTTGAAATTCTGTACGCAGTTTTTGCTGGATGAGTATTTGTTGTTTTTCTTATGGGCAGATTTATTAAGAGGTAATTTATTAAGAGACACTCTGCGCCCTGAGCCCCGCATGCAACCAGAGGAAAGCAGTGATGACCACAGAGCTCAGAAACCTCAGAGCAGGGTCTGGGCTTCATTACTCTGGATTCCTGGGAGTGAGGTAAGCAAGAAGGATGGTTACGGGGACCAATCTAGCATAATGGCTTTGTGGTTATCTCTGAGTATATGTTCTTCTGCCTTTGCATTTAAGGAAGGTCTGTTAATTTCCTGCAGTCTCAGATCCCCAGCAGGCCTTTGGTGCACTCAAACAGGGCACGAGCCCTCACTTCCCACCACAGTCCAGCACCAAGCTTCTACATAGACCCACTCCAAACCCCTTCCAACTTTCAAGATGGTTTGTGACACAGTCCTGCTCGCTCCTCCTCCAAGTTTGTAAGTGGCATTTTGAGATGTTACATGAAGCACCATATGAGCTGAACCAAGCTCTCAGCTTCCTACCCTCCATCAGGAGACACCAAGAAGGTTATAAATGGTGTTTCTTATTTTAAGGTGACATGGTGAAAAAGCTGGAGCCTTATCCATCCTTAAATCCAGATGGATCCCTCTGGGGTGTTGGTAAGAAAACGCACTGCATGACAATGGACAGAGGAGTAGGTAACTGCAGGTCAGGATTATACCAGTCACACAGATGTACACCACCACCACTCTGCAGCAGGATGGCTGGAGTCTCAGCGTGCTCACCCTAGAGAGACAGTCCCATATCTTCAGTTCCTTGCTCAGCTACATGAGTGCCAGCCACACTTCCATCTCCCATGGCATCATCCCTCAGCACTGATAGCAGTTAGACAGAAGATTCTCTTCTGTCTAACTGCTATCAGCAAAAACCAGAAGAAGACGTGGGATTGGAGGATGCAATCTTATGAATAGGATGTGTCAATCTCAGAGAGGCATCCTGAAGTAGGAAAAATAGCTTTTCTACACTGAAAGCAGAATTTTAGATGTTTCTCTCAGCACTGCAGATTAATGCATTCACTTGAGACTATGTTTATGATGGCCAGCCTTGCAAGTATAAGACTACGGAGAAAGCACAGCTCTCACTATATTGAGAATAGGATTAAAGCTGAATATGGCTCCCTAGCATCATCTCCCAAAATACGGTCAAAAAGTGAAAAATTAATCATACTACTGTAGAATGTAGAATCTAAGAGATGGTGACAAACTTCAAGAAGGGTGACATAAGGAAGGTGTGAAGTGCTTAAAGGCCTGTAGGCCACACAAAATAATGCAACACTGATCACATCATTCATACAACTAATTAAAAAGACCACCTTCCCTGCACCCACTGCCCCACACAAACAGTCATAAATCCAAGAACTTTCCCAGTTCAAATTGATAAATTTTGATGGGCTGGTGTTTGGACTAGATGATCTTAGAGGTCTTTTCCAACATTAATGATTCCATGATTATATGATTTTCTCTTGTGTTTCTTGACAACAATAAAAGTCTTAGCAGACAAGACTCTCTATGCAGATAATTAGCAGAGTCTCTGCTTTATGTCAGAAGGAAGACAGGAAATATCAAAATATTTTGTCAATAGGGCTTTTTTATCCTCTATGTAATGTGTAAGATACTGAGAACACCTAATCTTAGGTTTCCAGCCCTAGCTCCAGACACTAGCACCAAGTCTGGCCTCGTTTGGAGACCTTCTGGGATGAAGAACTGAGCATACAGAAATGTTTCAGGCCACTCCAAAATTTCCAGAGCACTACCACTGTGTTAATTCTGGTGCTGACTAGCTTTGTAAGGCTACACTTAACAAACCAGGCAGATCTGGGTCCATTAGGACTGGCTGTTTGTTTTTGTGGGTTTTTTTTGTTTGTTTGTTTGTTTGATTTTTCAGAGGATTGGCACTGCTTCCAAAAATGTAATATATAACACAATTCTTCTAGGCAAGATTTGCTTGTCAAGTAATTTGAGATTAATCTGCTGTTTATTTCAGATGTGGATGTGCAGGATTTTAACTAGGAAACAGAATTCCTAAGAAAATCTGTATGTGTGTATATACATACGTACATGTGTATTTATATATATGCACATCAAAAATATAGACTGCTTTGGCTATGCTTGTTATCTGGCATCCTTTATATTTTGCTATGATAGATGAGTTTATACTCCATGAGGGCTTGTGAATAAAACCTGCTACATCCTTTTCCAACCTGACACCAGAATAATTGGCATTTTGCTTTCACAAGCAAATAAGCTCATGTACTCATGTTTTCTAAACCAGGGGAACAGCTGCTTGAGGATGTGAAAAGGAAGAAGGAAGAGAATAAAAATCTTCATTATCTTGCTGAAAAAGATAGAAACTGGGCAGGCTGATGATGCTTCCAGGACAGTTGAACAGAGGAAGACACCATGACTGCAAACTGCCCATTTTGCCTCTTGGTTACATGGCCAAATGCCTTTACAGATGCTAATTTCAATGGTACAATTCTGATATACCCCAGTGGAAAGTTTGGTCTGGAGTCGTGTGTGCCTTCCTAGTTTTATTAGAATTTTTTGGTTGTTTTTCAGTGATGCAGGGAGACAAGTCAGATCTAAGCCAGCAACAGTAACTTACCATTGTGAGCATGGAAGGGAGGAAGAATAGCTGGGTGGAGGGGGAGTCTAACCCATTCTAAACTTGTAAATTTAAAATAAACAGCTGGATCACAAGGGGAAAGAAAGAGAGAGAGGGGAGGGGGTAAAAAGTACGCAGGCTAAGCAAAGTTCCTGTGCACTCTGAAGACTGCTGATGCTTAAAGATTGAGAGACCCCAGATTTCATTTCTTGGCAGCTCAGGCAAGAAGGATGGTCTCCAAGGAGCTGCTGTCTCAGGCTGCAGAGGTGAGTAGCCAGAGGTTTATCCTGAAGGCTACTGGGCCTCTCAGAAGTTGGCATTCTTTCAGCATGAAAGATGGTAAAATATTAGCACTTTAAAAAGCCCATGTCTCACACAGCAATAAATCTAAATGCTATCAGATGCCAGCATGTCTATCAATAATAAAGACAGATGTGTGAGAAGCTCTTTAATGCACACACAAGCATATGCAGCCTGGGGGTGAGGGGGTGATGGGAAAGAAAGAGGGGGCCAAAAAGGAAGGAATATTTCCAGGCTCAGATATTTGAGGACTGTATCTCCAATAAATCTTCCAAGCAGAGGGCTCAGGCCAGATCTTCAATGCTGAATTTTTGTTTCTTCCCTTACTTTAGAGCAATCAACATCTGGCTAAAATCAGGGGATGGGGAGAAAAAGAGTGGATTCAGCTTAAATGCAGGTGCCAGTTTGAACAAAAATCAACATCTGACCCAAATGGATGGTGGGTCTCTCCTTCTTTTTCTCTCCTCCCCCTCCCCCCCCCCATCTCCGGATTTCATGGAAAGCATGTCAGGGAAGAGATTTCTGCTCTGCTCTACTGCACAAATGAAGCTTATGCAATCATGCAGTATGCCCGTATTTAGACCTCTTTTTGAATTTATAAGCTATTTTAACAGCTGAGATTTGTGAATCTGGAACATTAAGTATGGATTAAAACTGTTGTTGGGACAGTGGATTACTATTAGATGGAAAAGATGCAACTCCTCACAGGTGCAGAAAAATGCCTTTCTTCAGAGCATGGCTGCAAAAATTCTCCTAAGCCTTGGGACACATATCAGAGCTTTATCCACCATGGGGCTCACAGCAGTGGGCCAGGAGGAAAGATTCTTTCTAACTCATGAGCAAAGACAAAATTATTTCTTTTGCTCATGCTCAACTTCACCAGGAGAACTTCACTCACTCCTGGAGGACTCTTCCCAGGGTGAGTCTGACGAGTTACTCAGTGTTCAAATAAAACAAAGGTGAGAAACAGCAAGAGAGTGAAAAGTCAAAGATGTTGCAAAGGTTGCCAACGAATTCACTGTGATTTGGGCTAGGAGAAGACGATGACATGTCTGGGGATGGTTCCATATATGACAGACATGAGGAGTCCTTCATTCATGCAAGTTTGTGCCAGCTGCCTGGATCCTCTGTGTGCAGGATCTTCCCAGTTCGTTAGGACATTTGTAATGGTAGTGCCTCTGTTTGGCTTCTCTCATCTCTCATGGGACTGCATTCTTAGCTTATGCTAAAGAAATACCTTTCTGACCTCTACCCATTTGTCAACTCTAGATAAAATTACTGCAAAACTAAAAAGCTGGGGAAGATGGAATAAGCAAAAAGAAACACATTGAGCTCATCCATTCTCTGTCTCTTTAGAAATCCTGATTTTACTCCCTATTTTCTACTATTTTATTCATTTCCCTTCAACAAAACAACCTTCCATTCACGTTTTGGCTTTAGTATTGGCCAGTTGTGTTCCATACTTGACATTACCATCAACTGCAGTAGAAACAGAACTTTATAGCCTCCAAAAACACTAATCTCTAGACCCATGAGGGTCTAACCCTCCACCAAAGCTCACAGCAGAACACTTTCAGCTTTGGGAGCACTTCTGATCATATTTCCATTGAGGAGATCCTTGGATTCAAACATTCTTTTATCATGGTCTTGTGCTAGGACATTTCACATACATTCCCTTGGATGCTTTTGAACTGCAAGAAAATGGCACTTACTGGCACGTAAAACCATGGTGGATTGTCATGGTATTTTATGAGAGAATAGGAGAAACAGCAGTAGTATGTCTGCCTTATTTACTGTGCAAAAGCAGCTTGGAACTTAGATTTAAGGTGAGAAAATCAAGCCAAATGAAAATAAAGGTCAGTGTATTAAAATCAGAACCTGCTTGACCAGCTTCACTTGTGCTGGTCACAAGTACTGAACTTTCCATTGTTTTCAGCTGAAATGCAACTAATCAGCAGTAGGAGTGGCAAATGCCTTTTTGGAACAGTCACTAGAGAGCACCAAATAGCCACAATGTCCCCGAATGGCATAGGCATCTGGAATGAGAGTTATACATACTGAAAAAGGCTATGATTTACCTTGTTCCCCTGTGTTTAAGGGCCTAGCATTTCTTTGCAGGTTTGATTGTCTTCTGGGGAGAGTTTTTGTTTAGGGATAGTTAAGAGAAAAAAAAAACAACCAACAAAAAAACAACCACAACAGCAAAACAACCAAATACAAAATGAGCAAATAACAGTATGGCCTAAGAAAAGAGTTCAGATGAAGTTAGGAAAACTGGAGTCCTTGTATCAGAGGAGTACTGGCATTCCTTCAAAGAAAGACACAGGATAATGAAGAGACTGGAGCATACTGCATGTGAGGAGAGGTGTTGAAAGCTGGGATTGTTCAGCCTGGAGAAGAGGAACCCAGGAGAATCCTATCCATGTCCTGGATACCTGAAGGGACATGGAGAGGATGGAGCCAGGCTCTTGGCAGCAGTGACCAGTACCAGGAAAAGAGGCAGTGGTTGTATACAGAAACACAACAGGATCACTCAGAACACCAGAAAGCACTTCTGCAATCTTCAAGTGGCTGAGAACTGGCCCAGGTTGCCCAGATAGGTTGTAGGGTCTCCTCTTTGGTGATCTTCAAAAGCCGCCTGGACATGGGCAAGGTCACCCTTCCCTGGGTGGCCCTGCTGGAGCAGAAGTTAGTCCTGGGTGAGCCCAAGAGATCCCTTCCCAATCTCAACCACTCTGTGATTCTGTGAGTCTTATTCCGTGATTCTGTGAAGTACTTCTGCTCGTTCTAATCATCAACTCAGACTTTTAATGTTGAACACTTCAAAGTGGCCTTACAGAACATTTCTTGTGGGGAAGTAGGGGAGCTGAAGAATGGTAATTGCTCAGCTTTTGATTGTCTCCTGTACTATTTTGTTCAGAAAAAGGATAATCCAGTCTTGGAAATTCTGGGTAGGTATGTACCAAAGATGAAATTACAGTTCCACTTTCCGTTTCCCGTTTCTTTCCCTTTCCTTTCCAAATGTTTCCTCAGTGCTTTCTCTCCTGAAGTATTCTCTGGACTAAATCTGTACTTGTAGGTGGGAACAGCCATGTAACTCAAACAGCAGGAAAGCATGTCCCAGGACTGCATGGGTGGCTGAAGTGTGTGGTGGGTCTCAAATAACAAGTGTTTTCCTAATGTTCTTCCTTTCTACCCTTAATCCTCTCCCCCAGGAAAGCCTCATCCTGGCACAGAGGCCTTCTCCTACTTTCCCTTCCACAGACATACACCTTCCTTGTGGTACCACATGTTGCAATGGCAGCCTGACACACTGGATATTCCAAAGAATATCTGGAGAGTTCATTATCTCATTCACTGGTTGGCTCAAGCAGCACTAATCTTTTTTACAGTAATGCAAACCAGGATAAAGGGTAAGAGGGAGACCTGTGTGTGTACATGGGAGAGACATAATGAGATGGGGGAATCCTCGCTGACCTTTTTGTAGCACATTCAATCCATATATTGTGGACTTTTTCTTTTATTTTCAGTTGCATGTGTCAGATGTTCAAGAGACTCTCAAAGGCACCAAACTACCAGAGATCATAATCTACCAAAAGCCATTATTCCAATACTGCAACCTGAACAGAGCATCCTGCTGAGATTTCTGTGTGAATATTGTTTTCACAGGCAAGGTAAAAACTGAGAGCTTTAACCCTGTTTAATAAGTTGCACAAATACTGGGATGATAGGTTTGGTGTGCAGCTTTCATTCTTTCCTTGTTACTTGTTTCTTTGCCCATAATGACTATAAGCATGGCCCTCCTGAGGAGGTGATGTAAGCCAAGAGGTGGATTTAGATCAGTTCTAGGGTTGTGCAGTCTTTCTCAGAAGCAGTGCTGCTTACCTCAGAAGAACTGTGGGGTGAAAAAAGGTTGCATGCTGGCACCTACCACATACATAGTCAACATAATCCATATGCCTGCTTTGTCTACAGACGTGGCACTCTGTCTCCTAAAACTGATCTCTTTGGCTGCCTTTGTATGCTTCCCTCCCATTAACCCAAGAGGTTCTGAACATTACCCCAACAACAGGGCTTGTGCAAAACCATGATCCATCCGGAGAGTTTCTCTGCGGGTTGGACTGGGAAGCTTAGCTTTTTTATCTCCCAGTGTATGAGACATCACAAAATCTGGATTCCATAGAAACATAGAATCACCAAGTTTGGAAAAGGCCTTCAAGATCATCCAGTCCAACCATCCACCTAGCACCAATAGTTCCCCACTAAACCATGTTCCTTAGTATGACATCTAAACATTTCTTGAAAACCTCCAGGGATGGTGACTCCACCACCTCCCTGGGCAGCCCATTCCAACACTTGACCATCATGTCACAGCTCAAATAGATTGATTAGCAGGTAGGCAGAGGTCAGAACATTAAATCAAATGGGAATCATTGGCTTCCCCTTTGGCATGAGGAGCCGTGATGTAGTGCAGCCCTTCTGCCCTCTGTAATCCCCACAGCAACAAAACCAAAATGGGACAAGCAGCCATATATTACACACAGCACGAAGAACTGAACAGCGTTTCATTAACTGTGACATTGATTTATAAATGGTGAAGGTATAGATCCAGTTGGCAGAGAGGAGAGACAGGAAGGGATTACAGATTGTGGGAGTCTGCTCTTGGAGAATTGCAAGACCTGGAAGATGGTCCCCTTCTAAATTGTGAAGCCAGGATCTCAGTTCTTGAATTCTCCAGTTCTTGTCTTTAAACAAATTTCTTTCCATCAGCATCCTGCATGGATTTTACTATCTGCAAGGAATGCAAAATGAAATCATAAATGTCTAAACTGGTGTAAATAAAAACTGGTGTCTGAACTGTTCGACATGTAGCTTAGCAATACAAGGGGACACTGATATGAAACGTAACAAAGATGATGCCACAGAATAAGGAAGTTCAGATCTGTGGATTTTAAGACCTATGATTCACTCTTCTAACCAGCACTGACGCGAGGACAACAAGACAGAGTGATACAAATGGTTTTATCATTATCTGGATGAATTCTGTTTGGTAGAATTAGTAATTCACAAAGACACGCCCATAAACACTCTCTGCCTTCTCGTAGCAACACTAAGTGGTGCACTGCACTTTTTCACCTTGAACAGTTTTACTTAAAAATTGTTTTAGAAAAATGTAAAAATCTTTATTTCCTCTCTTCATTTGGATGTTCTTCAGCTCAGCAAACAGAACACCAGCCCCATACATTATCTGTTTCAGGAGAAAATCCATAGTGGAGTAAGGTAGAGGTACAATTGCATAATCTAAGGTTGGAAATACAATCAGTATAGTGTAGTTGTTTCATTTCTGAAATGATAAATGCAGAGTCGTTACTGATATGATAACTCTGAACTCTAATGATGGTTAAGAATTTTAGACATATAGCTCATACCTTACTGTTGTCAAAAGCTTTCTGATATTCCTTTCTCCCTGATTTCTCTTACTGTTATGTCATTCTGAACATTTGGACTCGTCTTTCCTTTACTCTAACTTTTCTTTGCAGCTTTAACCCCTCAGCAAGCAGATTAAATTTACTGAACTGGCCAAAATCTGACTCAGCCTTTTGGGAAAAAAAAAAAAAAAAGAAATAAAAGAAAAAAGATTGTTTTTCAAATGTTTATGTGAAATATATTGGCTTGCAGAGGGAATAGATGAATGTGAGAGCCAATGAAAAAAAGTAGAAGAGAGTGTATGACTGAGAAAGAAAAAGTTAAGTGCAAAGGGAAGAATAGGAGACAGAGGTGGTTGGGAGTGGATAGGTTTTCCCAGCAATTTCATTTGACAACTTCCTAACTATAAACATGGCTGACTCTTAAAAATTGACCAAAGCAGTGTAGGAAAGAAATAGGCTCCAGAAAGCTCAATGAGGCTGCAGTGAGAGCAATGATCTACCTCTGGAAGTGACATCATCATCCTTTCCGGAGAGCTCTGTACTGCTTAAGGATCCCAGTGATGTCACAGCTTTGCTGCTGCCAGGACCAGGCTGGTGTTCCCAATCAGTTATGAGTTGAGGAAGGAAGCCTGAACAGTGTGCAGCTTCAGGACTGAGCAGCAAATACAATTATTTGACCCCATAACACAAGAACTATGGTCGTACGTGACATAGCAAAAAATAAATATCATAAATAAGTATCAGGGAAGATAGAGTTATGACACAAAAACCCCACAGAAGTGAAAAGGGAAAAAAGAAAAATGGAAAGAAGAATAATTAATGAAGTCATTGCAGAAGAGAAAATATCAGAAGTGAAGATAAATACTTTACCCAGAAAGTTAGATGGGGGAAAAAAATATTTTGGTAAAATCAAGACATAATTAAAACAGGTTTTCAAATAGGAGAATAAAAATCAAACATTTGGATTTATTTACATGGAAACTTTTGTCTTAACTATTTTTATCCATTTAAGATTAAACATATTCTATAGACTAAATGCCAGGAACTATGAAAAGTCTAAACTTCTGTTGCTTTTTTGTTTTTGTTTTGAAAATATGAAAATGCACAGTTTTTAAATGTCTTCATTCTTAGACGAAACATTTTGCCAATTTTGAAATGAATTTCACAAATATATTTTGTCCCCTCCCGTTCATGTGATGTATCTCACATGCTGCATTTTAGCAGATTTATTGCTCATCAAAAATGTCATCAAGCTCCCATCCAAAGTACACTTCTGTGGTGCCAAAAAGAAATCTTGAAAGCTTAATAATGGCTGCGAACTAATTAGATATGTTTGCAATATGATGAGGCAGCAGAAGAGCTGTGAATTTGGGAAGATAAATCACAGCTTGTGTAGTGAGATCATGCAGGGTAAAACTCAGCAAATCATAGCATCCATCTGGATTATGATTTGCATCCAGCTGAAGACCTGTTATAGAAACTGCAATCAGCTTCTTCCATCCCACTTTGTATCAGTCAGTTCTGTTGTCTCAGTAAACTGCTGGTGGTCATGGACACCTCAGTCTTACCAAGAGATTGAGGCATCCAAAACTTCTCTGAGCAGCCTATGCCAGAGCCTCACGACTCTCTGATTAAAAATTTCCTCTCAAAGTTTGATATAAATCTCCCTTTTTTAGCTTAAAGCCATCCCCCCCTTGTCCTATCACCATCAGACATTGCAAAAAGTCATTCTCCCTCCTGTTCATAAGCTCCATTTAATGCATAGGAAGGACTCGTGCTAAGAGAACAGCTTTGCTTAGAAATACAATATATATTTATATATCTTTTGTTGTCCTGAATCTTAATCAGAACACTTAGTGTTTTTCTTCCCATCTGTGACTTCTGGATGGCTTCAAGATCAAAGAGCAGTGGTCATCATTACAACAAGAAACAACTGTTTCCACAGTATTTACAGAATAATCAAAACCAACTATGTATAACAAAAGGAACAAAGACTCTAAACTCCTGCATGTTTTCTGCGGAGGATTATTTAACTCCATCCTACTGAGTTCCTAAGGCAAACCTAATCTTTCAAATAGGTTTTCAGTAACCTTGAAACCAAAGGGGCCACTTGGTTAACAATGTGTGAGGAGCCATTCGTTGGTGCTTTAAACCTTTTTAATCACAGCGTTTTTTTGACAACTGTGTGGGATACATCCATTTAGGATACTGTTTCTTATATTTCTTGACAGCGTGGCCTTGGGAAAATTGTTTCCTCTTTCTCACCCGTTTTGTTCCTGTTGAACTAGGAACCAAGAACTATCAGACACAAAATATAGTACAAGCAGAACAGGACTTGGTTTCTGAGCGACTTGTTAAATTCAAAATGGACCTTCAAACTAATAATAAATGCAAAGTTGAATTCACCAGAATAATTCCAAATCATGTGACCACATAATATCATAAGACAGAGTAAATTGGAAGGGTCCTCGGGACATCTCTATTGGGTAAGCAATACAGACAGATCAATTTGTTCAGTGTTTCTCCATATAGGTCTTAAAAATCCTCAAGGACAGGCACTGTGCAACCTGTCTGGGGAGCCTAATCCAATTCTTGGCTACTTGGGAATAAGTTTTTCCTTATCTGTAGAACTTGCTCCTGTCTGAGTAGATCTTCATGTAACCTATCTTGATGCCTCTCAATATCCAGTAGAGACTCCTCCACTGTGAAAAGCCTGGATCTATTTTCTCTCCTGTGCAATACCATGTTGAAATTCTTGCTAAAGGTGAAATTAATGTAATCCCCTGTTCTCTCTCTATCCAGAAACCCAGTTATTAATCTTAGAAAGCAATGAAGTTTGTCGTGATTCAGTTCTGATAAATTCTTGTTGACTGATTCTAATCTCCTTCTTCTCTATATGCCCTGAAATCTCCCAGGAGGATTTGTTATATTTTTTTTTCCTTTGACCAAGTGAGACTGACAGGCCTGGAGTTTCCCTGACCATTGTTTTGGCATTGGTTGAAAATGAGTGTGGCATTTGCCTTTGTCGCCTGTACATATGTGAAGAACTTTCCAAGAACAGTTAATTTTGATTATAGTAAAACAATTTGATTGGCTGTTTAAGGGACATTAATCCTTCAGGAACACATGGACCAATTTGAGGTTAGCTTTACCATCAACAGCAAGAGAATCTGGAAGAAAGGAAAAAAAGGATGTATGAGACTAGATTCCAGGAAGAAAGTTGCTAACAGATGTCAATAAGAATGGAGCCACGCAGGACAGAAATGCAAAAACATACCATGGAGAACAATAAAACCTCAACCTATCTGCTTTCAGAGTTTCAGATCTATACTCTCAACAATTAAATATATATTTTTTCCACTGATACCTTCTAGATAAAGTCTGAAATCCATTTTGCTTATATAAAAAATATGTTCTCATATAAAAATACGTTCTGGTATAAACTGTGCCTACTTCTCTTTGTTTTTCATTACTACAGTGTGTTAGCATGGAAATGAAAGCCTTTCATACCATCATAAACTAAGATCATCATTCTCCAAGATCCCTAATTTGAAGGGAATGCCACTGAGTTTTAGTCCATAAGTCGTTGCATGCTTTGCAAATTTAGTTTCTTCTCCATCATATGGTTGAAATTGTTTACAGCTGAAACAGACTAATCAGGAGAGCCAGACTGGCAATGATTGTTGTTTACTCTGAAAAAGGGAGCTCCAGACCAAAGGAGCTTTCTTCAGGAAGGGATTTTGTGTACTTTCCTCTTTTTGCAGTTTAGGGAAGATGAGACTTTGATCAACAGGAATGTACATATATATTTGAATTTAAAACCAAATCTAAGTTATTCAAGAACTGAGTTATTTGATGACCACTACAGAACTTTCTATTCAGTCTTTCCAACAACCTTCCATCAACATGAAAGTGACACTGGTAATGCTCCTGGAAAATGACAGTTTTTATACAACACCCATTTGAAACTAGATGTCCTCCTGGTGAAATTCTTAGGTCCAACTGTGTATTTCTATTCCCTTTCTGGAGCAACCTGAGATCAAGTTAACCAGAGAGATGTGGTCAATAACCCTTAAGGAACCACTAGAATCATAGAGTCACAGAATCATCAAGACTGGAAAAGACCTCTAAGGTCATTCAGTCCAACCACCAACCCATTTTTCCAGTCATGTTGGAAAACAGCTCCAAGATTTTTACTGATACACTGATACAGTGATTTTAGGGGCAAATTTGTCCCAGTTTTGAGACTGACATAGTGAGCTGAAATTTATCTCACCCTTAATTTTACAGTGAAATTTCTCACCTTGAAACTCAGTTTACTCCCTCCTTTAGACAACTTGTCCACCCAAGCTCCAAGTTTTCCACTGTTTTAATGAATATTTGTTTAAAGCACCTAGGACTGTCAGTCTTGGTGTTTATTGAGATATTCACATGCTCCTACAACAGCCAAATACTCTATAAAATAGTGTCAGAACTTCCAAAAAAACTAAGCTTTTAGCTAAAATGTACCTTTTCCAGTATGAAGCCCTTGAGCTATCTAGTGCCTTTTTCTCAAAAAACATGCTCTTTCAACATTAGATTTCCTTTACTGCTATAACAACATAGGAGAGATTGATTCCATGTAAGAATCTAGTGGCACATGCATAATTCATGTGTCTTTTTTATTAGGGGCAACTGGGGATATGGTACAAGTTAAGGGTAGTTCTCTAATGCCATTCACATGATAGCTGTAGGAAAGCATGCCATATTCTTACAGCCTTGCCTTCATCCAACTCCAAGAAGAGAAAAACAAAACAAAACAAAACAAAAAAAACCTAAAAGCAACAAGAAGAAAAGATATGCTAAACATTTATTTCTGCCTTGAACATGTGTGCATTCCATATCAGGGAAGTGTTTGGGAAAAAAAATTGCCAGGGAAGTAGTAAAAAAATCTCCCTCTGCACGGGAATAATGAAGAGCATAGCCCCTACAAAGGATAGTCCCTACAAAAGGCATGTTTAAACAAAATAGTAGCAGCAAAACCAAACCAAAAACAGAGCAGAAATCAGCCTCACACTCCGTGTCAAACCCAGAGAACATCAAAGCCATCTGTACATGCATGTGCATGTGTATGTGTATGTTTAGAGGATATTGTGTTATTTTAACCACACTGAGCTTAGATCACTATCAGATGTGTGGACAGAAGGTCAAATAGTCTCTTGGGTGACTAGCAGCAAATGTGTGGAAGGAGAATGGGTCTTCATTCTCATTGCTTTTCACCTAGGATTGAGGAAAAAAGCAGAGCAGGGCAATCCCCATGCAAGAACACAGCGTGAATTGTCTCTGAGATGTTAAGTTCAACCATGGCAGACTTGAGCTGAAATATCTGCGAAATAAACACTGTTAAAGCTGTGATAGCCAGATGTAGATCCTCCAGTGGAGTCAATCAAAAAAGTCAAGTAAATATCTGGCGACAGGCTTTGTCATCTTCTGAAGATATTTAGGCATAATGTATGGGATACGTAACACTACATGGGGCTTTCATGTGATGGAGTAGCAACATTTCCCATAAGTAGTGTTTTTTCAGCAATAAATGAAAATATACTACAGACTGGAAATAGTCTGAGGTCCTCCTCATTTTTTTTGTTTTGTTTTGTTTATTTTACTATCTAAAATTGCTGGTGAAATGGGAGAAGTGAGGGAGGGTTGTAATTAAAAATGAACCAAGTAAATATAAGGCTCTCTTGGTACATAGATGCTCACTGGCTCCTGTGTTTTGAGTTGGGGAAAAAGAAAAGTCATCAGTAAAAAAAGATGCTGAGCTGTCAACGAATCTCATATGAAGCTTTTGCAGGTACTAAATTTCTCACCAGTGGTGTCCAACTGTTAATTCAACAATTTTAAAGTTCTTTTGGAAGTAGTTCACTTCCTGTAATTAAAGATATGTGAATATATTAGTAAATGTATGTGTGCACCTTGTATGAGAAGACTTTCCTAAGTTCTTGCTACCTGCAGCCTGAAGATAACATATAAAGGATCTCTGTAGTCAAAGAGGAATCTAATTCAAACATTTCATTTGTTTATTTTTTCATAGAAATTTTATTCTAAGAATCTTGTTTAAACTTCTGTTTTGTTTATCTTTCATATGAATTTGATCCTCCGTATTCAGAGTAGAAGGTTGATGGCTAGCCACATGAATTCACCCATGTCACAGAACATGCTTCAACCTGTTGGTCACCCTTACCAACCCTCACACGAAGGGAGAATGCAGGCAGCCTCCTTGACTTATGCATTTTCTTTTCTTTTATGGGTCTAAACACAACGAACCACTTGCTCTGTCTGATTAATGAAGAAGAAATATGGTGGCCCTAAATACTAACCACCACGAAAGGAAGGAAGGGGGCACATTCTCAAAACAAGTGCAAGGAACAAAATATCTTGGTCCATTAGGTGCACCAGAAGCAGAACTTGGGAATCCTGCTTCTCAGTGACTCTCAGGCTGAAGAAATTAATCACTGTCAGGACATATTAATGTACCTTATCTGTTTGGGCACATGGTTCTCATAAACTCAAAAGGGTGGTCTCTGGCCTAGCTGTGACCAAGTTCTTTCCTTCCTCAGAGAAAGGATACTTCTGAGACCAGTATTATTGTAGTTTTTATAATGAAGTGTAGACTACATTGAGTACAGAGAGGACAGGTTTGTGGAGAAACTGCCGGTGGGATTAATCCCACCTCACCTTAGCTCTCAGCAATAGAGTACTGAGGAGTGACCTTTGAGTCTTCACTTTACTGTAAAATAGGTGTTGAAATTAAGTTATACTTGATTTGATTGAAAAGAGCCTTGTTCCAGTTATTCTCCTCTAAATGAAAACAGCCCAGGCAGAGTTTGAGTGATATCTTATTCAAGTCTTGTCTGTCATACACCTGTAGTCAAATAGGGAGAACTCTTCCCACAGAAAACACTCTTTTTCTCCTTTTCTCCCTGGAGATGTTCAGGACCAGGTTGGATGAGATCCTGGGCAACTTGATGTGGTGCCAGATTTAATGGTTGGCATCCCTGCCCACTGCAGGGGGATCTGGATGAACCCAGAGGTCCCTTTCAACCCTAGCCATTCCATGATTCTGATTCCTCACTTTTGGAATCGTGTCCAAATGCTCTTTCAGTGCATGAATTTGCATTATCTTTTACACTCAGGACTTCTACGAACTTCCAACAAAACATCTTGACTAACAAAGGTTTTTCAGACCACTCTGATGTGTTTTCTGCCTTAAACTCTAGGCCCTGTGGTGACTTACATTTATGACAAGAAAATGTGAGCTTGGTAATTCTTCCTTTAAATAATAATTAAAATACAGCAATTAAAATACAAATTGTAATTCCAAAGAACAAACAGATGGAAATTAGAAGTTTGCCAGATTTCAATTGAATACAGTTGTTATGAAGTTGCATTTTTGAGTGTTTTGTTGTTGTTATTATTTCTGTGGTTATTTTACTTTGTAATTTCCATTCTAAGAAGTCTAATCCAGAATCTTTGTCTTTCATTATTCCCTGCAAAACTATTTCCTCCCTTTCCTCAACCTCTTGAGTTGATTAACTGTTACAAAGCATTCCTATGATACTTAGTAAATAACAATGCAAACATGTTTATGCAACAGTTTACTGTGCTAATTACGTTTTTATGCTGGAGTTGAACACATGCTGTCCTGGAGTCTGGTAGTCCTCCAGTCTTGGTTCTTTGATGTGACGGGTGCCCTGGGAAGAACTTTCGTTTTTCTTTTTTGCCTTGATGAAGGCTGCTGTTAACATTTTGTGTCACTTCTCCTCAAATCAGTGGCATATGGACCACAGTGGCAATGCATTAGTTTTTCATCAGAGCCAAGAGAACCTCAGTGCCTACAGTCACAAACAGAATTACTGAGTGGACGGATGCACGTATTAGTTGAGCCTCCATATGTGTGACTGGGCTGCAGTATGCTCTCCAGTAGAAAGTTTCTGTTGCAAGCTTGCTGGATGTATTTGAAAATATAAATTGGAGTCAGCTTCTATTAGTCATTAGGATAAAATTATCATAGACAGAGGAATAGGTCACATTTTCCTGTCAGTCTGATGACTTGGCCAGTTCCACGTAGATTCAGATAAGAATTTCTTTACATTAGAAAGGATGAGTTGCTACAAAGTGAGCTGAAGAGAGGAAGAATCCTGTTTGGTGCTATGACAAAGAAGTGTTTTCCATAGGAGAACGTCTTTTTCATGGAAGAACTTCTACATATGGTCCAAAAAAATGAAAAGAAAAAGAAATAAAAAAGACTGTACTTTCTATGTATCCAGTACCACTGCTGAAAACAATTATTGGGCCAAATGGTCTGTGGGTCTGATGCATTCGTTGGCATTTTGGAGGTAATTATGAAGGAACTGACAGCAGTAAATTCTGTTTAAATAACTGTGACTGCTCAAGCACTGGACATTTATTAAAAGTTCCTGTTGAATTCTTCCCAATCTGGAAGTGAATTAGGTGCTAATTATGCGGAGGGTAGTACGGCAGGAATAAAGCTTCATTTAGCACAATGGTAATAAATAAGCACTTAGAAACAAGTGTGACCTATATCTCGCCACTCCAGTAAATAGGATTTTTTTTTCCTATTAACTTTTGTGAAAACACAGCAGAAAACTGGTTGCTGCTTTATGCAAGGGACAGACCAGTGAAAACAACATATATTTGCAGTACCTTTGTTGGCTCCCACTTTCCTCCCTTCCCTGAGCAAGCAGAGCAGCTTGCTACTGCTTTTCTCTCTTATTTTTATCTTGGCGTTTTACAATGAGCAAAGTTGGAATAGGCAATTCTGTCCTGACCTACAACAAGCTGGAATTTCCCCTGTGTATTGGACAGCACAGGTTTTATGAAACAGCCGTCTGAGCAACAGAACATATTCTGGTTTCTCCAGTTCTCACCAACCAAAGTTTGCTTGTGACATAAGAAGTTGTAACCTTCTTTGGTTTGCCTGAGGCTCTGTTAAGTGATCTTGCCCAACAAAAGAATGCATAGCAGGGCCCCGCGCATGCAACAAATTGGTCTCCTTGGTCTTAAGCACTGCTAAATTCACAGCTGGGTTGCAGGACAAAAGATCCAAAACAGCAGTGGCTGTGACCACAGAAAACGTTTCACAGGAACATCCTGCTGGACGAAGCACATCTCCGGGTACAAAAGAGGACAAGGTTTAGGAATCAAAGCTTCTTTACTCCATTACAAACTACCAGGAGTTCTGACAAACCTTGATATCTTGACTAAAATCTTGATATCTCATGGTTGAGGAACTTTTTCCTCCTTCCAAAAACCATGACTTCCAACAGTAGAGAGTTTGAAGAGCAAATTCCAGGGTTGACAATTAAAGCAGTCACGGCTACATTGACAGGTAGAGGCAAATGGCACTCAAAATTGTCTGGTTTTGTTTTTTATAAACGGATGTATTCCACAGAAATCATCTAAGAGAAATCTCGTTAACTGAGAATTGTTTCACTGAACCTGGATCTCATCCATCATAGACTACAACACTCCATCTTGCCTCAGCCAAGGAAGCCAAGGATGCTCTCCAGTTTTAAATCAATTTTAGTCCTATTAGTTAAGATCTGAAAACATGCATATGTATCTATAAAAGGTGTTTCCTAGCTCTGTTATTTCTAATGTGCATATATGATTTTTCCAGCCTCTGATCTGTAGACTTTTATATATTTGGGGTAAATCTGTAGAATGCTACTGATGCACCTGTGACAGATAGTCAGAAGAGACAGTTGTTGTCATATAGTGTAAATGTGCCATGCAAGGATCTCCATCTCCACTGCAAACTGTTAGAATGTCTGCGAATGAATAATTTATATAAATCTCTTTTATATCCTACAGCACCATTCTCTGAAGAGAATTAGATTGGCTTTTAGTAGCAAGCATATCCTCAGGACCTGGCCAAGCAAGGTGAGGAAAAATGTTCCAATCCACAGCTGCCATACAGGGAGAAGAATGAGGCAATGGGCTTTGTGCTTGGTGTGCTTCTCCTTGTCACTTATCTCACCTTGGGTTACCTATTCATCACTCTTCTATCACTTCCCAGAGTCCTTGACTGGTCTCCAAAACTCATTCCTGTGTTGGGTTCCAGTGCAAATTGGCAGATAACACTTTCCAGATGTTTTGTTGTCCTTCAGGTAATGGGAAAAATATTTTGCCTAAAACTCCTTTCTCTTATGGGAGAGTTTCTGTCTTCCCAGTTTTTCCCAGTTTAAGAGAACATGCTCATCTGCTCTTTTTTACTATGTTCAGGCCAAACTTTTTTACTTTAGTCTGTATCTTTTCTTGGTCCCAGTTGCTATCACATAGAATTCCCCAAACTGGTTGATGGATAACCAGAATTTCTTTGTTAGTTATGTCATTACAGTCCATCTAAGACTAGTGACATAACAGGATACCATGTTTGGGTACTAATGTTTGGTCATAAATTGATCAGTAGGCTGTTATCAGGATATTCTGTTGCTCTGTGGCTTTCAGAGAAACCACTTTTCATCAAGAAACTCCTTTTCTAGTCCAAAACAGATGGCAAAGCCATTTGGACTGTTCTTAGGATAGCAGGACATCGTGCCTGCTTTTAGCAATCTTTCTGAAAAATGCTGAACCAAACTTTCCAAGACTGCCTTAACCCAATAGTCAGCAGTTTATGCCTTATGGCCTCAGGTCTTGTGACCTTATAAGGCACTAGAAAATGAAACAAGAAAGGAAAATCTTTGTTGAGAAAAAAAAAAAAAAAAAAAGAAATGTCTTTAAATAAGCAGTGAAGAGAGGATAGTAGTATGCATTGGAAACCAGTCAAGTGGGGTGACTGGCTAACCATAAAAGTCATAAGTAAAGCATTAGATCCTACAATGCCTCATGCTTCAAGTGATAATCTATCTTCTTATTGCTGGTTGCTGTTGATACTGTGTGTTAATTCCATCCTGACCCTCTGAGCTTCACATTTCCCATACCTGTAGAGGATTCTCTTGAACTGAGTATCCACCTGGAGAAGACATTAAGAAGCCTTGGAGAGGGGGCACCTGCCTATCCATGTACTTCACAAAGGAAATATTGGGTATTGCCCATGCAGCAGAGATCCTTTGCTATGGCAGCTCTCCGACTGGGAAGCTCTTGGAGATCTTTTCCAGTAAAGACATCTTGATGTTTCACAATGAACAGAGGCTGGAATACATTGAGCTTCATAGCTTTCTCCTCCAGCTCAAGATTACTGTCTATTACAGCAATTTATGTGGTTTTCTATATATGCATGTGTGGTTGTTTTACTTATACCATCAGAAGACAAACAATATAAGTCTTTGAAGCCCTATTCACAGCTGAGCAAGGTCAATCAGATTTCATAACTAAGCCAGCCTTGGTGGGTGAAATAGATATTATAAAACAGTAGTCTTTTTATAGCTTTTATAGGATAAGGCCATACAGAAGGCAAGATTTGGAGTGATAAACAGTATGTTTTATTATATTCACCCCTCCTAGAAATATGTTATATATCTGAAAGAGAGCCCATATAATTACAGAGTCACAAATTGTCATGTTTGTAATTTGGAAATTACTCCTCCTTGTTGAAGGAGAGGTTATCTGAAAGACAAAATTAGTTCAGTCTTGTTGTGAGATGAAGTAATCTAATTCTTCCTGGAGCCTTTGGTTCAGGTAGGTATACAGGGACAAGATAAAATTATTTTCTGAGTAACAATATCACAACATCAGCTGAAGAATACAGTGCTTTTGTGCTTCATTCTGTTGTGTGATGTTGTGTGATGCTAGGTGAATCAGTCTAATTCTGCCCCTTGGGGAACCCATGCCCCAGATGAGAAATTGCCTCATTACTTCAGACAAAGGCTATTTTTGCTGTGAATTTTCTTTTTTTCATTGAGTTTAAGTGGAAACTTAAAGCACTGTGCAATCTGCTAAAACTGAATATTAGAGCAACAGCCTGCACACTTAGACTGCTAATTGTGTAAGACTGTGCATGTTATTGCTGCCTTTGTATGGATAATGTGATATTAGTTTTCCCCAGAAGGTTAAGTATGATATAATAGGCCTTTGCCTATTTAATTTCTTATACTACTACGTGTTTGAAATTTAATGCTCAACGAAGCTCATTTGAACTTGCAGAAATCTTGCCCAGCTGAGCACCAGGTAATGCTAACATTTATTTATTAATGAATTTTTAAAAGCTCAATAATAAAAAAAAAGATAGCTGCACCTTGATTCGTGTCATCATGTTATTAACTGAACTTTCACTACAGGCTTAGAAACTGCTAGCTGGTTCCCTGTCTTATAATACTTTGTTTTTAAAAATAAGTTGTACAAGAAGGCCTAGGGATAATAATAATAATAAATAAGAGAAATAAAATGTTGTCAGGGATCCAAACACATGAACTTTATGTTGTGAAAAGCTTTTATTCTGGTTCCTATTCTCACTCATGCACAGATTTATTGAAAAAAAAAAAAATCTTGACATTTATTCATTTTCCACTTAGATTATTGTGGTTAAATCAAAAAGAAGTGTCAGGGCTTAGGGAGCTGAAAGCAGCTACACATTTTCCATTGTGACGGGTCACATGGTTTCCATTTGTTCCACGAAAAACCTCATGGTTTTGGTTATTTTCACTGTCTGGAATGAGATATAATTCCACTCCTGCTGCCAAATCTCCTGTATCACATAGGAAACTCCTGCATTTGGGCCATCTCCCTTGGTTCAGCTGGGAGGCCTGTTTCACAAGGACCTTTTTTTATTATTATTATTTATTATTTCCAGTGGTCTGAGGAGAGTCTTGAAATGATTGTTTGACATGTTTCTTCAGACACGAAGCAAGGAAGGGAGGTCTCCAGTAAGTTACTTTGCTGCTATGGGGGATCATTGTTTTAAGATCCATTCTCATCACATATGGGAACCATTTCAGTCTGGGTCAAAAGCATGTTGAAATCCTTTGGAATATTTCAGTGCATGTGAATCAGAGCCATCATGACTATGTTATGCTGTGGGGAAGTTGAGGAAGAGGATGATTCTTCCATGTTTTACATAGTGGGGGATCATTTACATAGAAAACGTGTGCAATGGGCACAAAGACAGTTAAATTCTGGCAAATCATGAATTGATAACCCTTCAAGAATTGTTCTTTATTGTCCCCCTACATGTTATTAGTCCACTCCGATTACATTGTAAATGAGTCAGCTTAAATCTCTGCAAAGGGGGAACAAGTTATGTCCTTCCCAGATAGAAAAATCAAGTCGACCAACATGTTTGTTTCACAGTGAGTTCCTGAAAACTGGGTTAGTGTTATATGGTTTGTGAAGACGTTATACTTAATGAGTAAATAGAGACAACTGAGTTTTGATTCAGTAGTACACAACACTTCGGAGATTTCGAAGACAAGACACCATTAAAGAAGTTATGATAGAAACAAGATAAAAATGAATGTAGGTTGACCTGATTTTGTTATCATCTAACAGTCTATCTATCAATCTCTCTGTTTATATATATAGATTCTTAATACTGTCTGAATTCATCTGGGGAATTTAGGTTATACTGACTGCACAGATCATACCTCCATTGATTATGGATTTGGATGGCGGTATCCACATAGAAAATGTCCTCATCAGGTGAGTCCCCAGATCTCAAGAGAGGTTCTTTAACCAGGAATGAACATGAGAATTCCAAGATGTGACATGAAAACAGTATTAATTTAGGGAAAATGCTGTTCAAAACCAGAGAAATATTTCATGTGGAATTGTTACATTCTGACATTGCCAGCACAAAACATTTATTAGAAGAAAAACATCTTGTTTCATTCAAGAACAATATTTTATTTCTGCTTTCTCTGTTTGACACATTAGAGTGTAATGTTACTGCTATATGTATATAACACTAAATGTAAAATTAATAATAATGAAATTATGAAGTCTGAGTGCAAGGTTTGAAAGGATTTGTTTTAAGACATTTTTAACATAAATTTGAAAATATCAAATACTACGAATATTTTCTGAGCTGTCCCATGGCCTCAACTCAAAGAAGAGCTGTGCTCCTGAGGGTTCATAACTCCATCAAAATGAGTGCCTTGATCTGTCTAGAAACCTTGCCCTGATTATATCCTTGGGTTGGCAGAACCAATTCACTGAATGATGGAAATGTTTTTTTGTTTAAAAAGGAAATAAATTAAAAAGAAAATTAAGAAGATTTTCTAAACAATGAATTGTGAAAAGAAAAAGTTGTGATGCAGTTTACAAGCATGGTTGTAGCCTGTGAGTGAAGGGTTTAGGCACCACTTTTACTGAAGTCAGAGGAAGGATCTCCATGTATAATGTTTAAACATAATGAACAGTGCTTTGGAGATCAACCCTGGGACCTGCTGAGCAAACCAACCCTCTTCACCTCAGGAAAGCATTTGAGGTTTTCAAATGCTCTTTCCTTCTGATGCAGAACGAAATGAAACCTGGCAAAATCTTTCCATTAAAACAGAGTGAGGTTGCTTGGGATGGTGTACAGCATCTTAACTGGTGGAATGGATAGCATTCATTCCAACTTTGAGAAACCCATAGAAAACTATGGGTTTGAATTGAGTTTATTAGTCCTCTAATTATTGCATTAACCATTATCTACTTCCCTCTACTCCTCATCTCCCCGGATTGATGGATTTTAGAAAGAATCCAACATCTTTCAGTTTAAATATTACACCATAATTTTGCATAATATTTCTTCATTGGAACTTCTCAATCAACTGCAGCACAGGATACAGCCAGCCCTCTGCCATGTGGAAACCATACTGAAGAGCAAGAATTCATCAAACTTGGAATGTGTTTAGGCATGTTTATATGATTATGTTTTGTTGTTGCTTCTTTTCTTGCCTCAGTGCAAACCAGAGAGAAAAACTCTGTGATACCAGAAGCTCTAACATATCTTGGGAGTCAGGTTTTCATTCTTTCCACATCTTTTCTTTCAAATCTCTAATGACTGATGATGAACTTGGAAAGCAAAGAGGGTTTGTTTTGGTTTGTTTTGGTTTGGTTTTCTCTCAGTAAAATAGTCAAGACAACAGAAAGAGCTACTCAGGACATAGTCCACATAGTCCACTGCTAAAAAATCCAAGGAAACTCATAGACACGTATCAAACTGTACAGTGTCTATTTTGGAGAATATATTTGCTGATCTTTTGCAGTATAAAAACATTTAAAATCTTTCTTCTATTTATATATCTTCATGATGCTTTCATCTCTTTTTATAGGAACATACTTTAGAAAAAAAAAAAAAAAACCTTTGCTTCTCACTGATGTGAAAATTAGGAAACAGTTCTTTATTTTGATGAATTTCACAAATATCATATTCACACAAAGATACTTGAATCTCTTTTATTCTTTCTGCTATCATTCTGGCCCTAAATTGAGACTGCACATTCTTATTGCTATATCCCCTTTGCAAAACTCCATTGCGTATAACCTGGAGTAATGGGTGTTTATAAATTCAGTTTAATTCAAACTACTCACTTGTAGTTATTATTTGCTTTGTTGACAATACTATTATTTGCTGTGTTGACAGTGGGAAATATCAAACAACATCTTCTTTCTTGAGGAATTCTTGCAGCATTTTTAGAGAAATAACTCAAGTTCATTGTGTTTCTCATTATTTTGACTTAATCTACCATCTCTACTGCAGCAACTCTAAACCACCCCACATATATGCAAGCCAGTTGGAGTCTCATCCCAAAAATTATTGGCACTGATATTCTACTTTCCCTCTATGACACTGATGAAAGGAATCTTCCCTTAGTCTTTTCACATAGCAGAACAACGAAATTTGCTCTTGAAACCCACAGCTGCCAGCTTCTTACCCACAGCCCTGATAAAAAAGGATCTGGAAGAGGAGGTCTTATGAGCTGGTGATGAAAGCTAGTTGGCAGTCATGCTGTTAGATTCCAGGGTCTGTGGCTTCAGATGGATATCAAACACATAAGCACAGTCATATACTGCCCTCCTGTATGCTCATGCATGTGTGTTGATAAGCAGAAACACATTTATACACTGCAGTAACAGAGAACAAACTATGCTCCAAAACATCATCCAATCTACAAATAACCTGAGGCATGCTTTGAAAATCCCTTCCTTCCTTCCTTCCTTCCTTCCTTCCTTCCTTCCTTCCTTCCTTCC
>VXAB01010428.1:183090-198030 GCA_013399175.1 Odontophorus gujanensis | reverse complement strand
TCTTTTTATTTCTTTTTATTTCTTTTTATTTTATTTCTTTTTTCCTGGAAAGCAACACAAATATGCACTGCTGAAGCAATGTTTGAAAGGCATGAGAAGTTAGAATGATTCAGGTTATTGAATATAAATTAATACCATTATACAGTAAATAGAAAAAAAGATTTAAGAAAGTCTTCACCTCTCAAATAGAGCACTCCTCTGCCTGGAATGTAACAAATCATCTGCATTAAAATGGTGTAGTATTCAAAGACCAAGTTGTAACAAAATGACTTTTGCTCAGATCTTCTCCCCAAATAACTTCTCTCTGCATGTGTGAAATTTGGACTGGGCTTGGGTTTCTATCTCAGCAACAGGCACTGGCAGCAGGCATCAGTGAGAACAGGTGGAGCTCAATGGGAGCTCCAATCAGTGGCAGTCAATGGAAGCTCAGGAACTGTTAAAATTTGGGCTCAGGGCCCTCAGTACACAATTTTGTAAATATGGGAAGAAAGAAACCTAATAATAACAGCGCACAGACTGTATATTTTGTCAATCCTATTCCTCACAGGTCATCTTCTGGAGCTGGCTTTAAATGAGCTTCATACTGGGTCTTCCACACTGTTGATGTTCAGCTGCCCTTACCTCAAGATTTCCAAAACGAATCAAGTTAGTTATTCTCTCCCATACAACCATACTCACAGGCCTCTACCTTCCTTCTGGCTGCCAAGACAGGATTGCACAGTTATTTTTTTTACTATCAAACTATCTCACCAGTGTGATAATTATCTTAACTTCTCTCAGAGCCAACCTGTATGCTTTTTTCCTGTCAAACAGTCTCCTTCTGACAGTCTAAATTACAATTAATATTTTACAGGTAATGACTTCTTGAAAACAAAAGTGAAAGAACATTTACTTGGAGCAAAGCCATCTAAGAGGAAACACTTCGCCACTGACATCCCCAAGACACTCCAAAATGTGAATTAAACCACTCCTTATCTTTTTACAGCACTTTGATCTGGTAGCAACCCACGTGCAAAGCAACACTTTCACGTGTCACAAGAGTCAGGCTGTTAAAAGTTGATGGTGTTCCCCACTCTTTCAGGTGTGTACCCAGATCTCCTTATCTGGGAAGCTGTTGTATTGCTTCCCTGTTTGTTCTTCCCAGAGTCCTTGTCTCATTCTCACAGGTAAGGTTATGACCCCAATAAACAACAGTATTCCTTCACTCCTCAGAGCACAAAATAATTGTTTCTCATGATTCAGAGCTTTACCAAAGTAACATTAATGCAGAAGCTGAAAATCCTGCTGTGTTCATCAACTCCACCAACATTCTGCTCCAACACTGAGTGCTTGTTGCTCCAGCAACTTGGATTTCATAATTTCCCTGTCCAAACATCAGCCCCTTGCTCCTTCCTAAGAAAGTTATCTCGTTGCTTTCTGGTTGTGTTTTTAGGCTGTTACTAGGTTCCCCATTCTGCAGTTTCAGAGCCAAGTTATTCATCTTTGCACATGACTCATGCTGTTCTCTTCAGCCATTTAATCATGAGGTTGGGTCCCTCCCCCAAAATACTTTCTCTGGCTTATCTGTATGCTTCTGGGAACAAGGTGCCCAGCAGTGAGTACAGCATCCCAGGTGCAGTCTCCTCAGGGCCATCAAGAGGATGAAGCTCATCTTCCTGTTCCCTGACATCACTCTGGATCTCCACTCCAGCTTCTCAATGTCAGTTCAGATTTCCCAGCGCCCAGCTTGCTCCCCATGCTCTCCCCAGCATCTGTGCCAGCATAACTGTGTATACCTGGCAGTGAGGAGGCTTATTTCAGATTATTTCCATGCCCAGAGGAGTACCTCTGCCTAGAGGTAGCCCCACTATGTGTCCAACTTGTCTTCACTCCCATGCTAGTCTCTCATCCTCAATGGTCACTGTGATTTCTGTTGGCTCTCCTCTCCTGATGATGATGCTTTCCCAGACCACATTAGTCTTAACCTAATCTCTTCAATATAATTGGACTCATTGTTCACAGCCACCTGGGGTGAAGCAAAGAGGACTGGAGAGCCCAAGCACAGCTTTTTGCAATCCTTAATCTCCAGCCCAACCTGCTCTACTTTCAGCCTTTGGGCATAAGCTGTGACAGAAAGTATACCCTGGAAGGCTGGTGCACATTCCTAAAACAGAACAGAACTGCTCTGCTAGAGAAAAACTTCGTTCCTTCATGTTCAGTGGAGTTAAAACCATATGACAGCAGCAGCAGAACTCAAGGCTACACCTGCTTTGCTAAATCACACTGCACCAGGGTATGGTCTCAGTTACTGGAACGTGACAACTTGAAGTTTAACAACAATAAGTGTAGAGTCTTGGCACATGGGGAAGAATAACTGCAAACACCAGTACAGGTTAGGGGATGAGCTGCTGGAGAGGAGCTCTGTGGAGAAGGACCTGGGGGGTCCTGATGGATGGTGGGTTGGCCATGAGCCATCAGTGTGTGCTTCTGTGGCCAAGAAGGTCACTGTTATCCTGGGTGCATTAAAAAGAGTGTGACTAACAAGTTGAGAGAGGTGATCCTCCCCCCCTGCTCTGCCCTGGTGATGTCACATTTAAACTACTATGTCCAGTTCTGAGCTTCCCAGTTCAGAAAAGACAGGCATCTCCTAGGAGGAGTCAGGAGGAAGGTCACAAAGATGATAAAGAACTTGGAGCATCTCCTGTATGAGGAAAGACTGAGTAACATGGCTATGTCCAGCCTGGGGAAAAGAAGACTGAGATGGGATCTGATAAATGTTTATAAATATCAGAATGGAGGTGGGAGGAAAATGGATGAGGCCAGGTTCTTCTGGAGGCTATGTAGTGATAGAACAAGGAGTAATGACCTAAATCTTCAACATAGGTATTTTCGTACTCACATGCAGAAGAACTTCTTTATGGTAAGGGTGACAGAGCACTGGAACAGGTTGCCCACAGAGGATGTGGAGTCTCCTTCTTTGTATATATTCAAGACCCATTTGGATGCCTACCTGTGTGACCTATTGTGGGGTACCTGCTTTACCAGGGGGTTGGACCTGATGATATCTCCAGGTCCCTTCCAACTCCTGCAATTCTGCAGTTCTGTGACTTTAGCATGAAGTTGCTACCAAAGTTCCTGGGACAGGTGTGGTCCAGAATCACTAGAATTCATCCAAATTACTCCATTTGAAAGTAAGCATAGGACAGAGGCACTTCCAGGCAACAAGCTCTATCCTGCTCTGAGTGTAGCAGTATGGCACTTCAGACAGGCTGGCTATGGCAAATAAGTCAATTCAGTTCAGTAAAAGATATTTAAAGAAAGGCTTCCTTAACACTGCCAACAGAGAGGTTGCTGCCTGCTGCTCATACATTTGCACAGTGCAACCTGTGCAATTGATTGAGAAACTGCCAAAAAATAACACTGAATTGTGCCCTGCTTTAGTTTATCTGCTCAGCCCAGCTGAGAGGGTCACAGCTGGGGAAGAGCTGAGAATGCATCTCATGCAAGCTTCCTCCAAAGGGTGACGTGGTGAGAAGCTGCTAGCAGAGCAGAGATGAGGGTGAGGACAGCTGAAGGCCTGGGAAAGGTGACAGAACAAAACCAGGAAGAGGATATGCCCTTACCAGGTTTTCCCCTACTTAATAAAATCCTCCAATAAAATGTCACGCCCGTCTCCAAAAGTGCAGATCACTGTTTTTCTTCAGCTGTTTTATTTCTACCCCTTCCATCCTATTAATTTTGCAGAAAGTTTGAAAAGTGTAAGCGGTCATCCAAGTCCCTGGGAAGCAACCAGCCACCTGCAATCCCTTCCTGCAGGTCAAATCAGCTGGCAGATTTCTGTCCTTCCTCCTCTTCCTCCTGCACCTTTCCCTCAGTCATCTTACCCAAAATACACCATTAGTTAACTTTAATGGGAGTGTTTATGGAGGATAATACCATTCCAGGCATTTCCTACATCCATGTGTTCTTCATTTGGAAGCACAGCATCGAAGTATTGCTTCCTGTGGCATTTCCAAATAAAAACCTCATGGTCCTGACTCTGAAGCTCCGCATAAAGTTCTACCCTTATGGCATTTGGGGGAAATAATTGATTTTATTTCATTTTTTTTGTTGTTGTTGTTCTTTTTTTTTAATAAGACCAGAGCAAATATTTATTTGGCCCAGGCACAAAATTCTGTTCTGGATTATATTAGCTGAACCCCCTAAGGAAAAACTTCCCAGCAGTTGCCTCTACCTGTGCATCAAATCTGGGTCTATTAGTACTTTGGGATAAAATCCTGCTCTGAACTCTCCCCTCCAGCTTCATTTGACTCTTCTCTTTCCTCTCCCAATGACACTGATTAGTTTTTTATTGATAAGATGAACACAAATGGAAAATCATACTCGGAGGTAATTTCATCTCTAACTCAACCACACACTACCACATGTAAGCAGCACCCTAAACCCCCACTGCACCATGTGCCCTTTGTCTTTTGAAAGTCAAGGGGAACAGAAGAGCTTCAAAATAAATAAAGCAGAGCTTCTTGATGTTGTGTGTTGTAAAATCCTTCTCACTCTTAAAGTAAAGCAAACAAAGGTATTCTGATCCTCTGAAACAAAATGTCCCCTAAAACTGATATGCACAGAGAGATGGGGCACCAGTATAGTTCTTCAACTCAATTTGTAGTACCTGTATATTTTCCAGGCTTTCAGTTCTTCTTAATTTGCAGCTAATTCCATTTATCTGACTGATAAACAGGAATTGCTTAGGAGATTGTTTCACTTTTGTTTTTATTTTTTTCCTTTCCTCCCCTTTTGTGTTTCCTTCTCCCTCTATATCTGTATGATTCAGGCCATGTAGTGATAACCAAATATTGAATACAATCCAGGAGAACACTGAGACTTTTCCCTTTCCTTTTCCTTTTTTTCCTTTTTTCCTTTTCTTCTTTTTCTTTTTCTTTTCTTTTCCTTTTTCTTTTTCTTTTTCATTTTCTTTTCTTTTCCTTTTTCTTTTTCTTTTTCATTTTCTTTTCTTTTCCTTTTTCTTTTTCTTTTTCATTTTCTTTTCTTTTCCTTTTTCTTTTTCTTTTTCATTTTCTTTTCTTTTCCTTTTTCTTTTTCTTTTTTCTCTCTTTCTCTCTTTCCCTTTTTCTTTTCCTTTTTTTTTTTTCTCCTTTATTTCCCCACTTGGTTTTCTTCACTAGGAAGCAAACTAAAAAATACTGCAATTAAAGATCAACAACACTTTCTATTTCTTTTGAAAAGTCATAAAGCATGGGCCTCCAGGTTCAGAAATAAGGGATGTTTAGAGATAAGCTCATTATCAGAAAGTATACCTAATTAAATGTAGGTTCTGTTAAATGTGGACTCTTTGGGTTCAGTTAGGACAATTCCTCAGTAAATCAAATGAGAATCTGAGATGAATTCTGTTGCATTGCTTCAGGTGCACTGCCACAGGTGATCAAGAAGCCTTCAGTATTTGGTAGCACAGTGGTTTAGGTCACTTGAGAAAGGTTTCTCAAACACATCCTTTCATTTTCTCATGGAAATTTGGGCACATTTGACAGACTGCAACCAAGATTCTGATAAAAATCTTTCCCATTACTTCCCCATGCAGAGAGAGCTGAGGGAACCTTGGACACTGCTAAGCACTCCTGCATCCCTGATACTCAAAACTCATTCAACAAAGGTTGCTGAAAATGAAAGCACAGGCCTACAAATCAAGGAGACCTTCTTTCTGAAAATAATGACAGTGAGATTGGTTTTGACTGTTCTTTGTCATGCCTACAACTTGCATTTTTTGTCTACAGCTGCAAAAGATATAAGAGTGTTTCAGTGTGGTTTAGTTCATAATATAAAGTGTAGAAATTCACATTTCCAGCAACTGAAGCTTAAAAGAGAAAACAAAAGGTCACAAAAGTCATGGTACAGTCACTACTGCTGGCATCTCTGCAGGAGGCAGACTGGCTTTTCCATTCAGCATCATCATTTAAAGCACAGTATTTTAACACATAAAGGTCTGAGTAAATCTTCAAATACTTATGGAAAATCTCTGGTGGAATAGCAAGCCTCTCAGAGTTACTGACTTGTCCCATGAGAACTCCAGGGAATTCATGGTTCGGAGTGAAGGTAAGCAAAGAGAAAATAAAAAGGATGTAAAATCCAAGACTTTTCTCCTTCCAGTGAGCTGCCCATTGCAGATATGAATCCACCCCTTCCTCACTGTCTCCTCTATGACAACATCATTCTGTTCTGGAAGTATTTTTTAATATACTCTTTCACCTTGGGAATGCAGCATGGGAATAATAATTCCTTGTAACAAACCCCCTGTAATCACAGGGGTCTATCATCAGTGCTGTCTATTATCTCTCCCTTCTTTTCTCTTTGAATCTTTGAGACTTTTGATCTCCCCACCAAAGATCTTAACAAGCCGCAGGGAAGAGTTTTGTGGCTTGTGGTATGGACATTATATGGATTTTCTAACTTTTGAAGGCTTGAGGAGGACTTAAGGACCTGAAGAAATCCTACTTGTCCTATGCTCTGAGATTTTGATCTATGTTCTTAACATCCAAAAAGGAAAAACTGCTCATTCTCTATTTTTGGAAGTTGAGTCTATTTACAGTTGCCCTGGAGTCTAGAGACAATCCCAAGTCTTTTAGCAGATGCTTTGTGTGGTCTTTGAGTTCTTGCAGGACAGAAGGGGAAGAAAAAATAAAAAGGATTTCTGCATTTTAAGGCCAAAAGGGCTTTTTGGATTACTTGGAATCATCTCCAATGTAAACCAATCACATGATTTCCATCCAGTTACTTCTATCCAGAGCTCAGCTGCGTGTGTCAGAGATGCCAAGCACTTGGATATGATGACAGGTAAGGAAAAGAGTTGCATATGGTTAAAACATAGCTAGTAGCATCCGGATGCTGCGTATGAAACAGGGATGCTGTAATGGAAGAGTGGCACTGGTTTCCTGGCTGCAGAGCCTTGGTGGTCCTTCCAGCTGTTCCTTGGAAGACTTGTCTGGCATTTTCAGCCCCAGACTTGATAACAACAGTCCCTGATGTCCTTGGAGAAACATAGAAAGATTTTGGCATTTTGCTGCTCACAGAAGATAGGGAATCACAGTCTTTGTCCAAGAATCAGATCTGTAGGAGAGTCACACTCCCCAGGGGCCACTGATGACAGCACAGTCAAAGTGGAACTTCATCTTTTCCAACTTGTCTGTGGTCTACCACTCAATTTGTTTGTTGTGCTGAGCTGAAGGAAGATCAGCACTCAGAGCCAGCAACTTTGGCTTGAGGTACAAAGAAGGGTATGTTAAAAACGATTTGAGTTGTTACCTTTTGTATTCCTTCCACAGAAGCTGGACTGGGCCAAGGTCTGGGCGCTCTTGAAGCACACTTCTCCCTTCTGCAGCAGGAGCAAGTAATTCTGGAGAGGCTCTCAGAAGCTCTCCTCACAAGGTTTGCCTTCCCCACTCTGTTCAGGGGACCCTGGAAATGGCCCTTCATCCTTACCTCTACTTACTACCTCTCTACTCATGCAAATAATTCTTGTGTTTACAATCCTCCTTTTCTCTTTTTGCAGTGAAAAGTGCAGTGAGACAATCTGTCCAGGAAAAGGAAGTCTCCAAGGTACAGTCCTAGATTAGGTGAATACATGTTCACTGCCTTTTAACAAGACAGCTACTTGTATTGCCTGCTGGACAGACTCAGTAGGGACACAATAGCATGATAGAGAACCTCTCGAGGACCATTCAGAGCTGATCAATATGGTACAATTAGTTGAACATTAAGGAAGCCCAGTGGATGGAGGTGAGCCATCTCAACTGGCTGACAGTGATCCAGTCACTTCTGGATCCCCATTATCCCTATGAAGAGAAATGAACTTCTGAGGCAAAGACTCTCTGGTCTATTTCACCGTGTATTTTAGGAGTAGATGATGATCTCCAGTGAGTGGGTCCACTTTACCTCTACTTATTATGAAAGGAGAAGCCAACTCTGAAAAAGGTGCTACAACAACTAAAGTTATGTGAAAGGGCTCTTAGACATGGTCTTCATCTGGAGACAATTAAGTAGTGCATGACCCAAGATTTCCCTATTTGTATGTTCAGTTGCTACTTTGCTACTGGTTGATATTTATATATGTCTATTCAACAAAGTAGAAGCCATTTGATGAATGAAGTTTTGCAGAAAAAGCTCCAGTGGTCTATCTTAGCAAATTTAAGTAGAGCTGTTGAAAGGTGAGAAAGTACTCGTGCTGTAAACATGGGAACATACTACTAAATGACATGCCCACCCACTTCTTGGTCTCTTTCCACTGCCAAAGCAGTAAAAAGGGACCTTAGTGTAAGTGTGAATCCAGCTCTTGGAATGTTTTTCCATTTCCTCGTATTTACGTTAATGAACACTGACACTACAGACTCACATTCCCAGCTTGGTACTTCACCAGACTGACCAGCAACAAAACCAAGGAGATGAGACTAAACAGATGATTTGACTAGTTTTTATTATTCTTATTTTATTCCTCCAGGCTAAGGAAAGGAGAGGTGATATCTTTGATTTTGAAAAGATAGCATTTCAGCTCAGAGGCGAGTTTAAAGGGAAAAAAAAGAAAGAAGAAAATTGAGGAAAATTATTGTCTATACACTAATTTAATATTATTAACTGGCAATGCTTTCCACTTGGTAAAATGTTCCTTCTCAAAAAGGTCAGCTTGCCTGGATAATGTCCTAATTCAGATTGAGTTGCAGATTGCTTTACCTTAAGGTTAACTAGGAATAGAAAGATGATGTAAAAGCCACTGTTGTCATAAAAGGGGACTTTACCCACATGCAGATAACTTCATAAGATGGAACACAAACACTCGAAAGGAAGTGATTCCTTTTAGCCCATACATAGGTTCATTTCATCCTCTGTGTCCCTCGCTGATGCACTACTATCCCAAAACCATAGCACCACTTGACAGCACAGCACATAAACACATTTGTGGGCTAAATCAGACATAGCTCTGCTGGGAGAGGAAGTTGTAATGAGAACAGACAAGGACTGCCTCTGCAGTAAACTGTCATGGATCTTTTGAAGTCAAAGGGCTGACATGAATTGCTGTTGATAGAATCTGGCACCTGACTGAGAACAGCTTTTTCTTCCACCTTGATCTCTTGTGAAATTGATTTCACTGGTGCTTGTGAAGCTCATTTGCCATTGCTCCTCAGTTGTAGAGTGTTCATTTTAAGTTCTAGGCCAAACCAAAAGTGGAGACACAGTTCTGACCCACAAGATGTGTGAATTAAGACTGTGGGAGGATGATGAAGTAGGTGACATTTAATTCCGTGGGTAATCATCCTCTATCATAATATTATAATATATTTCCGAATGTTCCAGGTAATTAGACAGAGTAGAAAATACTGTAATTGAGGAAAGTATTGCATGATTTAACACACTACAGAATTTCCTCTTTCCTTATGACTTCTTAAAACATATATGCAAATATTCGTGTATATATAATACATAACCCGTTTTCTGCTCCCATACTCAACCTCCAGCTGTATCCATTTGACCCCAGTTCTGTAACAGGAGGTTTTGGTTACATCCATACTAATAAAATGAACAGGAATAGGGCAAAGGCCCAGATAATGGAGCTGGATCATCTACCTGAATCTAATAACAGAGCAGGTGCACTTTTCTCTTTCCAAGTAGTCTGCAGTTATACGAGAATTGGATCCATCTACATCCACACTTTTCCTGGCTCTCCCACAGACATATCTTTAATTCTTTAGAACATGTTGGGTTCTTTAAATATAATTCAGTTTAATGCTGACACCACTGCTAGCAAGGTTCCTACTATTTGTTTCTCCTTCCACTTTAAGAAGTTGCATTTTCCAGCTGAAAAAGAAGGGACATTCACCTAAGAAATCTAATGGCATGCCATACATTTTTCACAACTAGCCAGTTAAACAGATTCTTGCAGTAATTTATGGTAACCAATTTAACTCTTCTTATATCATTTCCCACTCTGGATACATACAGCAGAATCTAATTCTAGCCAAGCAGCATGGAAAGTTCACTCAGCTCCTGGCACTGTACACTAATAATCTTTGAGATTCTCTGTAGGAAGATTTGGAATCCTGTAGTCCTTGCTTTGAGTAAAGGGAATATAGTGGAGTTTTTCTCTGTGATCAAAGCAATGGCCCCCAAATTATTGTAAATGCATGATACAGCAACCACTTGCAGTGGGTGAGGTTGGTTTTCAGAATCAGAAGTGATTTCATTAATGCTGATGAAAGGGAATAAAATACAATGGACAAACAAGTTATGGTGAATATATCTGAAAGTGAAAAACACATCTTTCCTTTAGTTGCAATCATCTTCTTTATCCACAACATAGTCAGAGAAAAATAACGTTACTGGAACTTTATTTTGAGAATCATGTGTCCTTATTAGATGAACAGCACAGCAGCACTAGACTTATGCGTGCAACTTTGGAAAGCACAACCTATGGGGACTCTTAGGTCATCAGATCCAGACCTGTGAGTGTCCTGAGGAATCATATTTTTACATTTAGCTTAAGAAGTATGTAATATATATAAAATGATGCATTTTCTTCTTTTCTTTTCTTTTTTTTTCTTTCTTCCAAGTACAGCCAAACCCACAGTGAATTTAATCTGAGAAAGTGATAGGAATTAAATGCTGTGTATCCTGGCGTGTGCCATACAGGTTTCATCTTAATTTGCATATGTCTACATGACTTCTCTCCAAGAAAGACAGCTCAACTAAACCACTTCAGAAATGAACAGTTCTCCCTTGTAGTAGCATAACTAGACAGAACAGGGGACAATCCTGGAAAACATGAAGTCTGTATCACTTGTGTTATCTATGAAGTCTATGTTTACCCTCAGACAAACATTTTAAAATGCCCATTTTTATAAAGAGCATCTACAATCACCAAGGCAACCATACATATCTGTACTGTAGATATCCAAGACGTGACATCCTGATATCCCGTGTGTGACCACAGTATTGGATGTTCCATGAGGACTGGAGATAACATGCTTCCCTTCCACTTCCAAATGGTAATGTGAGGATGATTTTGAATGCCCAAATTCAGTGCACATTTGACAAGACCACGAAAAGATGCAGACATAGCCTATGTATGAAGAAAATGAACTGAAAGAGATTTCTTCATCAGCTTTAATAGCTCCAAGCTTCATCTGCCCAAAGTTAACTAACCAAAATCTTTAAACCAAGGTAGAGAAGCTGGCTCACATGAGGTGTGAAACCAATGCCAGTGCAAAGTAAAACAGGATAGTCTGGATCAGTACGAGTATACAGACCTGCTTGTTAGGTTCTGTTTCCAGCTTGAGAGGAGCTCTCCCACTATGCACTCAGTTTTTTCAGTTCTCAAAAGCCAAGAGCTGCAATAACAGACTCTTGCACAGGGTTTCTTGTGAAGCCCTTTAAGAAATGCAACTGCAGGACTGCACTTCATTTACTTTTGTCGCTTGACAATATTTACATTGGAAGACCCTCCTCACACTAAGATATTGAATTATTTTATAAAACATCTTAGCATTATCCCGTTGCTTAGGTGACTCAATAGCAGTCATGGTTTCCAAGGCAGATGCAATACTACAGCCAGGCATAAGACAGAAGAACATATCCCAGGCTTGTAAGCTGTACTAGGTGTAGAAGTGATTCCTGACATCCTTCATGCCACACTTCTACCTTAACCACACATGTTTCTCCCTTTCCATACATCATCCTGATGCTCCCAGGATTAATCATTTTGTATCTCATTTTTCCACTGGGGGTGAGTCAAGCGCAGATGACCGAAGTGACTTAAACACGTTCCTAGGACAGTGCCAAGGAGGGAAACCAGTTTTCACAGAGGCAGGAGTGAGACATTGAGACACCAATTTGTGCAAACCAGAGATTCTCTCACTATGGCCCATGAGAAAATGGAAAGTGTTCTGCTATTGCAGAAAGTAGGGAAGGTCAGAAACATTTTATTTATTGGGGAGAGTTTTTTCCTCAAAACATTTCCTCTAGCTCTGCCTCATTCTCAGAAAACATCTACCAGGTTATTCAGCAATGAGCCTGGCAAGTATAATTCATTATTCCACTTCATAGATTCTAGATGCTGATTTTATAGCCCAGCAGTTTTTCTCCCTCTTGACCCATACTAACCTTTCACTGGTTCACAAGGGATAATTAATGGTGTCATTCCACCCCTATCCCCAAGGAACCAGTGACCTTATTGCCCCTTCCTCACTAACACACCCTCCTGCTCCTCATATATCCATTCGACAACTGGTTAACATAATTAAGTTACATTCAGAGAAATTGTTCATAACATGTACTTAGCCTAAAGCTTCCTCCTTCTGTTTCAGAACTGAAGAAGTGTTTGCCAGCCACTAAGCTTTTCTGTTCTCCTAGTTCTGTCCTTGACTTCATAGAAGGCTGCCAAAAGTCTGTATCCATACAGCTCAATTAATGAAGTACACTGAGAGTTACACTCATGGAGCATAACTACACCTTGCTCTGAAGTAGTGTGATCAGCTGTTATAAAGACAGAAAATATTTTCTCTCTTGCAATTACATGCTGAAGTATAAGAGAACTCTCTTTTCAAATGTTTTCCTTCTTTTTTTCTTCTTTATTTTGTAGAAAGAGTAGTCATTAATTGTTTTCTGAGCTAGATATGTCTTTGGAACAGGCCATGGAATTATCCAGTGAGTTACTGCACCACATATACAAAGTAGAGAGCTCACAGGGACATTTACAAACATTTCCTGAGGACACTGGTTATTATCTGGTTTCCAGAAGTCATGTATTTGCATTCAGCAGACCAGTTTGCAACAGGATGTTTAAGATAGAAATGGTTTTGAGATTCACCATCTGGCAGCAGGGAAGACCATGCTGTTTGAGGTTGGACAACTGGAAATAAACCTATTAAATTACAAATACAGGCTGAATGCAGATCCAGTACAGAACTGCTTTCCTCCTACATGATATACTGAAAAAAATTCTCTTCTATGATTTTTTCACTTTCAATGAGTTCTTGTGTCAGCAGAAGAAGAATAGTCTGGCAACTGGTAGAAGTGAGGGAGGAAGAGTGAAGTAGATTCAGGGTCACCCACTTTGGGATCCATGGGCTGCCATTTCAGCTCTGATCCTATTCAACCCTTAAGTGACAGAGGAGTTACCCATTATTCACTGGATTAACCCAGGAAGCAGGTAGTTGATGAGTTTACTTATTTCTAGTTCCACTGATAAGAGTCTAAATTTACCATTCTCATAATTAGTCTCATAATGTCTTAACCATCAAACAATGGACTAGGACAGGTCTAGGACCTCACTTGCAGAAGGATCACAAAACCATGTGTGCTTGGTCAATGTATGGACAGGGACCCGAGACTCAAAGGACCAGAATGAGAACAAGTGAAAAGCAGACTGATGTTCTGAAGGCTGATAGAGGATTCCTGAGAGCCAGTCCTTGTTCCCAGTGCTGCTCTGCACATGGTTTTCTCTCTTTGATATAAAAAGACGACAGCCGACATCAGAACGCAGCTGTTGGGAATCTGGCCCTTTCCCCCTGTGCAAGGACAAGAGGGAGGATTATATGACACACCTCTCAAAATTTGTTTGTTCACAAGTATGAGTAAATTAGTCTCAGCCTGCACTTTATTTCAAAAGAAATTAAAAACAGAAGAGGGAGAAATTGCTCATAGGCCATAGAGTGAGGAAAGGAGGGAGCAGAAGGCATAAATGAGGCAAAAGAAAGGAAAAATTTGACTTTTGACTTGAGAAATAACAGATTCAATGTCTTCTTTCTAGAGGCTTGGATCTAATGGTGACATCATAGTCTCTGTTCCCTGCACAGAGACTGATGTCTCTTCCAAGGCAATCACTGACGCTTTTCCCCCTTGCGTGGATCCAACCCAAGTCCTCCATGGCCAGAGCAAATTCCTGATTACTCCTTCACCCCTCTGCCTCCCTGGTGGGTCAGGGATGTGCTTTCAGGAGATGAGAGCTGCAGACACACGTACGCAGCCGCCTGCCCTTCTGCTCTGACAGGCCGTTTCCACTGTCTTGTGGAAATCCGACCTGACCGCCAAGAACAATAACAAAGTGAACATGGGAATGTCTTAGCAGCTCACAGCACAAAAAAAAAAACCTCTCCGTATTCAGGGAGTGAATTAAAAAAGTGCATCTTTTTGCTCCTGCGACTTGGGTACACTCCTCTCTTGGGGATGATTCATGTCGTGCAAACATTATGCCTGTCGAACTTAAGCATGGGGTTTTTGGGCTGCTTTCTCCACAAGCTGCCTTCAAATTGTATAGAAAAGGGCAACTCCCAGACTTTGGTAATCGCTGGAGGGTCAGATTTGATCTGAAATACAGAGTACAGCAGAATATTTATCATCCTGTGTAGCGCTCCTACACACCTCACTGACACAGGGCCCGTTCAAGTGTCCTTGTAGGCCTCATCTTAACCTCCCTGCAAGACTTAGAGTAAAACCCAATCTGCCCCATCTACATTCACTGAATAATTTCTACTTCTGAACTCTAAAAGACTTGCTGAAAATCAGATTGTCCTTTTCTCTATGAATCCTGTGTCCAAGAGTGGCTAAAATTTGTGGTGTCTATTTGATTAATCAGTACATTTCTCCCAAGTCCCTTCCCATTTCAGGCTTGGTGGTAAGGAAAGAGCTCACTGTCAGTCAGATTTACTTCTTACCATCACATTTTCAGGCCTTTGCTATGATCCTTCAGGTTCTCTTCCCAGGAGTTAGCATTTGCTAACCGTGAGCATTCACTGTTGTAGAAAGGAAGAGGACAACGAAGCCTTCATTACCTGTGGAATCCAAGGCTCATACTCCCCTCTCTCCCATCAACCAACCCAACTCACTAATCTCAAACAAATTAACACAGAAAGATGGTCAAGGTCAAGGTCAAGAAAACGGAAGGGAAGGGAAGGGAAGGGAAGG
>VXAB01010428.1:88496-182949 GCA_013399175.1 Odontophorus gujanensis | reverse complement strand
CCAAGGTGAAGGTAAAGAAAAAGGAAGGGAAGGGAAGGGAAGGGAAGGGATGAAGGAGACATTTTTCTGTTGGATTAGTGTACAAAATTGCCCCACAGAAGTCCCCAACGAGCACCAGAGCCAGCTCAGGGAATGATGTGGGTCAGAGAAGGACCTCTCACTTAGAGTTGCAATAAATCATTAGATTATTTCAGCTGCTCAGGAAACCGCAGCCACGGAGCTTTCACAGCCAGCTAACGCATGTTTCTTCTGAGGACCAGCCTGCATGTGCTGTTCATCAGCAAGTTTCATTGATCTTGAGGTCTATAATTTACCATCTCTAGCTATACAAATCCTTTTACAGGTCACCGGATCCATAAGTCACTACAACACGTGCTAAAAGCACTTGAAGATTTAAATGGGTTTATGCACTGCTTTTCCTGTCATTGCTTTTTGAATATTACCAGTAGCTGAACAAGACTTTTATACACTTTATTTTGGCCATTTCTTAAGATATAATAAGGAAAAGGCAATAGTCATCTGTTCCCAGTGAGTATTTGGAGGAAATCACTTGAAAATAAGGAATCCTCAGTCACATTAAACAAAAATGACTTCTGTTTCATAAATTAAAGCTTGATGCCACAATGTTGCTTTCCAGATTTTACCTTTTGCACAAATATTTCACCTTTAATGTAAGCATTTCTGCTTTGGTTTCTGTGTAACATTCGTAGAAAATCATATAATGATTTTTAAAATCAATCACTTAACATCTGTTATTCCCCATATTGAATTGATCGAGAAAAAAAGAATTTGTTCACCAAATGTCAATGAAACAACTCTGTAAAGCATTTATGTGGGAAAATATATTTATCCCCGTGAAAGACACAAATTTCTTCCTTGCTTTTCTCAGTTTTGTCACTTTTTATCTTCACTATAATGGAAACAGAGAACAGGTTTCTTACTGAGCAGATACTTCCAGTTTTAAGTATATCCACCACTAATTCAGAAAACAACAAGAAAAACTGAAACAACTTTTTAGGAGGATGAGTTCAGTGGATTTTTATGAAGTTTTCACAACTGATGGGCATTTTTTCCCACAGGTGCTTCACATACATATAAACCAAAATGACTGCATAAAGCAGAAGAATGAGCACACATTGCTCTTTGTTGCAGACCATTACCAATGCCATGGGGTAACTTTTCTTTGACAAAAAACAATTAATGAGAAAAAAAAAGGCATACTTGTTAACACTAAAATAGTTATGAATTCATATTGTTTTTGCCAAATTACTCATCAAAGTTTAATCATGCAGTCATACAATCATACAGTCAATCATTAAAATTAAAAAAGGCCTCTAAGATCATCTAGTCCAACCATCATCTTATTCCCACTGTGCCCACTAACCATGTCCCTAATAAAAGAATTTAGAAGCAAAGTCAGGCTACGCTGACATTTTAAAAATAAAACTGCTTAGAAAGTGTGTTAAGTGTTTCAAAGCTATTTTGTCATAACTTTGTTCAGAAAAAACAATAAGAATCAACTCCATGGCCTATCTCAGTGTACTCTCTGGAGTCACGCTGGCATACAGTCATAAATCATCTGCAAAAGCATACTCTAGGCAAGGTGAAGAAGTGACATCATCCCTATGCATATCTCCTCCTGGTCTCTGCTCAGTTCCACAGCTCTCTCCTGATTCAGGACTGTGAGTGACAAAGGATCTATTCAACTGCTGGCACACTGCTCCAAGTACCACGGGACAGATGTGCAACAGGAGACATTTTCATGAATCATGTATCAGTATTGATTTGTGGGGTTTTTTTGGGGAGTCTATCTCATTTACATGTGAGTGTCCTTGTTCAGCATCTTCTGATTTATACAATAGTTATGTGGAGTTCAGTCCATACTTGCTTTTTTTCTCCCTCTCTGGGGAAAAATATTGACCTATTTTTGTCCAGTATCAATCATAGATGGATCCCAACCACCAAAGGAATAAGGTTGTCACAGAAGAGGATTTCCTCTGTGTAATATCATTGATTGCCTGGGAGAAATAGCTGTCAGTGGAACTGCACCCCATATTTTGCCAAAAATGTTGTGCACTTCATCTGTCCTGCATCCCTTTCAGCACAGGGTTAGTGTTCATCAGTTCCCAGGGGCTACAGAGGTGCTGTGGAAGCAAATGAAAAAAAGCAAAGCAATGAAAATAAACTATGTGAAATATGAACCTCACTAAACAGAGAGAGAAGCCACTGTTTGGCAGGTGGGGAAGAAAGAACAGATTAGGAAGCAGAAGGAAGGGACTATTTTCCACCCTGCTCTTCCTTTCTTCATACAAATTGATGTGATTTATAGCTCTGTGAAGCACTCATTCTGCAATGCTGAAACTATAAGAACGACTTCCACGAGAAACAAATTTACCTCAGTTTTCTCTGGCACAGTTGAGAAACAATCCCATGGTGGAGTAGCTGCTTGATCACTGTGGGTCACACTGCAGTGGTGATGTTGGAAGCATATTTGCACCATGTGGTTCCACTTGTTTGTACCCACTGTGATCTTTGTGTGTGCAATGGACTTAATTCAGTTGCCCACAGAGTCATCCAGTGATATTTGAAAGGCTTAGAATATTGGTGATATCTGCAGGCTGGAAGATATGATGAAAGACCTAAAGGAGACCTATGCATTTTTGCAGAAGAAGCAGGAAGCAAGGTACTCAGGGACATCTCTGACACCCTTCAGTGCCTCTAAACAGAGGAACTGAATACCACCTCAGACCTCTGTACCTGTGTGGAGGTGCTCCTGTGAATAACTGGGTGTTTAGACTTCTATTACAGTCAATGGATGTTAATAAATGCAGTCATGGAGTCACAGAATTCTGGAATGGTTTGTGTTGGAAGGGACCTTAAACACCGTACCATTCCAGTGTAATAATGATATCATTTCCAGAAGTTTGAAATTCTGACTCTCTCAACACAAAGCAGATATCATTTGGTTTACTGATATCAGCTATAACAAATGTTTGCTTAAGCTAATGCCATGACTTGGAGATCTGGATTCACATGCAAAGGTCATCATATAATCATAGAATTGTTTGAGTTAGAAGGAACCCTTAAAGGACATCCACTTCAACTCTCTTGCAATGAACAGGGATGCCTACAGCTCCATCAGGTGCTCAGAGCACTGACTTCAAGTGTCTCCAGGGATGGGACATCCACCAGCTCTCTGGGCAACTTGTGCGAGTGCTTCACTAGATCAGGGTCCACTTATCATGGATATCTTCTTTGTATCAGAGCACACCACATACTCCTGACATAAGCTAAAAGCCTTTATCAAAGAGAGTTCCTTCCTCCAAATGCTTCATCTGAAACTGCTGATACGTCGAGCTACATCATACATTCTGATTGTTAAGCTGTCTCACAGTCTCCTGTTCAGCACAGATAAAAAATCTCTGATTGATTTAGGAGACAAAGATTTCAGGGATCTCAGAGGTAAAAGTTATTGCATCTCACCACCAGATGAAGTTTGTCACTTTTGTGGGATGCTCCTGAAGTAGCCCAGAGTGATGATGAGCCAACAGAGTCACCATCCCTGGAGGTGTTCATGGTACTGGGAAACGTGGATAGCGGGCATGGTGTGGGCAGGTTGGGGTTGGAGTTGGGGATCTTAGTGGTTTTTCCAATCTTAAGGACTCTATGGCTCCATGATTCTGTGATTTGTATGATTCTACACCACAGCACATCTCGCCCGGCCTCTAGCTGCTCCTTGAGCACAGCATTTCATTTGTCCCTTGTCTTATCTGCTAGACCTGTGCAGATGTTACAGGCACAAGAGGGGTCTCAAATGGCACTGTGTACCTGAGATATGGCAACTGCACTCAATCTTAAGTTTCTAGGCTTTTTGTGTAGCAGAGAAGAGCAATCCATCACTCTAGTCTAAAATACTTTCAGTTGAGCATATCAGCCTCTGGAGGAACCAGCTTCTGTCCTTGTAAATTAACAGCAGCCTAGATAATTAGGACACAATCCAGTTGCCAAGTAATAGATATCTCATTCTAAATAAGGTGTCTGAGGATACACACATGGCTGGCAGGCATAGCTTAAGACTCTTGGGAGATATAAATCCTTTTGCAATGGCAGATGGAGTCCAGATGAGTCTGCTATGGACTCAAATGGGACTTTGGTATCAATAGTACCAAATAGTACACTTAGTTTAGGATAATGCACTATTCTAAGCAGAAAAAAAGAAACAAAAAACAAAAAACAGGTGAAATGAACCTGTCCTAAAGACACAGAGCAATTTTCCTCATCCCCATTTTACTAACCCTTCAGTTCCACACCAGAGCAGCATGGACCCTTCAGTCTGTGCTTATTCTGCTGTGGTGATTCATTGCAGCACCACCACGCCCAATGTGCAGAGTGCATCACATTTCATGGCCTTTTTGGACAGTTCTACCACTCAACCAACAGTGTCTTTTGCTGCTGTAGCACCAGTCCTTCTATTTCAGGTGTGTGTCAGTGGGCATGGTCGTGATGAGTTGGACTGGATGATCTTAGTGGTCTTTTCCAACCTTAACGATTCTACAATTCTAAGAAGCAAGGCTGTGAGCTCCCTGCTTGCTATACAAACACACAACTGGGACTGGGACTAAAATAAAAAGCAATCAGATAGTAGATTTTTTTCTCCGTTGCAGGCCTGAAATTTAGCACTGTTTTTCATATTAAGCCTGTTGGGGAGGGGGAGGTGGTTTTATTTCTGTGTATTCAATCATGCAGCAGGTTATGTGCTTACAAGGAGTTTACATTTAAAAGGCCATAAAAATGAAAAATTAGCACTGTCTTTGCAGAGTCTACTCAAATAGTGAAAAAATTAATAAAAAGAAAGAAAGAATGACTGATTTAGCTGCCTGTGTTTTAGCAAAGGATAATTTGGCTTCTTAATGCCCAAGTTATGCATTGATTTGTATCTGAATTTTGCACAGAAGTTATGCAACTCCCTGGACAGTGCTTAAAGCTTAAAGCTTGAGGTGGTGACAAATGCTGGAAATGACATAGGAGGAAAAAATGGACTTTGCTACGTGAGCCATCAGGTTGTCCTGAGAGCAATACATTTTGGAAAGGAATGACGCAGACAGGAATGACCATCTTACATTCTGGTTTAGCTCCCTGTGGAAGCATGTCCCACGTACTGCATACAAAAAGGAGGAGAAGGGAGGAATACAAATTATTGCTGACGTCTACTCAAAAAATGTGAGATCCCAAACTAATTGTGGCCAGATGTAGTACAGAAGGAGAGGGAAAATCTTTTCTTCTCACTCAAGGTAGCAAAGAGTATAAGAATTTCACATCATCTGCAACTGAGTGAGAAAATGAAGGTTTTTTTCCAGAGGCAGTGGAATAATTTGAATGAACACATGAGCTTTTCATTTTCAGTCCTGCTAAAGGACTCAAGATTCCTGACATGAATAAGTCAAGTATGAATTAACCTTCTAGGAATCCTGTGTCCAAAGTTGGATATTTTAGGCAGGTTTCTTTTTTTCTTTTTTTTTTGTCATGGCAACCTCTACTATCAGCACTAGCTGGGGGATGTAAAGACAGAGCACAACCTTGATGAAAAGGACTTGGGGGGTACTAGGGGATGGGAGTAGGAAATGAGCCAGCAGTGTGCCCTTGCAGCCCAGAAAGCCAACCATATCCTGGGCTGCATCCAAAACTGCATGGTCAGCAGGGTGAGGGGAGGATCTGCCCCTCTGTTCTGCACCGTGAGACCTCACCTGGAGCACTGCATCCAGATGTGGAGTACTCAGGACAGGAGAGACATGGACCTGTTGGAGTGTGTTCAGAGGAGGATCACAAAAATGATCTCATTGATGGAACACCTCTCCCAGGAGGACAGGCTGAGGGAGCTGGGGCTGTGCAGCCTGGAGAAGGGAAGGTTTCAGGGAAACCTGAGTGTGGCCTTCAGTATCTATAGCAGACCTATAAGAAGGAAGGGATCAGACTCTTTAGCAGGATCTGTAGTGATAGGATAAGGGGAAGTGATTTCAAACTAAAAGAGGGGAAATATAGACAGTATATAAAAAAGATTTTAACAGTAGGAGTAGTGAAACACTGGCACAGGTTGCCCAGAGAGGTGGTGCTACTCCATCTCTGAAGACACTCAAGCTCAGGTTTCACAGGTCTCTGAGCATCTGATGGAGTTGTGGATGTTCCTGTTCATTGAAGGAGAGTTGGACCAAATGGCCTTTGAAGGTCCCTTCCAACTCAAAATATTCTATTATTCTATGATAATTCTATGATGATCTGTTTCTAAATGGATATCTACAGATAGTTCTGCTACCTATTTGTTCAACCATCGAGCCATGTCTTCACAGCTGAATGAAATTAAGAACCCAGTTCCATAGATCTTGATTGGTACTACAGTGTTGATGACATTGATCAAAGTGCATATGGTTGGAGCTCTTCTGTGGTCAAGACCAAGGTTTGCAGATACTAACAGCAATCAGAAAGCAAAGTTTAATTTAACAAAAACTCAATTTCTGTGCCCTTTTACACTTACCATGTTTTGATTCCACATAATTAAGGGAAGGAAAGATTAGAATGACTCAGAAGATATCTGAGATAAGAGAGTTCAGAAGATCACAAACTTCAGACTGTTAATACTTGATTCAGCCTTTTCCCTACCCAGCATTTTCCATCTAATTCCCTTCCAACAGAACATCATAAAGCAATAACACTTAGGGGAGTGACACTGACAGAGTAAAGCTATCATTTCCACCAAAAGCTCCTGTCAGTCTGCCAAACAAAAGACATTTCTGTAGGCAACATCCAGTAGATTCCAAGTCCCATTGATGTGGTAAAGACTAGTGATATTCACAGTTCCCTGCAGCTCCTATTAAAAACTGTCACTATAGCACAGCACCCCAAACACTGAGCTGCTCCTGTCTGACTAGTAATGGGACCCTAGACAACTCCTATTGCAAGCTAAAATAAAACAAAGACCTTCCAGCTTTGAAGCCAATTGTCCAAGAGCTGTTCCCATCCAAACAGACAATCTCTTACAGTCATTGCACCCAGGTTGTATATTGAGGATGATCTCTGATCCATGCTACCTATTGAATTGTGTTCAGAACTTGTAAGAATAATGTATTTCACAAACTAGTTAAGTGTGAATTGCCCTCAGGACATTGCCAGGACCTATTCTCTGGCAATGCTGGTTACACAGTATGGTCACAGACTGGGCAAAGACCACCTGTAGGGTATACATCACATAACAGAATATATAGAAGCATAGAAACACTAGGACCTAAAGGATCCAATCACCCTCCTATCACCATCTCTACCCATTAAGATACTAAATCATATCCCTTAGTACCTCATCCAGACGTGAACTATCCCTTTCTGTCAGCAGGTAAATAATTTCAGTTGGGTGCCACAGAAGCGTGTTCTTTAATGCACTGTGGATCTATAATTTCCCATTCACACTGCCAGACATGGCAAGTGCACTCTCAATTAAATGGTGTGGTCATTTTGTAAAAAAGGTAAAGGAAGGAACAGCTTTCTCTTTACAGACATTGAAATTTCATTTATTTTCTGTGCTATGAAATACCTTTTAGAAGTCTGTTTTACAGATCTTTGGTCAATAACCCTGCACTATCATTCCAGAAAAGTAACACAGATGTGCAAATGAGGGAGATAATCTCTTTTAGCTACTGAGTGTTACCATCTGACCTCAGTAAGTGTTTATTTTCTAGGAATAGGTTATGAACGTTGATCTTGTATACTCCTTTTTTTATGTGAAATCACTGGCCAGGTTTTTATAAATCCAAGATATCATATCTGAGTGATAATATCTTGATAAAGCCTTGTCTTGAGAAGAATGAAAGCTCCATAATAGTTCCAGTGCACCTGCAAGAAGGATACAAATCATAATCCATTAATACAGGTAAGGGTGAGACAAGCAAAAAATTATCAGAATAAAGGGTGTTGCACTCATAACTAGGGAAAATTAAGGTTTTATCATGGGAAATAGATACAATAAATCTGTTTCAGTAATGAGAGTTTTCCCAAACATTTCAGAGCATTTCCTGCATTCAGCAGGAAAAGCAGACTTGATGAAATTTTTACCCTGATGGTCCTGGGTTGTGGGAGTCAATGAAGTCATGAAGACTTTCAGTTTACCATTTCAGCTCTTGTGACCTCCCAATTTGAGCCAGAAATTCAGACTTCCCTTGGGAAAGTAAGTCTTACTGAAGGCAAGTGGTGCTCAGAAACTCAGGCACAATAGCATGGTACCTGGCTGATAAGCTGTAGAACTGGAGACCTTTATATCTCAAGATAGATGAAATAGACCTCAAGAAAGTAGAAAATGTGATATTTCAAATGTGATGTTAGATCATTTTCAGGACAATTTCAAGCATTGTACGGGCTTAGGCCTGCCACCTTGGTTAATAAGACTAAGTCCATTTCCTGGAAGTCTCCAGCCCTGAAGACTGAGAAAAGAGAGTTCAAAGATATTACCTAGCTGCTTCATGTTAGCAGTTCATTTAAAACTGCAGGCTTCCCAAAGAGACAAGAGCATGAGTTAGCAGCCAAGCTGCCATATCCACTTACACCCACCATGACAATGAGCCCCAACAGTGAAGTAGCAAACTGCAGGAGTGCAACAGACTGGATATCCACCCAAGAAGAATGCTAGCAAGCACGTAGGTTTAAAGCTAGTGACATTTATCAAGAGAGGAAAAGAGTCACATCTTGCTGTATGAGATTATCTTTATTAGCAGATTATCAGTTTGTGCTTGTTAGTTGTACGTGTGCAGCAAAGTTCTCTCCTCGTGTGCCTCAAGAAATGCATTTAGTATGAAAAAATGCAATATTGATGGTAAGTAGAATGAAGCCCATTCAGCATTTCCTCTGTTCTAGCTTCTCACACATACCCCTTAGAAACACATACAGCTTTCAAACAGCTGGATCCAAATCAAAGCCTGGCAGTAACCCAGTTCTGTTACAGTATGGAGCTCTCTTTGCCTTCTGTCTTGCTTCTGCCTCTCCCATCTGCATTCACTGGAAGGGACATAGAGGTAGCGAGGGAGCACATTCAGACCACTGTGAAATACCACGAAGTGTATGACATTTCACTACAGGTCACCCATATACCTGTGTATTTCAAATAATTGTCTCTGCTCTAGGCTGGCTTTATGACTTCCTGCTGCTTCTTCTAAGGGAAGTGATTGCAGCAATAGTTACACTGCACTCACCTTAGATCAAACAAGCCAGAGCATGTTAAAGCACCGTGGTACTTTGCCCAAGGCTTTCAAAGCCAGAGAACAACCTGGTTGGCTATGTTCCCCACTTTCTCTTTGAAATCTCTTTCTCTTTGCATCTGCATGTTTTCCTTCTGCCCTGGCAGCTCTCTCATCAAGATACTCTCCCACATTTAAAAAGATCTTTTGTATCCTTAGGAAATGCATTATTTCAGAAGCATTTAAAAAAATGTAATGCTTACTTATCACATTAATTTTGAAGAGATACTAAGGATGTGGGCACTCCAGCTGAATTTGTGTAATGTCATTCCTACTTTACCTATCAAAATTCCTATGTTAAAGAGATGAAATTATTGGCAATTTATCAAAATCATAAAAAATCAAGATCTGCAGCTCTGAGCTGCTGTGTTTTCTCCTGAGTTTAGAAGTTACATCAGGCACTATGTCTAAGCTGGCACGTAACACTGAACAGAAAAAATCCTTCAGTTCCTACAGAAAATCAGGAAGACTTGGATGCACAGTAACCCTAACTCTAATTGTAACCCTAACCCTAACCCAACAGTCTCCATGCAAAGGAGACTTCTACTAAATCATTTCACTTACAAGTAGAGATGAAAAAATGGGTTTGAATTGTATTTTTTTGTCTGTTTGTTTATTTGCTTTTCAAATCAAAAGCCTTAGATGTTCAGTCTGGAATTCTTTGAGGAATGTGCTTTCTATTTTATTTTTATACTTTAATTTTCTTCTCTTTATTTTCTATCCTGAGCCCACAACTTTTCTTCATTTGAGACTGAAGAAATCCGTGACAAAGTTGTTGACAAAATCACATCTGAAAGGCATTGGAAACTGTGGAAAATCTATTCTGTCCTTCTGAAATTTACAAGTTACAATGAAGGTGAATGGTAATCAGGTAATGTCTCACTCTTTATGAGTTAGAAGACAAGGGAGACAAGGGATAAACACATGAGAGTGTGCAAGCACTTGACTCTGTTTAAATCTCATTCAGTGAAAGATGATTTGCAATCTTGTGGATTTCAAATAAAGTCATCTGAGCCATTCTGGTCATCTGGAAGTCAGATGCAAAATACAAGCTGGTCACCCAGGATAACTCTACTGTCAACATGTGGTCAAAGTAGCTCAATTCATAGGCCTCTATTTTGGTGACATATCTATCTCCATTTTAGACACTCTCACCTATAATATATTTTTATGACCAGGTGAATGGTTTTATTTTAAATTTGAGCCCTAATTACATTCAGACTAAGAACTGGATTTGATTCTTTCCAAGCCAAGCCCATCACTCGTGTAACGCAGACTGAACCACGCTGTGAATTCAGGCTCCACAATCTCTTCATAGAGATTTCTCTCCTCAGTTAATGCTAAGGAAATGGAGAAGGGACATTTCCTTAATCCCTAGGGATCTGCAAAAGAAAATACCTCTAATAAAATAGATCCTGTGACAATATCTTCCAAAAGTTTGAATTAGAGCCAACTACATAAAGAGCTCAACCATCCCACATTCTCTACTGGTCAATAATTTCAAACCTGAAATTAAACAATTTTCATTTGTTACTATAAAAAGAATTACTTTAAATTTCTTTCTAATACTGATCACTCTTTAAAAAAAAAAAAAAGACATTTTTAAGAGCATTTAATTGAAAATGGGGTCTAATGACAGTGGGGTTTGCTTTTTTTCCTCCTCATACCTGTTCTTTCTTCGGGTAACATTTATAATAATAACTTATAAATAATTTTAAGAATCTCCAGTTTGGGATTTTCTGCAGCTGTGTTCCAACTTCTGAGTATTTATGAAGAATATCAGTCAAAAACACAGGAAGAGCAGTTGACTGCTCCCTTTCTATTTATTTTCTTAGAATTTTGATAAATTTCTGTTATTTTTTTTTCCCCTTCTATATTTTTGCTGCATATGCCCAATTCTATATTTGCATGCTTGATTTGCAAAATCATTTACTAAGTAAAATGGGTGCTAAACAATAAACATTCTAAATTGCTGTAAAGTTCAGTAAAAAGATCATAAAAATGATACATCTGCCAATGACATTGCTGGGACTTTACCATGCCATGTTCTGCTTACCAGAGCTGTTGTTTAGCATTACAAGTCATGCAAACTTCAATCATAAATACATGCTAATCATCGTTTTACTTGCTCAACTGGATCATATTTTTCGGCCTCAATGTCCCTTCATCTTCAGTATTTTAGCCTTAACACAAGACACTAGAATGTTAATGAGATTATGAAACAATTAACTCCTAGGGAAAGATTATTCTGATGATCAAAGAAGTTTGGAGTAGACAACAGGTGACCTTGTGTCTTAATATTCACCATGATGCAGATTTGGTTTAAAATTCTCCAGGCAAACTTATAAGCCAAAAAAACCCCAACCCAAGTAAAAAATGAGTTTGCTTCATTCCAAAACCATCTGCTGGATTCAGAAAAGATGGAAAATAACCGTGTGAAAATCATTCAGAGGTGAAAGGAGGTTATAGGATAATTAATAACACAATAATAATAATTCTACTCTACATTTTCGCACAGTAAAAAGCCAACTGTAGCATTACTTGTCAGTCCAAGCATTCATGTTGAAAGCTTATATGTGGAGGTCCATTTACAGAAGGTAAAAGATTATCTTTCCTAACTTCATCTAAAAATCTGTCCTATTCTACAGATGGCAGCCTGTAATTCACCTCTAATCACTAAAAGTGGGTTCCCCTAGAAGGCAATTCAGAAATGTTGGTGACAAGCAACACCAAAAATGAATTCAGCAGGAGAAAAGTCAAGATTTCAAGCATACATCTTTCAGCTTTTTCTCAGCATGGCACTTCTGTCTTGATTCTTATATATACATTTTTTACATATGTATATATCTTAAAAGATTTAACCTTGTGTTATATCAGTAGTTTAATTCTTTAGTGGAAGGAAAAACAGTAATCTATTGTACCAGTCAAATTCATTACTTGAGAAATTTAGTTACATAAATTTGTGCAGGAAGACTGAGACTAAATCTGTTTATAGAAGGAGGTTAAGAGAAAAATTGGAGAGAAAAAGAAATATATATATTTCTGAGAATGATTAGAAGATTGTGTTTTTTTGTTGAAATTAACTGTTTGGATTCAGAGTTATGTGTTAAAGACAAACATCCTAGCTTTGTAACGGGCTACATCTAGGAGAAGAGCTCTTACAAAAATAAATAGATACGAATGCTGATATACTCAAAAGATAATTCTATTTTATAAGATTACGACAAGGGGCAAAAAACAAGTTGCAATTACTTGAAAAACTGAATAACTGAAGAGATTTTATCCACCAGTCCTCTGCTAAGTTTAAAATACTATAGTGTCAATGTCTGCATCTGAAGAAACCATCCCAGGGCTCATTTTCAATCAGTGGAGTCAGAAGACACAATTCACCTGACTGTAAAATAAACTTCTGCAATCAATCACATGCATCACACCAAGACCAAGATTAGTGAGAGACTGTGCTGTGTTGTGGAATGGAACAGATGAGAGATGACTTGTTTTCCATAATTTTATCATAATAAGTAACAACTGCATGGGGATTGTATGTGTTTTGTTCCATGCTCACTCTGAGTTGGAAATTTAATGCCATCCCTGGGCACGGCAACTGTGAAGGGAGTGAAGGACGAAGAGAAGAAAGATGGCCTGCTAAATACAAATGCAGGCAGCTATGACACAAGAGATCTAAATGTCAAGAAACAGGCATTTCAGGAATCAGGGAAACACAAGATGAGTCAATCCCCATGGTGAAAGAATTCAGCCAGATTAATCAATTTAATCCACAAGGACTGTAATACTCAGATTATTCCTATAACATAAAACCAGACATGAAAAAAAAAAATGCAGTAACGTCTATTGTGACTCAAAGGAAAGGTTAAAAATGAACCACGGGGAAATTATTACATTGTCTGTATTGCCAAACCTGGAAACGTTATTGCAAGTCTTAAAATCACTTGGTATCTTTTTATCCCATAACTCACTATGGTACTTTGTCTAGTACTTGGTGTTTTGCCCACATACAGAGTTTCTGTAGGGTTTTATCCTCCATTTTCTATCTCTTTCTCATCTTTCCATACATACGTCTCCACCATAACTTGGAGTTGTGCATGATATACATCCTCACAGATGACAGCTCTTGCTGTCCCAGTGGATTTAAATGTCATAGGAATGATGTTTAATAAATATGGCCTTCTTGTCCTTACCTCCAACAACTTAGCTCCTCATACTCAAGCACTCTCCTTACTGTATGTTCAAAGGAGGCTCCAAGTAAGTCAGGCAAAGGTGGAGATGAGGGAGTTCAGAGGGAGGTGTGGAGCAGTGTGTGGGTGAATGAGAACAAAATAACATCTTAGAAATCCAAAGCAACATGAACTGTACTGTAACAACATTAAGATGAAAAACAGAGGACCACTGACTGATGCTTTACAGAAATCAGAGACTGCATCATGCATTTCAAGGAGCCCAGAAACATTACAAGGTATTGAGACTGAAAAATCATCTTCCTTCTCCAGGTAGATGGGAGAAAAGCTATGCCAAACTGATAATGATGCAGAAGACTGCTTGTTTGGACAGTCTGTACTGGACTATCTTCAGGAAGTTATCCTGCCATATGGAGCTGAGAATTGCAGTCATCACAGTGTTTGCAGGCAATTTTTCCAATCCAGAAAGGATTCACTGTGGATGTCTGCATTTCTATCTGGTGTAAACCTCTCCCTGAATCTTGCTAACAGTTACAGGTGATAGACATGAGTCACTTTTTGGCTTTCTCTATCCTGAGGTAAGAAACAAAAGCATAGTTGCCCTGGGAAAGGTAATTTCAGATGTATCATGATAAAATCTATTCTCATTTTTTTTAGTCAGAGGGCTCTGAGAGTTCAAGGTCTCTGTTATTTCCCTCTACTTTTAGCATTTCTTTGGAAAACATGGAATGAGTGCTCAATCTCTCTGTAATTTCTGTAAAACCAAACCTTAGAGTGATGAACTACTCCCTAGAATCATCCTCTTTCTGTACTGTTTATAAGAAAAATACTTAGGATGTTTGTTTGTTCTTCTTTTATGGCTTTCGAAGATTTTATACTGCAAGAACTAGCTGTTAAAATGTCTATCATAACCCCTCTGGAGTGGTCTGGATGTTTAATTAATACTTAGCACACAGGAGCACAAGGACAGTACAAGTCCTGTGCCATTACTGTAATTGCATTTGTCACCTGAAAGAACAGGAGATGCCTGTTTTTAGACAAATCTTAAGGTTTCTAAATTCTCATTGTAGCCATGAAGATACACCTGGTAGAGTCTAGGAGATGCTTACCTGAACAAGTAAATGGGCTGGATTCATTGTCCTATGGTAGAAACACCTATGACCATTTCAGATGCTTTGGGTAGCTGGGACATCTGAATCAAGTTGCTAGATGTGTCCTAGAACCTGTAGGAAACCTGTGCTTCTAGAAGTGATTGCTGGACTTCTTTTCAGAAGCTGTATACCAACTGAAAGGGCAGAAGATTACCCTACATGGAAGTATGAATAAAACTCACGAAAAAAAATTGAAGAATTCTCTAAACTTTGCACTTGTTTTTAGACATCCACATTTCTCTGCCTTAATCTGAAACCTGAATCCAGCTGAGAATCTAGGACTGAGCCCCAGGATTCCTTTTACACAAACCTCCCAGTGAATAACAACCAGCAAACACGGGACAGACTTGCTTTTGCAACTACACCTTCATGCTTTTATCAAACTCTTCTGTGCATGACCTGTGAACAAAATGTAAATTCAACTAAAAGCAGTTTGTTTTCTGTACTATCTTCATATGTACAGCCTGATGCCAGTCTGATTAACAATGTCAGCAGAAGACATAAATTCAGAAAGTAGGATTTTGTCATGACCTGGGATGGGGCTGAGGTTATCCCTCTGCAGGTTGACTTTCTGAGACAGCAGCCAGTTGGCTGCATTTGATGATGTTGTGTTCCTTCTTAGCGCATGATGACAATTGCTGGACAGTGGTGGAATCAATATGGCAAATGCTTATTTTAGGTGGGATGAGCTCAAAGCTGTTCCCCTTGAAGTACTGGGAGAGCAACTTTAACAAGTATCTGAATTATTTTATGCAGTACTGATGTCCCATCATGGTACTGGAATGTCATCCTCCCTGCTCTTACCATCTTCCCTCAGTTCTCTTCTCACATCACTTTTCAGTACCACAGAATCACAGAATTGTAGGGGTTGGAAAGGACCTCTAGAGATCATCAAGTCCAACCCCTCTGCCAAAGCAGCTCCAGATTGCACAGGTAGGCATCCAGGTGGGTCTTGAACATCTCTAGTAGCACGTTTACTAGATTCCCTCTCATCCTTCTCAACTTTGTTATTGTTACACCATCTTCCTCACCTTCCCCCATCATCACCATTTCACCATCATACCCTGTCATGGGGATATTTTTAAGTATTCACATCAAGCAATTCATGCAGGGAGAGTGATGTGGGCTTGACTGAGTTGTGCGTTGGTCTGCAGCTCTTCCGGACACGTAAGGTTGGTTTGATATATGCATTTTGTTCTTGTGGAGAAATCAGAAAGGATGCTCTAATGATACCAGATTGCTCTTGAGGGCAATTGCATTGGGTCCACTTTCTCAGCCTCAACAGAACAACTTAACTCAGCAGAAAGAGGGTAGATATGATGTCTAAACCTTAGTTCACTGCAGCTAGATTGTCACATCCACCCACCTTCATCTAAGTATGGTACTTGACTTCCTCATGGCTGTCTTGTGATCTTGCCAGAAGATAAGAGGGAGCAGGGAGAGGCCAAACTGTATCTTGCCTTCACAGGATACAATGGTACCATCCCCAAATCTCCTGTACCGGTTATTTGGTCACAGGCCAGATCTTCTGCCAGTAAACACTGATGAGCGCTCTCTTTCGAAGAGAAACACCTCCAGAGAAGTGCTTTCAAATGTAAAAATGTCCACAAAGTGGTGCTGGCCGCATGACACCCACCACTTGCCTCCTTGATAAGCCAGAGTCTTACAGCAAAAAACGCCTCAGAAAGCAAGCTTTGACACATGAGAACAAACAGTTGCTGTCTTTCACAATGGTAGCAGTTCAGCCACAACCTGCAATCTTTTCCACTACGAAGGAAAGGCTATCTTGGTATCAATCTCTCTCTGAGCATCATCTAAAATGGTTATATAAGCTTGTACCTGTCTTTGCCAGTCTGCATGAACTCTGTATGCTCCCCAGTGCATGTTGCCTGCTGCTGTCTTTTTTGTAGTTTCAGTGTAGTGTTAGCTATACTCTCCCAGACTATTAGGAACAAGACTGTCTTTCAAACTCATCTGTTTGAAAATGCTCCATGACTCAGTCTAGATCGTCTTTACTCACAAGGCTGTCACAGTAATAGCAATCTGCAACAAATAATCCATTCTGAGAGGAAAGTCATTCTGAGAGTATTAACCTATGGAGTTTTCTGTGCATTTTTCCACTGTGTGAAGAAAAACACCGAATCATAATATGGCACGCCAAGATTTTCTGTCTAATTTCCATCGTTCAAGTTGTCTTTTTCACTTCTAATCAATAGTCTGCTGGCTCTGCTGTGAATTATGCTTGTATCATCACTGGCATCTCAGACACTAGTGCTTTAAACTCCCTCTGCTTTCATTTCCCGTTCTCTCATCCTTACTAATTTAGGGGTAACCTTACCTCTTCAAACTCTTTCAGCAAGCCCTCTATCTTTAAAAAGCTCTTCATATGGCTGCATACTTTGTTTAATAGAGTTACATTTGAGCATCTAAGAGAAAGGAGAACTAATGCTTAAAACTCTTATTTAACTGATGTATGATAAAGAAATCCGTGAGCACAGTACCGTTACTCTTAAGTTTGTTACCTTGCAGAAACTGAAATGGTAACATGCTATTCTTACATTTCAGATACTGGAAAATGCCACTCAGGACATATGTCTGCTCACTAGGGATGTACAGCATATTCTCTACTATGTAGTCCTGTGCAAGGTCTAAATATCTCATCTTAGTGGGTTGATTTGTCTGGAAATTCAGCACCATGTACTAATAACTCACTCTTAGCAGGAGGGTTTATCCCAGACTAACTGTGTCTCATATTCATCTTGCTACATTCCTCCTTTGCATGATCCCCCAGCAAGTACACAGATGTATGCATTTCTGCAGTGATATAAATGTACTCCATAGATGTTTGCTCTCCTGCACAGATAAGTGAAAATAACAATGAAAATTCCGACATGTATTGAAGCTTGGCATGTTTTATTCTTCTTGTTTTTGCACTGAGGAGCTAATAGTATCATGAATGAAAAGACAGGTGGTAGCTTTATTGACTTTATGCTTTCATTTTTGGAGTCTTCATTAACATTTTTGGCATCCATTTCGATCAAAACCACCAAAGTCAGTTTGTATGAAATCCCCTCCGGGAATGCCCAGATCCACATATTAGCTTAGATTTGCTTATTAGTTCATACCTTTGCACAGTGAGGGCTCAGGCTTTCATCTCAGCTGTTCCACTTCCTCATTATAGTGGGATTAGTCAAATCACATCAGCAAATGGATCTGCATTTCTGCTCCTCAGTAGCGCGAAAGCTTCACAGGGAAAAACTCTAGGATATAACTTTGAGTCAGAAGACTTGCTTCTTGAACAGGAATTAACAAGATCTATGTGCACCTTGGCAGATCAGAATCCCAGAGGCTGTGAAAAGTTTTCAAAAAATAAGAGTATAAAGGGTGATAATGTTAATTTAAAAACTTGATGTTTTTCTTTTCTGTTTGGATGATTTTCTCTGAGACTCTATCCTGGGAGAACTGCAAAGGACCGTTGGCTTTGAACTGTATTTCTCAAGTCATATGTGTCTGTTAAGAGGAAGGAACCTTCATTTGTTGGTTGAGGAACTTATAGGAATTTCCAGATGTGAAAATGACTTTCAGACAAATCAAATTATGTTTTGGAGAATTGGATTAGATGATCTTTAAAGGTCCCTTCCAGCTCAAATGATTCTATGATGATTCAGTGATGTTTGTGCCTTCCCATGTACAAAACAGGGGGCAGGTATTCATTCTCCATTGTTTTGATTGCAATCTCCTTCAAGCTTTAAGAGTCAACTCCTATTTTGAGTTAGTACACTACTGAACAGTGAGAAACCTCTATATCTGAGGCACAGCACTGAAAGGTGGTTATTGTACAGATAAGTAAGAAAATGAACCCTTTGATCCAAATGCAATTGCAGTTTTGCTCCATTTGAAAATGCTCCAACTGTTCATTGTCAAATCAGGCCAGGTTTAAATTTGGTGATACTGCCTGTATCCAGGTCATCTCTTTCTATGTGAAGGCTAAAATAAATGCAATATCAACCTAAAATAAATGTAATATCAACCCTTGAAGTTCTGGCCTGTGAGAAGAGGAAATGACTCCATGGAATGAGACAAGGAAAATCCCTTCAGATGAAATCAACCCCTGCATCAGTAGTCGCATTGAACTTTCCATCACTTCTGGAAGTTTCATAATTAGTACACAAACAACTCGATGTGTCTTGAGCCTGGAATTTTGCCTATCGTTTTGCAGTATTACCAAAAGAGTGGGGAGGGCTGGGGGGAATGAAAGCAGGGAAAGAAAAACAGGGATTAGGAAGAAGTAGTTTTATTACTTTCAGAAAGCCTCATGAGGCTCCTTCATCTTGGAGTGCTTTCAAACACTTTTCTGTAGCTCTTATGGAGCTGTACCAACCCGTTGGAGATGCAGAGTGCTGGGGAAGGGTGAGATGCTTGTATTTTTCCCACCTATTGGCTCAGGATGAGGTAACTCACCCCACTAAGAACAACATTGGCTTTTCTAGGTGGCCTCTGTCAAGTGTGACTGCCGCTCTCCCTCGTACCTCATGCTGAGTTTTATGTCCAAAGAATTAAAACAGTGAGCCTGACTCATTCGTCCAAGCTACCTGCAGGTCTGGGGAGAACAAAACCCCAACAGTCTCAGCACGGGGTGCCCATATCATGGCAGAGCCAACTGCCTCAGCCCAGTTTGTGAGACCTCACTTCTTCTCCTTGCTGTTGTATTTCTGTTAGCATCCCCCTCGCTCCCATTCCCCCTTCACAGCTCTGTGTTTAAATGAGTCCTTCTTCGACGAAGAGAGAGGCTCCTGTTTGCTGCCTGGACAGGCCCCATGAGCTTCACTAAGTCATTCACGAGTGTCACTTACCCTGCATGGGTGGCCTTGAAGCAAGCAACCAACAGCACCAGGCAATGTGCATTAGGCAGCAGTTCGATAATCCCTCCTTTTTCCTTCATCCCCTTCACTCTCTGCCACTCTGGGCCCCTTCTGCTGGCCCAAGCCCTAGCAAAATTAATGTGTTACTGTGGACCATTCCTCTCAGCACAGTAACCACATTCTCTTGCTCTCTCGTTTCATCTGCATCTCTCTTCTGGCTGCAGTTATAATCCGTTGGGTAGGAATGGGAGAGACTGTGGCTTTGAATTCTTTGGCTCGTTCACCCTACTGCCTGGAAACCTCTTGCCAGCACATCTCATGTCTGTCTTTCACGCTGTAAAATGACAGTCCCAAAGGCTGGCAGTCTACGCAGCCAAAGAAGGAAGGCAGCACATGAATCAGCATCTCTGAAGGATCTCTTGAGAAAGGAGATACCACACACGTCCCCGTGGATGGCACGCAGTAACAGCTTGTTATCTCTGCTGTAATTCAGTGTGAGGCAATTGGCTCCCAAAAGTCATATTCACACCTAACTGCATTGGACTTTCTCTCAAAGTGTGTCTCCTCTGATTAGGAATCAGTGCAGACTCTCAAATCGTTATGGCAGGAAACAGGATGGTGTTGAGGGGGATGAGGAGAAGACAAGACCAATTAAGTGCAATTTGCAAAAAAAAAAATAAAAAAGATAAAAATGAACCATCTTGTGGGCTGGTGGAAAATGGTAAACTTGGCTAAGCACATGTACCTCATACCTCAGCTTCTCCAGTCATTTTTTTATCAGGACTCACCGAAGAAAATAGAATCACAGGAACAGAATCATAGTGTCATGGAATCATGGTGCCATAGAATCATGGAATGGCTTGGGATGGAAGGGACCTTAAAGATTATCCAGGGTTGCCAAACACCAGATCAAGCTGCCCAGGGCCCTATCCATGGCCTTGAGCACCTGAAGGGGTGGAACACTCACAATTTCTTTAGGCATCCTGTTCCAATGAAATGTCCTTCAGAGCAGGGATGGGCTTCTTACGTAGATGTCCACACTAAACACAAGTGGAATCATAGAATATCCCATGTTAGAAAGGAACCAAAAGGATGAGTCCAGCTCGTAAGTACTCCAAGCACCATTGTAATTCAAAGTAAATAATAGAATAACAGCATTCTGATGTTCTGTGCTTTTTAAGCGGGATTGATTTCTTCTTCTCTGGAGCAAACACAGGTATATATCCAGTCCTTGTGCTGAATGCTCTTTATACAAATGGGAGAGATAGTTTGCATTCTGTGGATCGTCTTTTATAGCAGGCAAAGCAGATCAGATATAGAAGGAGAGAATACTATGTTCATTTGAGTGAGAAGAAAAGAGACAGAAAGAAATTAGATGTGAGCTGACTAAGAGACTTGATGTGACGAAGCAGAATGACGGAAGTCATAGAGTACATCTCTAGTACAACTACTGTCTGAAACAGTAGTCCCTAAACTCCAACTCTATGCTCTATACTCTTCCTGGAAAAGTCTATGACCATTACTCTTTCTGGCAGTACAGAAATGTGGAATTCAAATGTTCTGGAGGTCTTTTCTGGAACTTATTGTATGTTTTGAAGTTTTATAATAATGAGAAAGAGATGAACTCTTAGTATTCCATGGAATTGGATTCTCTGTGCAACAGAATTAATGATATGTTAACAATATTACATCACAAGCTTTTTCATTTTACTGCTTGCTGTGTATAGACACATAAAAGCATATGTGCATACCCATAATATAAAACTTCATCCACTCTCTTTGATAATTGTCCCCTACTATATAATGATCCTTTAGTCAAACTCAAGTAAAACTTTGGTTAACTGTTGAACAGAGAGGTTTTACATTCGTTATTTGTATAGATCCTATGGTACCAGCTGCCCTCTACGTGCTCAAAAGGAAGCTGAGATCTGAAGGGTCATAGGGCTTCATTTTCTCTTTCCAAACCAGGACTGCCATCTGTAAGATCACAAATATTTCTTTAACTGATACATGTGAAGATTCACTTTGATCCAAATAAATATTTGTCATACACATATTTTTCCCCATAAAACCTTAAGGTCAGGTGGTGCCCATGGCCTTCATCTTGCCCAAGATGTTAACCACCATTCCAAACAAAGGAAGACCAAACATAGTCACCTTTACAGCACACAGTGCAAGAAATGTATTTCCTTACCTACATGGAAAAGATGCTTCCCAAAAGAGGAGAAGTTTTTCCTATCTAAGCCTAACTTGAACATCAATGTGTATTTGGGAATGAGGAGGTGCATATACTTGTGCATAATATCAAAGAGAGGGGAAATGACTGCATAGTTTGCCTGTTACCACTTCCAACAGGTTAAATACCAATATCCTCTTCAGTCTCTTTTCTACTGAGATTGAATTGACCTCTGGATTCCTTTCCCAGCATGTTTAGATGTTGCACTACGGGACATGGATTAATGGGAAATACTGGTGATAGGTGGATGGGTTGGACAGGATGATCTTAGAGATCTGTTCCAACCTTGGTGATTTTATGATTCTGTGATTACTTTGTTTATTTCTTACAAACTGCTAATACTGATTTGTTGACAGTGCCCTCAGAAGGAAATGAAGTGAAACGTAATAATATCAAATTCCAGGGGGGGTAAAAAAAAATTGACTGTTTTTTTCTGGTGGAAGACTACATCCTACTTTTTTTCCAGGTACCTTCATCTCCTGTTGACTTTGATGGATTCTCAGTACCTTAATATACAACCCAGAACGTATTTTCTTAACTTTCCCAGTATCTAAGAACATTCTGAAAGGGTTATGTATGTGTGTACCAAAGCACACTTCTGTTCTGGAGTGAGCTAGTATAAATGTATAGATGCCATAGATCTATAGTGCAGGCCTGGTTTATTGGCTGTAAGGGTTGTCTTGAACTTTGTAAAAACTGTGCTTAATCTTTCAACTTATATGATTTAATTTTTCAAACTATCGTTGGATTTTTTTTCTCTTTCCTTCTCCTTTTAGGGGATTGGACTACATGATCTCTAGAGGTCCCTTCCATTCCCTACAATTCTGTGATACTGTGATTCTTTTTCTTCCTTTCTTTCTCCTTTTTCTACTTCCCCTTCCCTTTTCTTCCCTTCCACTCCCTTCCTTTCCTTTTCAATAGCAACTGGGTATCATAAACACCACAACTCAGAATTATGGACAGCAGTTTAGATTTAGGAGGTAGAAATTTGACAGAATCTAGATAGATATCATGTTAAAACAAGACAGATTGGAATGAATAAATAAATATTAAAATAGAATTAATTAAAACTGGAAAGAGGAGTGGACATTGGTGTAAAGGTATGGGGACAGGAATGAAAAGCTGTGTAGCAGCATGTAGGGGGATGGATCCAGCTGAGCATTGTCTAGGGATACAAAGACAGGCAAAATAATTGATGTTACTGAAACACACATCACTCACAATGTCTCCTCTGTCTGCCCTCAACCAGAATTTCTGCAGCTTGCTGAGAAGGGGTTACTTCACCCAAATTAGGAATGACAACACGACTCTCTGGAAATTCCTCTAGCAAATCCCAGGGTGAACTGTGTGGCTGCTTGTAAAGATACGTGCTAGAACTTATTACTTTTTCTGCCATATTTTCTTTATAATCCACAGAAAATGGCACTGCAATTCAAACATTCTAATGGTTATAAGATCAAGGTGTTGTACATTAGAAATTGCCAAGATGAAGACAGCCCACGAACTCTTCCATTAGCCCCTTCAGATATGTGCCTGATGCAATCTCTAATTACATATCCTGCTGATACTTTTCCCATGAGACTTCTTCCTCATGGAGAACACTGGGTGCAAGTCTCCAGCTGAACGACTAGTGAACAACTAGTACATGGGACTGCCAACTTCATGGCATGTTTTCTGCTGAAATAGGGAGGTGTTTCTGTAAATAGAGCCCTGACTTCAGGATCATGCTCTACTTCATGACTACTGGATGACTATTGCAAACTTCACCCAAGTGGTCACCCATGGAATTTTTCTTGTGTTCTGACTTGGGAAAGGTAGAAGGAGCACCCAGGTCATTGGTCCTAATGACCTCCCTGAAATCCATGCCATTCTTAGTGAAGTATGAAGCACATCTAGCTGCAACTGGAGTAAAAGGAAGTCGTTCTTCAAATAAATTAGGTGGGATGTATGTACTCAGGTCCCCCTGGGAGATCACTCATCTTGTCCCATGGTACTCATCCAAGGCAGTGTTAGATGAAGCACCTCTGGTTGTGCTTGCTTTTCCTCACTGACAGTAAGAAAGTGAGTTGCTCAGACAAAAAATATTTGCTTTTAGGTAAATAATGTTGGTTGAGATTAATAATGCTCTAACATTTGCCAAATCAGGCACTCAAAGCTCAACCTTTGTACCAAAAGAAGAGGACACCTTTAATCTTAATCTTGACTTATTTACCAGGTTCTCATTAGTAAAATAATGCTCCCATCTCAGAGGGATATTTTGAAGATGAATAATAGTGGAAAAGCACTCAGGAATGTAAAAAAACTTGCACACAGGAGGAAGTGAAGAGTTCTGCCTTTAGAGCAGCCTTTGAACTATGGACAGAAAATACATTGTGGAAGCAGCTACTGCACAATAGAACAAACTCTATAACAAATTACTGCCTGCTATCAGAGCACAGTTCTCGTTATGGGAGGTTCCCATTTACAAATGGAAGGCTACCAGATCAGTAAGTTGCAAGATAACATGTAGTAAAAGGGAGAAAGGTAAGGTTTCAAAAGGAACTTTTACTTTGCCTTATCTTAATTACTTAGATTTTCACTTTGCTGATGCTCTTTCAAACAGATTTGTGCATGTGTCTGTGTGTAGCCTACATAACAAAGCATGAATAAGATCACAAAGAGAGGAAGAAAAAAATATTCAGAACTCCTTCTGCTTCTGGATATTTTTTCCATCTTCACAGGGAATAAATTGTTAGAACTGGATCATTTACCAAAAATGAGCAAAATAAGGGGGGAAAAGAATAAGACCTTATAAACGTAATTGTGGTTAAGGTACATCCAGAAGAATGGTTTAAAATACGGTTAATAAAAGAGGAATATTAAACCTCAAACTTTTCAATCAGTTCTGAAGATGTATGTCACTGTCAGCATAGAGATTTTTGTCTGAGTACCTTGATTTCTTACGTGTATATTTACACACGTATATGTATACACTCTCAAAAAAGTTCAGGTTTAACTACATAAAGCCTGGAATTCCAACACAGATGTGAATAATCCCCTCCCCCACATACTAGGAATAAAGAAAAGTAATAAACTAGAGAATTAATAGCAAGTGCACTTATTGTCATGGAAACACAGCCAAAACAAATACGGGGAGGTTCTGATTCCCAGAATTCACACATGCCAATACAATTATTCGGCAGCTCTACCCATAGCCCCAGCGATCCCATGCACGTAACACGCAAAAACAGCACTGATATTCCTCTCCCTGTGAGCACTGCTTTTCAACCTCCACTGAGGTAATATCGGCTGGAGTATTAATAATAGCAGTTGCCTAAATTTGGAGCTGAAGGGCCAGGGTATAAGGCTGGGTGGGAACAGGGCGATTTCAGTTTGTTTTGTCCTGTTTCTATGCTCGTATGCATAGTTGTCTCAGACTGCCTGAATGTTGCCATAGTGACCTTTGATAAATCCACGTTATGGATGCTGTGAAATATAAAGCTGTGCCACATTTCAGGGAGTGCATGCTCACGGAATGAAGCAGGGGGCTGGGAGCTTCTGAAGAGTGTTGGTCAGATTCAGTGCTCTCAACCATCCAAAGGATAAATGCTTTTCTCTTAATTAAAAGCCTAGAAATTCATTCAGCTTTTGAGGAAATCGTGAACAAAGTAGTAAGTTGTTCTTGATCCCTCCACACCATTTACATTTATTTAGAACAAATAAAAAGGCCTGCTTTTCCCTACTGTCGCCATTATTTGTGAGTGTTGGTCAGTTCAGGAGAGAAAAGAGGATAGATACAGATCATTCTTGCTTCCGTTGCACTAGTTTTCAGTGAGATTGAAATAAACTTTCTACTGTGTGCTTCAGTCCTATGGCAACACCTCTAGGAGCTCTACCTCTGCTGAGGAGATATCAGTTATGCACATCTGCACCTTGGAAAGTGAAAACTTAATGTTTACAGGTGATGCTTAAATTGAATGCTTAACTTAAGCAAAATAGACTACGAATAAAAAGAGGTAGTTCCCTAGCTGACTTCTTTTATCTTAGGTTTTAGACACTTAATCCATTGCTAAGGGCACCTGACCTTGAAAATCTGTCCCTCTGCCACAAAAAGGTCAAAGTCTTCATTCACCCTGCCTGATTTTCTAGGAAAATCACCACAGAACCTTTCTGAAGAGCTTTCTACAGTCAGTGCAGAGATACTGCCACTTTGGAGGAAGGTTTATTCTAGCTCCCATAAAACACCATCCAAGAATGGGATGTATGTTCCACATGTCTTTCCAGAGATGAGAGGCTGAGCCCTGATGATTAACTTAGATTAAGTGCTGAGGGTAGAATTAATCTCCCTTAACTGTAGCCATTTAACTCCTAAGCCCCTGCTTTAAGCCAGGTTTCCTGCTTTTATCAGTGAAAGGTCACTTGAGAGAGCACTTCTTGGTGTCTGTTTTAGACAATTATCTCAGGCTGGATGAATCCAGCAGAGAAGTCTGTGACAGCAGGGGAAGTACTGAGTTATGGACACCCTAACAAAGGCTACCACTAGCATAATTTTCTTCTTCATTAGTATTATTAGATATGCCCACTGAAAACCTAAACATCTAATGTTTCCAAAATACTGTGAAACTGGCAGAAGTGTATCTCTGGAACCTCCTTCCCCTCCAGCTGCATGAGCCTCAATTCCTTTGTTAATCTCTGACTCTTTCCATCTTCTTTTAATATCTGCCCACCTTCTGCCATGGATCTTCTGCTCCCAAGATGACTGCAACAGCAAAGGTGCTCAGCCAGTCAGCCATCCCCTCTTTGGAGGGCTTTCCAGTTTGGTTGTGCTCAACCTGGCACTGCAAAGCTTTCTCATTCAGATGAACGCACCAGAGTTCCCATTAGCTCCACAACTACAGGTCAGACCACAAGTGAAACTGCACAACTCTTGTGATGTTTTGGAAGACTGATGATCTTCCACTGAATCTGAGTGGTCTGGGTTGTTCCATCAAATTATAAGTGGTCTTCAAATCCCTCAGTTGGACACAAGAAGATGACCAGGCTCCCTCTATAGTCAATGAAGAGAACAAAAATTCTTAAATAGGGAGATTGAAGCAAGGGTTGTATAGCCCATAAGATTTGCCCTCTAATTAACACTACCAGAAAGTAATCAGTCCCATCCCTTGCTGTCTGAGGTACAGTATGTCCTAGAGTTGTTACTTACTCTTCTGTCCACTACAGGCAGACATAAAACCATTAGAAAGAGCAAGAATTTTTTTTTTGTTTTGTTTATTAAAATTTGGTAAAATTAAACTCATTTTTGATCATGACATGAAAAATAATGACTGTGGTGGCATCTTAAAGACAAAATCAGTCTTCCATTACCTCAGATTCCATTTTCCTGTATGGCCAGCAACTGGAGGATATTATTGCATTAATGGTAGGCTGAAAGCATGTTATTCATTCTTCACTTAGATATTACATGGACACCCAAGATAAGCTAATGCTCTACATTCTCACCATAATCAAGTTGAATGAACTATATGTGATGACCATGGTGTTCTCTTAGTTTCTTCTTAGGTTTTTTTTTTCTCTCTGTCATATTTTCTTATCTTGTATCTCAAGAAAATGATATACATAATAACAGGATGTGTGAACATTTATAGATGACTAGGCAGCAATTGTTTGAACATGAAAGTCAATTTTAATCTTTTTATTTATTTATTTTAAATATTAGGGCATTCTATTGATTTTGTAGATGTTTAACAACAGGAAGTGTTTAAATAGAAAACAGAGAACCTGAGAGGTTCATTCCTCACTGGAAGCCAGATAGTCAGCTAAAACAAGAGACATCTTATATGTCTCAGCTGCAAAGGATCTCCATTCATAGCTTAACTGCCCTCCATTATAAAGAAATTAAGCCTTACAACCATACTAGTGACAAATCAGAGTACTGAGGATGGGGTGGAAATGAATGTTGGTATGTTTGGAGGAATTCAGAAAACGGTAAGAATGAGCCAAAGCCTGGAAATCCTACATGGCACTGAGACTCTAAGAGAGCTCTTTCTGTTCAGCTAAACATAGAGAAGATTAAGGTGTGTCTGAGTCACTGTCTCTCAAAAATTTCTCATAATGGAGAGCTTTATAATGAAGCAGACTTAAAAAAAAAAAGGTTGGCTTCTAGTTCTGCCAGGCTGGAAAAATGAAACATAAGCTTCTTGCAGCAAAGGTAACTAGAAATTGAGATGTCTGGCAAGGTAAATAGTGGATTTCCCATTGCAGAAGGGGTTTAAATGGAAATCAATCGCTTTTCTATGAAAGCCTCCAAGTGAAGCACCAAGGAGACATCAACCCCTCGCCTAATTTACCCTCTTTCACCAATAGCAAGTTGTCGAAACAGCTAATTGCAATACCATTTTCTTGCCTTCAAACCTGGGCTACCAGGAATGAGAAGCAGAGCTCTCTGTCTAGCCAGCAGCAGGACACTAGGTGGCTCACAAGCCACAAACCACACTCGTACACACACACCGGTGTGCACCCACACGCACACACTCATCGTGAGCTGCTGTAGGACTGTAAACCTTGGAGAACCCATCCACCAGTGCTCTGCGTGGTACTGCCAGGGATATTGCCCATTACACGATTTGTACATATTTAGGCTTAGTCAATCTAAGCTGATTGCAGGTACTTAAAATTGCTTTTGTGCCATGAACACTTAATGCTAAACCTCTTTTAATTTGCACCGTGCTACTCAGAGAGATCATATCATTCTTCTGTGCAATGTAAATTCCCAATCTGGCAATTCTAGCCTGACTGGGTATTTTTTATTTTTTTTTTTAACAATAATTAAAAAAAGAAATTTAATAAGGATTTGGGTTTCTTTATTGAGCTTTTATTGTCCAGACTTGCAATTGAATCACTCTGCTGTGACAGCACGACTGGGGCAGTTATTAACAAACTCTATAAACAGTGGACTTGATCCCTTTATGAAAAATCATTGTAGGGGGAATAATTAATCTGAGCTAAAAAAAAAAATTATAATGAAGCTCTAGGGGAAAAAAAAAATACAATTATAGATTCCAAATACTTAAAACTGTTTCAGTGCTTTCCCATTCCTTACTCCCTCTACTGCACTTCTGCCACTACTCAGCTGCTCAAAACAGTTTTTGTTCTTTGTGCCCCATCTCTCTGTGAGAGAGTTTGTTTGCAAATTGTCAACAAGGAGAAAATTTCATCTACAGAACTAAGTCTCTTCCCTGAGACATCCATGCTGTCAGTACTCTTGTAGGTAGATGACTGAATTTTTGGTGGGAAGCCACCACTGCTTGAAAACTGCCCTCTGACTTGACAGATGTTAATGAGAGGAGAACTGGGTTCATCTCATGGTGCTAATATTCAGTTTGGACATCTCAACTGAAGCTATCCATTCTGGGCTCCTTTTGCCATCAGCAAGGTTCTAGTCCAAAGCATCAGTAGTGTAGTGGGCGTAATTCAGCCCATTCAAAGGCAGAAAACTTAACAAGCCAGTTGACATATTTCCTAATCACACTTCTGTGCATAAGCATATTTTCCACTCTCTATGACAGAGACAAAAACAAGCTTGGCTTCTTGGCTGACGTCAACATGGTAGTAGTATAAATGTGCTTGAAATGAACATGGAATTTTTATTGGCATCAATTTTCCAACTACTACATTTTCTTTTGGGACTTATTTTTTAAAATGAAAAAACTAGAGGTGGGTGAATGATCATTTCCACTGGAAAAACAGGTAAATGTTCTGATATTTCTGTGCACAGGGAGTTAAATAAATCCACAGCCCATAAAGATTATATTAACAGCTTTGGAAGATCTCTCTACTTTTTCACCTGCGTTCTCTACTCAATTAATAGTTCATTTAGTGCAAAGTCTGTTTCTTGTTGTTCATTTATATCAGTCCTTGTACACAACAAGAATCTCAGCTGTTGTCACGTAGCACTATTGCTGTAACAAACATTAATCACAATAATAAATAACTGATCAATACTTTGATGATAGTGAGGTTACAGAAATATTGGTTAGTACACTATCATAAGTGTTCTAATGAGAACTTCAACCCAGAATCCCCAGAAACCAGTAGAAATATGGTGGAGCTTTTAATTGAATTTAGATCATCTTCCAGTTGGCCTTATATAGCTGGCACCAACACATTTGCTTACTTGTGGGCATTAAAATTAAGGCTGAATTCAGTACAGGAGACTTATTTGGGAAAAAGCTGATTCTCAAATACAGAAGAAAAGAGATTTCTGCATGACAAATAGGCATGAAAATCAGGCAAAGAAAGGAGGCAGAATTATGATGAGATTTATGAAACCAGATGATGTCCTGGAACATCAGCAGCCTGTATTTTGGCTGTAAGTAAGAGAGCAAGTAAGGAAGTAAGACTCATTTTGAGCAAGACATGGAAGCTTGGACTTATGTGAGTTCTTGATTTTGGAAAAGATGGAGGATTAGGTGTGTGTGATCAGAAGCTGCAGAGATGACGACTGCTGGTAGAAAGAATTAACTCTAGAAACAGTAATGGAAAGTGAAATTTCAGTTCTGTGATGATAGGAGAGTGAATTCTCATTTTTTCTTAATGCAGGGGTTGTGATACATCAAACAAGGTCAGTCATTTGAAGGCAAGAATTTCAAGGTATATTGCAAGTCTATGGTATGTGTGACAGAAATAAAAAGAGGAAAATAAACAATTTTATATAAAATACTGAGAAGCCAAATTGATTGATTTTGCTAATTCTTGTGTTACTCCCTTAAGGAAGAAGATTCTGGGTGGCATGACACAGTGGCAAGAATAGGATGAAAGAAGTAGATGATGAGATCATGTTGGAGATGAAGGAAAAGTACAGACAAAAAGATTCAGAGAGTAACTCCTAAATTTAGGTAAAATACACCTAAGAAAAGGACAATGAACACAGTGAGAAGTAGGATATAACTAAACTACAAGGTGAACAAACACTCTGGAATAAAAGCCTAGGACTCTATAAAAAGCACCCACAGCCATTCCTCTTACTCTTCCTGGCAGCACCTTCAATGAGATTTGGCCATGGGAAAGGAGTAGGATGAATTGCAAGCTTCCACTACATAACTGGGGTCAGTAGAGGCACACAGGTAGGTAGCACAGGAGGAGAAGGGTCACGTGTTGGAGAAAGGGAGACTCTGATTGAATATGAGGAAAATTTCTTGGGTATGTGGAACGATTTACCCAAAACTCAATTGAACAAGGGTAAAATCTAACTTTGGATATAGGCTTTTCATGAACAAAAGATTAATCTGAGGATCTCTCAAGGTCCATTTCACACTTCTAAAGCCTCTAGCTAAGCAGCCTTCAACACTGGAAGATCAGATTATAATTGTTTTCCGATTTGTGCAAATGCATTTGTCCATTGGGATAAAAGGTTTGCTGAAAACATACCCTTAATGATTAGAATACACATATGTTTGTAGAGAGTTGGAGAAGTAAATGGAAAAGCACAAAGAAAGTGAGAAAGAAGTCTGCTGGCCCTGCATACAGAACCTCAAATCAAGAATAACTTGAAAACCCTCCACTGATATCAGTGAGGTCTGCTTTTCACTCTGCATTATACTTGCATTTCTATGAGCTATTAATGACTACATGGAGAAAAAAAAATGCCACCTCTCACTGGCATTTTTTTCTCTCACTGAACGATCTGACTTGTCACTATTTTGAACTGCAGTATATATATATTTGAACTGTGATACACACACATGCCAGGCATTTTTCCTGTGCAATGTATAGAAAAAAAAATATTAAGCCAATTATATTAATATGATGAAATTTAAAAGTTGATCTGGGTGTTTCTATGGTCACAGACCTCTGTTTGTAAGTTTGGTCTTCCCCCAGCAGTTAAAAAGAGGAGCCTGGTGACCAATAAGAAAGCAAGAGCTCATTCTCCACATTCCATTAGCTTCATAATTCCACATTAAATGATGGGTTTAGTCCCATATGGTGAAGTCTGATATGAAGAAGAAAGGAAAAAAAATAATAATCTATACATACTCATGCACATTTGCACATCTACACAATTAAATACATGTGTATGTATAAAATGTGTGTTTGTGTGAGTATACACAAATTAAGAGTATAGATGTATGTATATCACATGATTAACCAGTCTGATTTCCTTCAGGAAATGGCACATATTGACGAAGTGAAGCAAAAATGTTGTTAACCTTTTCGATGATTCTTCATGCTGTTAAGATTTCCTCTGGTCTGGATTTGGGTTTCAGATTTTTATTTTCAATTTAACCGAATGGATATCCTCACTGCAATTCTAATTTTCTGGAGTCAGCCTGGAAACCACAATGCAGAATTCTTTCCAGGCACTGTGACTTTCAACACGTAACCTAAATAACAATACAGTTTNCCTGAGACATCCATGCTGTCAGTACTCTTGTAGGTAGATGACTGAATTTTTGGTGGGAAGCCACCACTGCTTGAAAACTGCCCTCTGACTTGACAGATGTTAATGAGAGGAGAACTGGGTTCATCTCATGGTGCTAATATTCAGTTTGGACATCTCAACTGAAGCTATCCATTCTGGGCTCCTTTTGCCATCAGCAAGGTTCTAGTCCAAAGCATCAGTAGTGTAGTGGGCGTAATTCAGCCCATTCAAAGGCAGAAAACTTAACAAGCCAGTTGACATATTTCCTAATCACACTTCTGTGCATAAGCATATTTTCCACTCTCTATGACAGAGACAAAAACAAGCTTGGCTTCTTGGCTGACGTCAACATGGTAGTAGTATAAATGTGCTTGAAATGAACATGGAATTTTTATTGGCATCAATTTTCCAACTACTACATTTTCTTTTGGGACTTATTTTTTAAAATGAAAAAACTAGAGGTGGGTGAATGATCATTTCCACTGGAAAAACAGGTAAATGTTCTGATATTTCTGTACACAGGGAGTTAAATAAATCCACAGCCCATAAAGATTATATTAACAGCTTTGGAAGATCTCTCTACTTTTTCACCTGCGTTCTCTACTCAATTAATAGTTCATTTAGTGCAAAGTCTGTTTCTTGTTGTTCATTTATATCAGTCCTTGTACACAACAAGAATCTCAGCTGTTGTCACGTAGCACTATTGCTGTAACAAACATTAATCACAATAATAAATAACTGATCAATACTTTGATGATAGTGAGGTTACAGAAATATTGGTTAGTACACTATCATAAGTGTTCTAATGAGAACTTCAACCCAGAATCCCCAGAAACCAGTAGAAATATGGTGGAGCTTTTAATTGAATTTAGATCATCTTCCAGTTGGCCTTATATAGCTGGCACCAACACATTTGCTTACTTGTGGGCATTAAAATTAAGGCTGAATTCAGTACAGGAGACTTATTTGGGAAAAAGCTGATTCTCAAATACAGAAGAAAAGAGATTTCTGCATGACAAATAGGCATGAAAATCAGGCAAAGAAAGGAGGCAGAATTATGATGAGATTTATGAAACCAGATGATGTCCTGGAACATCAGCAGCCTGTATTTTGGCTGTAAGTAAGAGAGCAAGTAAGGAAGTAAGACTCATTTTGAGCAAGACATGGAAGCTTGGACTTATGTGAGTTCTTGATTTTGGAAAAGATGGAGGATTAGGTGTGTGTGATCAGAAGCTGCAGAGATGACGACTGCTGGTAGAAAGAATTAACTCTAGAAACAGTAATGGAAAGTGAAATTTCAGTTCTGTGATGATAGGAGAGTGAATTCTAATTTTTTCTTAATGCAGGGGTTGTGATACATCAAACAAGGTCAGTCATTTGAAGGCAAGAATTTCAAGGTATATTGCAAGTCTATGGTATGTGTGACAGAAATAAAAAGAGGAAAATAAACAATTTTATATAAAATACTGAGAAGCCAAATTGATTGATTTTGCTAATTCTTGTGTTACTCCCTTAAGGAAGAAGATTCTGGGTGGCATGACACAGTGGCAAGAATAGGATGAAAGAAGTAGATGATGAGATCATGTTGGAGATGAAGGAAAAGTACAGACAAAAAGATTCAGAGAGTAACTCCTAAATTTAGGTAAAATACACCTAAGAAAAGGACAATGAACACAGTGAGAAGTAGGATATAACTAAACTACAAGGTGAACAAACACTCTGGAATAAAAGCCTAGGACTCTATAAAAAGCACCCACAGCCATTCCTCTTACTCTTCCTGGCAGCACCTTCAATGAGATTTGGCCATGGGAAAGGAGTAGGATGAATTGCAAGCTTCCACTACATAACTGGGGTCAGTAGAGGCACACAGGTAGGTAGCACAGGAGGAGAAGGGTCACGTGTTGGAGAAAGGGAGACTCTGATTGAATATGAGGAAAATTTCTTGGGTATGTGGAACGATTTACCCAAAACTCAATTGAACAAGGGTAAAATCTAACTTTGGATATAGGCTTTTCATGAACAAAAGATTAATCTGAGGATCTCTCAAGGTCCATTTCACACTTCTAAAGCCTCTAGCTAAGCAGCCTTCAACACTGGAAGATCAGATTATAATTGTTTTCCGATTTGTGCAAATGCATTTGTCCATTGGGATAAAAGGTTTGCTGAAAACATACCCTTAATGATTAGAATACACATATGTTTGTAGAGAGTTGGAGAAGTAAATGGAAAAGCACAAAGAAAGTGAGAAAGAAGTCTGCTGGCCCTGCATACAGAACCTCAAATCAAGAATAACTTGAAAACCCTCCACTGATATCAGTGAGGTCTGCTTTTCACTCTGCATTATACTTGCATTTCTATGAGCTATTAATGACTACATGGAGAAAAAAAAATGCCACCTCTCACTGGCATTTTTTTCTCTCACTGAACGATCTGACTTGTCACTATTTTGAACTGCAGTATATATATATTTGAACTGTGATACACACACATGCCAGGCATTTTTCCTGTGCAATGTATAGAAAAAAAAATATTAAGCCAATTATATTAATATGATGAAATTTAAAAGTTGATCTGGGTGTTTCTATGGTCACAGACCTCTGTTTGTAAGTTTGGTCTTCCCCCAGCAGTTAAAAAGAGGAGCCTGGTGACCAATAAGAAAGCAAGAGCTCATTCTCCACATTCCATTAGCTTCGTAATTCCACATTAAATGATGGGTTTAGTCCCATATGGTGAAGTCTGATATGAAGAAGAAAGGAAAAAAAATAATAATCTATACATACTCATGCACATTTGCACATCTACACAATTAAATACATGTGTATGTATAAAATGTGTGTTTGTGTGAGTATATACAAATTAAGAGTATAGATGTATGTATATCACATGATTAACCAGTCTGATTTCCTTCAGGAAATGGCACATATTGACGAAGTGAAGCAAAAATGTTGTTAACCTTTTCGATGATTCTTCATGCTGTTAAGATTTCCTCTGGTCTGGATTTGGGTTTCAGATTTTTATTTTCAATTTAACCGAATGGATATCCTCACTGCAATTCTAATTTTCTGGAGTCAGCCTGGAAACCACAATGCAGAATTCTTTCCAGGCACTGTGACTTTCAACACGTAACCTAAATAACAATACAGTTTTTACCTAATGGCCTAAACATCTTCAGCATTAAATGAGGGATAAATTCATCATGAGGTCAAAAGTTAAGGACTCTTAAATAAAAGAGTAGCGAGAATATGCGTGTGAAAGACAGCAGTAATATGATTTCCAGGCATCAGTTTTCTTTGCAAATTATAGTTCAGAAATCTCTGGGCTTTTGTTATGGCAGTTTCAAGTTTATCTCAAAACTACAAACCAGAAAAGCTCAGGTATTCGTCTCTTCTGCCTTCACCCAACTCTTCTGTCTGAACATGAAAGGACATTGAACTCTCTCAAGCTAAAAACTGCCTCCTTATTGCTAATATTAGAGCAGTGTCAAGGAGCTCTCAAAAAATTATCCTATTTCCAATAGGGAAACAAGGAACTAAACTGCTTTGCTCGGAGATACGCAAAGCATCCCAAATCCTGAATGCAGATCTTTGAAGAGAGAATTTGAACAACAGTCAACTAATATGATTCAAATGCAGAGGTGATGTCTGCAGCCCCAGTTCATCAGCATTTATGATACAAATTGATTATTACTCTCTGGGGTGAGTTTTAGTTTTCACACAAGTTCTGGATGTTTCCAACAAAAATGCCACTCTTTACAGGAAGCCGAGATCTTTCTACTGAAGGCAGCACATCTTAAAGACATGTCTAAAACTGAGTCCAAGTTTTCAGTTTTGAGAAGCACAATTCTGAGCGCCCACATGATGCACAGCAATGTCCCTTTTATTCTGTAGTGGTTCAATTCCTTGGTGAATGTCATTAATCTGGAGAGGTTTGGCAGTCTGAAATTACTGATCCTGATGTGAGGGGAGAAACTGAGTCTCAGACATTTATCCCATTTCCAGCTCTGCCACTGACCTTCCATGTAATTGCCACCATGTCATGACAACTCTGAGTCCACTGCTCCCTCACAGTCTGCCTTGACCACCACCCTTCCGTCATGGGGTGTGTTCTGATTATCCTGAGTGCACTGATTTAAGTGGACAGCGACCTATATGCTACCCTAATGCAAGCAATTTCTTATTAGGGCTTGGACATGAAAATGGGGACAGGTTGAGTCATTAGTTGGCTGGGAATTAGGTCTTTTCCCTAACAGGCTCAACCACTACTGCTCCGGGAAGCAGTGGTGGTAATTCAGGAGGTGTTGCTTTTTCCAGAGCCTATGTCTGTGCTGCTTTATTTTTACCCTCAAGTTCCCTGCTATTGCCTGGACACATCGCTGCTGAGGTCTTCACAGCTGGGAAGTCACTCAGAATCAAAGTGCCCTGTAGTCTTGTGGGGAGGAGGAATGAGGGATCTTTTCCAAAGAAGGTCACAGGACCACAGTCAATACTATCATTTTTTTGTAGTTTCTTTTTTTCCATGTGACAATCAGTGCATTGACAATTACTCTTCTCTTTCTTGCAGTACCCCAGGTGGACCAAGGGAGGACATACTGAAAGCAGACGAGCTAATAAGGGGTTTGTCTCCAAGGGGCACATTTTCATTTCATAATCACACACAGATGTTTTTGAAGCTATTCCCCTCACAGATCTCCTAGCAAAACAGTGCTTATATTGATCTCTGAAAGACCAAATGTCAATGGTGTGTTCTCACCAAGGTCTGACCAATTTCACACAGCTATTCTAGAGAGTATAATTACACTGGAAGTTCCCCAGGTACTGGGCAGTTCATATTAATGACACTGAGAGAGTGAATTAAGGAGATGTGAGAAAACATTTTTACTGGGGGAAAAGAAGTTGAAGTTGTTTCTTAATTGTAGGCAACACAGCTCAGTGTTTACTGTTCTCCAATTCTCCCAGCATATTCTGAGACAAATGATTATATTTCAAAACAGAAATGATTTTCTGTGATGTTCACATTCGTTGCTTCAAATGTTTTACGTAGAATATCAAAACAGAAATTTGGCCCCACTTTGGTACCTCCTACAGTATTCCAAATTCTTTTTTGCTAGATAATTAAGTCTTTTTAGAAGAGACAGATGATTCTCAATGGAAATGTGTAAAAATATTTTCAGCAGTCCTAACAGAAATTGCTGAGGAAAGTTCAATGGAGGCAAGACCATGGGAGATGCCCTACTGCAATGATTCACTATGGGACTTAGTTGATGGTGAGGAAGCCTGATGAGTCTGATAGGAGCGTGAACCTACAGTGCTTCAAAATAAGTAATCAAAACCTTTGGAGTGGTTCTGCCTGCAATATTAAGTGTTACACCAGGCCCATTTCATTTTGGGTAATTTCATCGTAGGTACAGAAAGCTTCTCACCCTTTTGTTATTCTGGTGGAGAAATACTTTGATGACAATAGAAAGAGCAAAGGACTGTGAAGAACCCAGTGAAAACATCTCCTGGAGAGAATAAAGACAGGAGAAGGGAACGGGAAAATTTCTGAAGCAGAGTGCAAAATAAACTAAGCTACAGGGTAGCTTTCATTAATCAGAAGGTTTTGATTAGAAAACCAGCCAAACATGTAAAACCTNGAGGCGGGAACAGCAATCATGGTATACTTGCATTCAGCATTACAGAGAGAATGTTCTTAATGCATAGCAAAACAAGGGTACCAATTCACAGGAAGGCTCTACTTTCTAAACTGTTGTTAGCTCTCTCCTCTAGGTTTGTCCCAGGGATCTGGTCTAGTTCTTATTGAAGACAGTGACAGACAACTGTTGATTTTAACAGGAACATTACATGTTTTATAAGCACTGGAAGAAGAACACTGAACAAGAGCCTGCATGCCATGCTCGTAGCAATCTGCACCAGCAGAAGTGGCCCATAGTTGCTGTTCCCACTGTTGAAACATACCACCCACCACCTCACTGCGCTCACATACACTCCATAACATATACTCCATAAACATTCAACAAGCAGAAATGAATGTCAGTGAGTGCCTTTTTTTTTTTCTGCATGGAGTAATTCAGTTCCACACTTTTATGTCAGGCACTGTTCTGACAGACTGCCCTCTGCTGCCATCTGTCACATGGCAACAAAATCTAATGAAATATTGATGGGAATGTTCAACCCCTACTTCCATACCACCACCATCCACCTCTGATGTTGCAGGCCAGTATCATAAAATAGGAGGCATTACTTTCAGAGAGGTCTTCATAAAACATGTAATATAGGTAATGCATATAAACAAGAAAACTTATTTTAATTTTCAATAATTTTTATTGAAACATATAAAAAAGGAGAGCAACAAGCCCATAAAACTAGTGTGATATGTGCCCCTGTTTTCATTGAACTAATGCATCAGGTTGGTTTGATGGCAGTGGCTGCAGTTCTTAGTAAGCTCTCAAGCTGCTCATCAGAGATTTTTGATGAAATTTTACTCTTCCTGTAATTCACCCTTGAAAATAATTGCTCCTAAATGTACATAATGCCAAAAAGGGATGACATGAATAAAAAGTATTACTGTGAAGCAAGGGCTACTTCTCTGGTAAAAGAGGGTTTACGAAAGTTGGGTAAAGAGACATGATCAAATTTTTTATTTCAACTCAGCACATTCCATTTGAAAATTTACAGCTCATGTATTTATGTTGACTCACAAATAAATAATTGACAATTTTTTTCAGCAGTCATGAAACCTATTCTCAAATTCCTTTATCACAGTGGAAAACAAAGCTGCATACTTTTCGCTGTTCACAGGACCACGTTTAATCCATGTCTCAAAATCCATAAACTTTTTTGACATAACTTGAGCTAGCACTGCACTGCACCCTTCCCATGCTCTGGTTTCAGCCCAGATAGGGTTAGTAGAGCACTGATGTTTGGCTGGGGCTGGGCCAGGATGCTTGCTGGCTGCTTGTTGGACATGCCTACCTTAGAACGTGACCCTCAAAGGACTTTCTTCAGCCATAAATGTGCCATCTGATCTAGTCATATAGACACCCTGGACAACCACTGCGAAGAAATATGTACCTCCAAATTATGTTTCATATTAGTTATACTGGACACTACTGGAAGCTGGGAAGACTTGTATTCCGGAGTTACATTATCTCTGCACTGACTATCCAGGGAGCATAAAGGGCAAACTTGACCTGAATACCTGATATTTTGGTGTTTTGAAGTTGATTAGGAAAAGCCCTTTGTAAAAGCAGCACAAGATGCGGTCATTGTAGGTCTCTGAAAAAAGTTACTCAAATGCTATATGGACAACTTCAGAATCCCAGTCATAAACTTATGGTAGTTCTGCTCACTTACCTTTTATAAGAAACTTTTTTTCTGACAAACATGAAAAGGAAATACTGTTTTATGCCAACTTGATTGGTTCTACCGGCAGACCTCCAGTCAAAACTGCTCATAATTTAGTAAAGTTTCAGACTCTATATGCTCTACAAATTGTATTTTGAACCAAATCATCTCTGACAGTCACACTGAGGCACAAAACACACGCACAAAAAACAGAAGTTTACACTGAAAACAAACATGGGAAAAATATTCCAGATAAAATAACCCTTATGTAAGGAAAAGTTGTCAGGAATGTCTCAGCAGACACTGTAGCTCAACCAGCAGTCATTTTGCTTGCTGCAGGAGTGACTGCTTGGGTGTTTCCAGGCTGCCCTTATCCTGGAGGTCAGGAAAAGCTAAGCATGGGAACTTTCAGGTGTTAACATCTGCGAGCCTCTGAAAATAAATTCACAGGTCAAGGACTGGAGAAGAGTATGTGATTGCCTTCCTCTGAGCTACATGCTTCTTTTGAAATTAAAGCCTTGGTCAAGGACCAAGGATGCAAAACTGGGGACTGGCATGGGGGGCTCATGGGAGTCAGGAGGAGCAGCAGTCCAGGGCACCCACAAGAAGTACTAGGAAGAAGCCCAGGTCACCTGTATATATGAGCTCTGCAGGACCTGTTGTCTGAGACATGGGAGAGGTTTGTCATGGAAAGTGCAGTGTCAGTTGGAGAGCATCCCACAGCATAAGGGAAAGTCTCATCCAGACCATCTTCATCTTCCTTGATGCATTATCACAGCTGAAGTAGCATGTAGTTACATAAATAGCTATAGATGGCCAAAGCACCTCCAGTGTTTGAGGCAACCTGACCTGTTGGAATGCTGCATATTTAATCTGAATGGCACCAAAGAGCCAGTTGGAGAACAAGACCTTTGGATTGAACTTGGCAGAACAAAGGAGACTCTATCAGTGTTCCTGGAAGAAAGATTTAATTGAATTGCAGTTCTAATCTAAAAAAGCACTGTGCTGTGAGCATGCAGTTTTATTGCTCTGAGGTCAACATCTCTTGATGCCTCCAGAAGAAAATGCGTTTGAGCTATCACGTAGCTAAATGAGACAGTAGTTTCAGCAGATTTACTCTGTCATCTTAGGGATGAAAAGTGTCATCAAAGAGCCTGCACAGAAATTTCATCTTCAGACAGTCATTCTACGGGATTTTCACACAACTCTATCCACCTAAGAGTAAGAAGTCCAGCTAATCATCTGCAATTCTCTTCTCAGTGGAAAGTCTAGGATATCCAGAAGAAGTGTCATGCCATATATTTTAGGACCAGATGAATACTTGCTTAGATACCTGAATATACATGTGATATGGTGAGCAGTGTTGACTAGATCACAGAATCACAGAATCATGGAACTGTAGGAGTTGGAAGGGACCTCTAGGAATCATCCAGTCCAATCCCCCTGCCAAAGAAGGCTCATTTAAATGGACGTGGAAAAGTGAAATAATAAAACTGTTTCAAGGCAATATAATTCTCTTTTCTTGAATTTGGAAAGTTCTTTGTGCCGTAATTTTGGGTTTTTCCATAATTTTTGGGTTTTACCTTTCAAAAGTACTTTACACATGAGATAGATAAATAATCCTATGTAATTGTACAGGAGCTGAGATTTCAGGTAAAGTTCCATGTGTCACAAGACAAACAGGAATAGTAACCATGGTGATACTACAGTTGAACAGGGTTTGCATTGCTGCAAGAAAAAGACAACAGGCCATCTTTATGAGGTTTCATAAGGTGGCTACAGAATCATATTACTGGATGCTGAATGTGGTTAAACTCATCAGCTCCAAACATTTCAGTTCATGCAACCACAAGCTGACACATTTTCAACTGTCAGCCTTCTTTAACAAGAATTATCACCAGAAATGACCAATTTTGAAAACATTTTTATTCTTGCCCAAAGGTACATTGTAAATCAATACTTGTCTTTTATTCCTGTTCACAGACATTGGATGGAAACCCCTACATACGTTTAATCAGAGGTTACTGTACAGCCTCTAAAGAGCAACAGATTCAGTTTCTCTGGGACTGCTTCACTTGGAATCAACAATATACAAGAAAAAGCTTGAGAACGCATCAAAATTTTGGATACAATCGAGTCTAATTCTCTGTAAAGAAATGGTTTTAGTATTCATTCATCATTTCCTCTCAGCTTCATCCCAAACTTCCAAGCAATGATAGAAGAGGATGCTCAAGCACCCTTCAAAATCGTGTATTTCCCAAACATATACTATCCAGAAAGGAGTGTCACCTGGACCTATGATAAACATAGCGGTTATCTAAAGCAACATTCAGTCACAGTGTAAATAAGTGAGTGCTTCACAACTCGTATCTCACAAACTAAAGGCACCATGTGATGTTGGATGGTGCTAATTACCCTCTCGAGTCTTCTCAGGTAGTATGGGAGACAAGACACTAAGCATGGAAAAAATATTTTCTTTATACCAAATGTGACGAAGACTTTGGATTCCAATAATTAGAGAAAAGATGGAAGTCTAGAAACCTCCGGGTTTCAAGATTTCACTCAAGAACAGAGTGCAATGGACTTGCAAAGACTTTTAAGAAGCAAATATTTGGAAGTATTTTCCAATACTAACCAACACTGCCTGGTTTTCCTGAGTAGCCTTGAGCATCTCAGGTTGCACTCATCACTATGCAGGGAGGGCAGTTTACAAATGAATGGAACCCTGGAGGCAGGCTTCATCTTGTAAACTGAGATGCCCACATTTGCATGTTTGCATGTGGGCTGGGTGTCTAAACTGCCATCGGAGTCAGTGGAGTGCTTAGCTGGAGCAGAGAGTGATACTCCAAGACGTAGCCTGATCAGGCTCCCTCTCATGTGTTCACATTCACAGAATGGAATCAACTCATTTTCTTCCTTCAGCTCGCCAAAATTTCAGAAATATACCCACATCAGTTGGGGGCAATTTTTTCTCCTTTCTGGGGATACCATTGCAGACCTGTTAGAGTAAGAGTACACTATTAGGGTGTGTACCCTCTCCACACCTCCCTAATGTCCATTCTTAGCATTGCTTCCTAATTGTGTGCAGATTTCTAACCAATATCCCCCTGCTCTTTTACTCCTCTTCCTCAGCTCCTAATTGATCAGAGCACTGAACAGCTGCTGGCTATTTTCTCTTCCTGAGAAACATGCAGTAATTGTATGTATGGGCTCCAAATCCCTAAACATTTGGAGAGGCGAAGGACTTGAACGGGGGCCAGTTCTTTTTACAGCGCTGGTACTAGCAGCAGTGGCAGGCATTTAAATCATGTCTGCGTGTGTTGGGAGGGGGTGTTGTCAAATTTGCTGAGATTCGTTTCGAGGAGGGGAACAAAGAGCAGGAAAAAATGAAACCAGCAATCAACGAACCGAGACGGATCGAATTGTTGGAGTCCATCCCAGCTGTAAAGCAATCAGTTTTTTCGCTAAGCTATGGTCTGGCTTTATCCTGCTTTAAAACTGAGAGTTATCCATTTGGAGAGTGAGTATTTTCAAGTTCAGCTCTCATCTCGCTGTAGAGAAAGAGGACCCTGCAGAGATAAATCCCACCTAACAGTGCTGGAATTATTTCTTCCAACTGAGGGTAAAAGTGTCACTGAGGAACATGCTTTAGAGGATATGGGTGATCAACTGATGGTTGGACAAAATTATCTCAACCTTAATGGTTCTATGGTTCTCTTGTTCTTTCTACTACACAGAAAGCCCAAGCTAACACTCCCCTTACCAGTACATCCCAGTCTTGCTACAGCAGCTGGTGAACTCAAGTCATACCTGCGTATAAATGTGTGTCTGGCAAACAAGATATCTAATTCATCTGAACGTGACTGCTACTTATCAAAACTTACAGTATCATAAACATCTTTTATGCCCTAACATAAAATCTCTTAGAAATCAATTAGTAATCTTTTTCTTTTTCTTTTTCTTTTTCTTTTTCTTTTTCTTCTTTTTCTTTTTCTTTTTCTTTTTCTTTTTCTTTTTCTTTTTCTTTTTCTTTTTCTTTTTCTTTTTTTTCTTTTTCTTTTTCTTTTTCTTTTTCTTTTTCTTTTTCTTTTTCTTTTTCTTTTTCTTTTTCTTTTTCTTTTTCTTTTTCTTTTAAATTTGGGAAGTGGAGAGATTAGGCCAAGAGTATAAAATTCATCTCAGAAATAACCCTCAGGTGTTTCATAAATCACTTCTCCAAGGTAAATACTAAAAATAGTATGCCTGATACAAGACATGAACTATCATTGCAGTGAGATACATCTCAGTGATCTAAAAGTAGTCACCTGCTCTATACAAAGTCCTCCATAATCTGCCTTTATCAATGGAAACAAACCCTTCCAGAAAGTGATTTATCATGTTTCTAACTAGATAGATCCGTTTAGCTAAATTTAACTTAGTTTAGCTAAAGCCTGGTTGTTTAGATGGTCTGTCTGAGGCTAGGACCTAATGCCTAAATGTTCAAGATTAGTTGAGGTGAGTTTCACTCCACATCTCAAGCTCTCTGAACAGTTCTGCTGTGAAATGAGTGTCATCTAAAGAACTAGAAGTGCTCTGTCTCAGAAGGAATGAAAACAGACCAAGCTCTAGTCACTCCTAGAAGAAGTCAGTCAGTAAGTAAAAAGTCAGGATAAGAGAAAGCAATGCAGAAGGCAACCCCAGAGTCAGACTCTTAAGTATACCAATGTCTCTCAGAAAAGTATATTCTCTTGGGCCCAGGACCATAGCATAGACAGAAGAGAGTGTTTTCTTCTCAGCCATGAGGAAGCCTAAGGGACTTGCAGACTGAGGGAGCAAGGAAATATATCTTCTGATACAGGCAAATAGACCAGTTCAGCAGACAGCTCTACATTTCTAAGAAAGAGTCAGCAGGAGTGATTGGTTTTCCTGAGCTCAGAACTCTCCAATAAATAATTTCACAGAGTTCTCCAATAAATAGTACAAAATTAAATCCTACGGAATGGAAGAAAACGCTGTCATGCAAGTCACAAGAGAGAAGAGACAAACACACTTATTGACCCATCAGTGGCAATCCCAAATCATGGACTGATCATCACTCCACTTTGAAACCTAGAAAAAAGTCATGTAGGTCTATCACTGTGAGAAAAAATGAGGCCTCTGTCCCCATTCACGAACACCCACTCCTCAATACTTCATTTCTAATTTTGGCATCTAAGAACAATTTAAATTCCCTTCAGGAGCCCTAGGGAAAAAATAACCCCGATATGAAAATTGACACCTGAGCTGCTGTCACTGCAGTTCAAAAAAGACCTCTAAAAATGTAATTCCTGGAATAGCTGCTAAAATCTGATAAAATTTTGTGTGGGCCCAGTAACCTTACACTGGACATTTGTGGTTACTTCCTAGAGAAACAAGAGAAAGCAAAGAAAATTCTTCGTCGACAAATAGCACATGTAATACTACAATTGGCTACGTTCCTAATAGGCTCTCCCTGCCAGCGATACAAAGCCCGTAACCTTAGAAGAGAGGTGTGATTGCTGTCTTGCACTGAGCTTGCTCTTTGAGGAGCTTGCAGCACAGGTAGACCTGGCTCAGGTGTAGCTGTCTTCACGGGTAAAGCAAAGGATTGCTGGAGTCGCATAACTGGAGAAGGCGATTAAGAAATCAGGCCTGTGGGAATACAGCTGATGCCCACATAGTGGCTTAGCTTTCCTCGGCCTCCAGAACCACACAATAGTGACCACACATAAGCCTTTCTCTGTAAATCTGAGTGCGGTGCTTGAGTTCATCTCCTTCAGCATGCCTGGGCTGACACCTAAGCCCAGCACTTAGGATTCCCCGTAGCACTGCATGGACTGAAAAGTGGCCAAGACTCAAATCCGGAGCAGAAATCTTTCCCTGCAGTGCTTATTTCACATGAGATGAATGCAGGTGTATACCCTCTGCCATTTTATGTTAGATAGACAGTCACAATAACTGCAAATGCCACAGTCCCTCACCCAGTCCTGGGCGTAGGAGAAAATAAAGTAAAAGGAGTAAAAATGATTGCAAAAAGCCTAGTTCTACTCACACAATCATAGATTCATAGAATTGCAGAGGTTGGAAGGGACCTCAACAGATCATCGAGCCCAGCTCCCTCCTAAAGCAGGTACCCTACAATGGGTTGCACACGCAGACGTCCAGAGGGTCTTGAATACCTCCATAGAAGGTGACTCCTCAACCTCTCTGGGCAACCTGTTCCAGTGCTCCATTGCCCTTATCATAAAGAAGACCTTAGGCATGCTAGTATGGAAATTCATGTGTTCAAGTTTTAGACCATTATTCCTTGTTCTGTCAAGGAAAGGCAGCCTAAATTTGGGAAGCAAGCGGTTTTCTGTGATGGTTCAAAAGACCTGCTACTTTAAACAGTAGCTATGGATGAGGGGAAGCTCTGATAAAGACCTGATGAGAGTTTTGAGTCATTATATACCAAAAGGCCTAAATGCAGCTGGGAAAAGAGGCTGGAAAGTCTTGACTATCCTCTTCTGGGAATTAACCCCACCCAGAGGGAAGCAGGATGGAAAACACCAGCTGTGGCAGATGTGTCTGATGTGAGAGGGAGCCAGATTAGGTAAAGCTCTGCTATGACTGGTGTGGAAGTATCCTCTGCTACCAAGAATAAGGCTGGTAGCATCACCTCTTCCTTTGCTTTTGAAGCTCCAGCTATATATAGATATTCTGGTTGGAGGATGTGAATGTTGAAATGGAAGGGATGTTCTTCAGTACAAGATTAAATGAGTCTCACCTCACATTAAATGTTTGCATTTATAAATTAAATGTTATACCACCAGCTCCGTTCCTGTTCCAGTGGAGAGACATGAGGTTTAGAGCATAATTTCTCAGACTGCAGGATTCTGCCCAAAGATGAGATATGTTTTGTGCTAGATTCCACTAGTGACATTGCCTTTAAAGGGAACTTGAAGTGACAAGCTCAGATACAGAAGTCAGACGAATCCCACCCATTGCAGGTGTGCAATACTAGGTTGAGTGATGCTGAGCCTGTAAGGCTGCTGACTCTGTGTGGGACTTCAAAGGCTGGCTGCCCGACTGTCTGCCCTCCTGCCAGCCCATCTGAGGTCTAATAAAACCACAATCTTTCTATCAATGAAGATATTAATAGGAAAATTCCCTCCTGTGCTGAATTGCCTAATTTCCTCAAGCTTGTATGTACATTATACTGTCATCTTTTCTAACCCCCTATTAAACAAAAGTATTACTTTCCTTTTGATTCAAGAGGACAGAAGAGACAATTGCCTATTAGAATATCTGGCTTCCAGCATGCCTATTCAGTTCTTCTGAAAAGCAGGCTCAGGATGAGTCTGTTTCTGAAGCTCAGTGGATCACGTTATGAACGGGGAGTTGTTGCTGTACTGCACTCAAAAAAATCCTTTTCTTCTGGCAGAAGCATAGCCCCATTTATTTCCCCAATAGAGGAACACTCTAATCACCACAGACAGTATCTTGTTTAATCACAGACCAAGGATTTATGATGTCTGATTCTCCTACCTCCTTGCTTTCTCCTCAGTGTTATTTAATGTTTCCTTCAATAAAACATATTGGCATGGTGTCCTGTGTTGCTCTGCAGGCTTCTGTCCCAAATACAGTCAAAAGCAAGTTTCAAGGCTAAACAAGGTTAAAATTAGGACAGTCCTCAAGGGCATCAGCAAAGCACATGTTTACATGCTCAATGAAACCAGCTACAATGATTTTCTTTCCATCAAGGACCGTTTCCAGCTATGGGTTGTCATGATTTTCTCTAAAATAATTATCATCACATCTCAAAAGACACTCGCAGCTGTAGGCATTCTCACCCTCCCAAATTACACAGCTAATAAGGGAAGCAGGGAGAACGTCAGAGTGAAGTGAAGGCCAACGGCAAATCCAAACACCTTGGATCCACCACTTAGTAAGTGAGCTGGCCAGAAACCTTCTGGATCTTGCCAAAGAGGAATGAGGCTATGGAATGAGCTTCCCACGGACTGCAAATGTGGGAGTAAAACCGTCTGCTTCCAAAAGGACACCGTGCTTGTACCTTCCTCAAAACACACGGCATCATCACAACAGGCTGAGAAGTATTTGGGGAGCACTTGAACTAAAATACCCAGGAACTGACTGCTGCAGGGGTGCAGAAACCAAGCCCTGGGGACACAAGTCCAAGCCATGCCAGTAAGGCACTTTAAATTCATTCTTCAACACCATAGGCAATTAACCTGACCCCACTCTCCAAACTGGAGGGGACATGACTCATTCTCTCTCTTCAGCCACTTCATCTTGTACTGCAAAAGCGTTTCCCATTGAAAACTTCAGAGAGACTGGAACATTTCAAGGGGGAAAAACCTTCTGCTTTTTGACATTTAAATGAAATCAAATGAGAAACTTCACCAGCAATTCCTGTCAAGCTGTCATGTATGAGCACGAATGCAAAGCCAAAATCAGCATTAAATCTCATTATGTTTTGAGAGGATTCAAGTTTGTTCATTTTATAACTGGGAAGGAAAAAATATTTTATTCCTAAGAGTTCAGACTGCTTTTTTTTTGTTGTTGTTTTTCCTGTTGTTTCTGTTTCTTCTCCTGTCTATGGACCCTGAATATTAGTATCTACAGATCTTTAAAAACATTTTTTTGATTGCTCAATGCTACTTGCATAGGGTTTGACTGCAGAGATCATATATAGAGCTTCAATAGAGTGGTGTCAAATACAACAGGAAGTAACAGAAGTAATAGAAAAATTCTGAGATTATCCCATCTGGGAGTCTGATCTGCCCCCTCTGGAATCATAAAATGGCTTAGGTTGGAAGAAGGGATCTTCTGTCAGTAGTGACAGGGCCTCACTGCCCTCATGTCCTTCTGGATCATCACACATGAGCCATTAACAGCTTGATCATTTATCCTAAATTTGATTCCCTCATTCCCAGATTGTTGAGTCTCCATTGCCTGCTTCGGTACTGGTGTTTCTCCCTGAACGTTCCTCTTGCTTCTGGAACCTTAATGATTACGTTGAAGAAATCACAGGAACCAGGACCTTTCTGTTCACTAACAAAGATGGCCACGGTGAGAATGACAGATCTCAAACATTCCACCAGAAATTGTGTCACTCTTATTCAAGGCATGAGTTGGAAAAATGACACCAAGTTTCTCCCCCAGCTCTCTTTATTTGGGGTGCTGAACAGACAATGATCTTTGGAGCAGGCATAGGAAGTGATGCCTGAATTCATTACCCATCCTTGCTTGTCAGATAACACTCCATGACAGCTGAAGGTCACAGTGAAATACGTAATATAGATTTTTAGGGTGCAGGTAAGGGAACAAACCATATTACATTATCATTTTGCTCTGTATATCAATACACTCCTAAGGCTGTGGAGAAAAGCTTTACGTTCCCTTCAAGCATTATTTCCTATGCATACAAGTAACATGACCTCTGTAATTATATCACCAAGCTGGCTGAAGACAGAAAAAGAGAAAAAAAATGAGGGCAAAGATTTACAGCTCTTCCAAAAGATGGAATTGAAATATGCAAAATAGGGCAGTGCTGATTGCCAGAATGCTAGAGGTTTTCTGCTCCTTCCATCATGCTACAATGTGAGTGGTGTTTAGAAGGGGGGGTAGTGGGGAAGCATTGGAATCTCGGGGTTTTTATTTCACCATGAAACTTTAGCACAAGAAATTTTAATTGTGGATCCTTGTGGACAAGACCTTGAAATCTTACCCAGCCAGAGCTTTCTGGTCCCAGAGCGTTCTTGGAACTGGTTGTGGCTCCCAGTCACTTGGTTGCTTTATCCAAGTTTGTTCTCTCCATTTTCAGTGGGATGGGAAATGGGTTAGAGGGTTAACTGTTCGTTAGCAGTCCTGGACACAAAAGCTCAGTGTGAGGCAGTTTCATAGCTCGTAGGGCAGTCAGTGTACTTATATCAGTTTTGGAGGATATTGCTCTGTGACTGTTCCTTTTTTCTTGCTTTGGAAAGTGATAGTCCTTTAAAGCAGTTGGCACCTAATCAAGAAACTTTGGAGAAGGAACATGAGAGCAGCCTCTCTGAGTAATTGATTGTGGCTACTGGTTGACTGCATCAGTGTTTGTGATAGAGTGAAATACTATATGTTGGATGGCCTCAACATTATCAGGGTATTTAATCATGAACCGAGCACTTCTGTGATGTATTTATGTGTATTACCATCGGAGGGTCACATGGGTGACACACTGAGATAATGGAAAGAGAGAAAGCTTGGAACTTAAGGAAGTATATTCTCTTGTTCAACTTTTAAATTTACTGAACTTCTTGGGAAATACCAGTAGTCAACTAATGCACCTCTGGATGATGAATCTGCTTTTTAGACTGTGAATATTTTGATTCGGGTCCTCGGTGGGTATAAGTTGGAGGTACCCTCATGACATTGATATAGACCAGATGAGAATTTGGCTTAGCTGCACTGAAAGGTGGGTCAGCAATCCACATGGGAAATCCATACGAGCTCAGATTATTTGGAGACTTCAATTTCCCAAGCCTAAATATACTATAAAAACAGCCCCTCCTGCAGAATTGTCCTGCTTCCAGATCTCCCAGAAAACCTGCACTGATAAAGGTTTTGAGAATTCAAAACTCAATAGGTGATTTAGTTAAAACTTTAGCAAAATCTTGTTTTTGTTCCACGGTGGTTTGCTAAAGGATTCTTGCAGCAATACTGACATTTCCCCATTGTTTTCACTTCCCAGGTCTCAGTATAGATTATTTTTTCTTTTCTAAATTTTCAGATATTCCTCCCCTTCGTTTCTTTAAAACAAACGCAGAGATTAATTTCACTTTTTAAAATTGTTTTTGCAGCAAAATCTCAATAAATCCAAATTTCAGGAAGCTAAATACCTTGATAACCACTTGCAGAACATTTTTAATAATAATACTAACAAGGTTATAACGTTTTTATTAAAATAACTTTTACCTACAATCCCTTAAACATCTTCCTTCTGCCAGCAGCAACTCTTCCTTGCTATGAAATCAACTCGACAACCAGGATAAGAATCCTCCATTCAAACTGCCACCAAGGAGGAAGACAAAAAGCAGATGGCAGATTTCATAACCTCGCTAATCCCCTCACACATATCAGACATAGGCTGACATTCATCTGCCCTATTTTTATACAGCTAAAAGTTAGACATCTGAATCTGAACTAGTCAACCTCAGCCAATGTAATAGTTGGTACAGAGAAACTGGCATGAAGCAGGTTTCAAGTTTTGTGTGACTCACCCTCCAAGGCTGCACATTTCCCTCCATTGGCTGTCCAGGCCTAGTGTGGATAAATCCCAGTATGGAGAGATAAGAAAAAAAAGTAAAAGAAAGGAAAGTGTAAACCCAAACACAGGATGTTTATCATGTTCAGCTCCTCCTTTCCAAAATCCCCAATAAAAGCAAAGATTCCAACTGCACCTCTTTTCTCTTAACAGAACAGCCAATATCACAATTTAATTGCACTTCAGATACAAGAGCAGTACACAGCCCTGCATAATACTTTCATGAACCTATCCCCAATGAAGATTTCCCCCAGGTCAAGTCTTTCTGATACTCACATCAAAAACTACCACAGTAAAATTTATTGTCCAGATGCCTCCATCTTCAACAAGCATCCTCCTTGCTGACTCAAAAGTCCTATCTGGTCCATCTGATGTCTGCATGGTACAAATCTCTTGGAGAACTTGGTTCAAAGGATGTGCTCATACTTTGACAAGTATCTGTGCAGGTTAGCAGAAAAGACTGCTGCCTTCTAGAGGGTGACCAGAGGAAGTGAAGGGGAAGTGATCCTAAAATATCAAATCGTAGGCTTTGGGTATGTCACTGGAAAAGCAAGAAGAGCTGGTTTCAGCTTCCAAACCAACATGGAAATTTAAAAAGTGCAATCCAAACAGAAAGATAAAAAGAAAGAAAAAAAACAATTTCTCTGTTCCTTCACATCAGGTGCAGCTGTGCAGGGAAGCCAAGGAAAGATTCACCTGGAGCAGGAAAAATGAGGCTGAAGCTGTAACCTGATGTTTAGAGGACTCACCTGAAAGTCTGCAACAGGGATTTGTCTTCCTTTGGATTCCATGGCAAACAGTTCATCACAGTCAGCTCATTGTTTTTGGTCCTATGACCAAAAATAGACAATTTAGGACAGAGAAAAGTCCCGACAGATAACAACAGAAGCTGATATATCTTCTTTCAGCCATGTCTTCTATCTATCTGACTGTCCATCTGCCTGTAAGATGCTGAATCATTAGTTTTTCATGGAAAGTAACTTTTTCTTCTCTTCTGAAACCTGCAGTCTCTGTTGAAAAACAAATCATGGAAAATGTAGCTGTGCGAGGCACCACTGTGCCAGATTTTCACTTGGCCTGAGTCCGTATACCTCTGCTGACCTCCATAATAACTTAATTTGAAGGCAAGCAAAGAAGAACTTGGTGCTCAGTCATGGAGTGACTGTGGCTAATCTGCTCAACAAACCAGATGAGAACAACCAGACACCTCAGAAAATCACAGTGCCTCATGGCCAATGCCTTACTGTCAATCTGTGGCACCACAATTCAAGTGAAAGCTTGTATTATTATTGTTGTGATTCTTGAAGGCTTTGGCTGTTTTCCACGAGCCTTTGCCAGGTTGCTCAATACGGTCACTGGCATCAAACTGAAGATATGAAGCTTTTTCCAACATGAAAATGACTTAGAAATTTAGCTTATTTCAGAACACAGAATCCCACTCGTTTTAAGGTACCTGGTTTTCAGCAGAGACAGCTTAGCACTCGTCACTGAGAATTGTGTGTGTTTTCAGTAGTCCATATTTATGGCCCAAATATGTGTCTCACAATGCTACTGCACCACACAGATGAAGCTGGTGCACCTTTGCCTTCTCTCAGTCCTCAGTGGCTGTTTGTGAAGGTACCTGCAAGCCCTAGGGATCCAATGAAGCTTAATCTAAGAGAAAATTTATCCATGTCCATCTATGATTTTCCATACCCAGACCTCATTTTCAATAGAGAAGGGAAATGGTATCTATAGGTGCAGCTAAACACCTTCAAGGCACCTTAGCAATGTTGTTGCTCTCTGATACATGCAACAAAATCCAGTGTCAGAGCTCATCCCTACCCAAACTCGCCATGCTTTCACACCTCCCCAGGAGGACTGCTGGCTCTAAAGGAGAGCAATAATGACTGCTCAGCGAAGTACTAGTAAGCACTACACTTCAGACCTGCCATTTTTCTGCTCTTGACTTCATAATGAGATACGTAATCTTCTGAAGTTTGATAGGAGTGTAGTTTGGGGTAAAGGGGCGGGCAAGGAGGCAGTGGAATTGTATTGCTTTCCCTATTGTGGATCCTTATTTTCTTTCCTGTGTCGTCATTACAGTTCTGAAAGACAAAGGAAGAAGAGACATCAAGCAAGCAGTGAGAAAGAAAGGAAGGGAAAGAAAAGAAATACTTCTGTAGTGATGTTGATCAACTGACATACAGATGAAAGAGAGGGAAAGAGAGAGGAGCACATTAACAAACCTCTATTTAAATCCTCACTTACAAGTGAAAATGTGTTGTCTCCTTCTAAATCCCTGCGGAGATTTTGAGACGTTGAAGCCAGCAGACACTCTGTGATAATCTAACCTGACCTTTCTTAATTCGGTCTAGAAACTTTACCCAGTGATTCCTGGAATGGAAGGAATTATCCCCACTATGTGAGTACATTTCTAAGATGCAGCTTAATAAACTGATTATAGGTATCATATTGCTGTGATAGCAGAGCACTGGATGTCATGGACCAGTTCCTGTGTTCCTCTGGAGGAATGTTACCAATGACTTGTGGTTGAGCTAATGCACATTTATCCCTTCTTCCTGCAACTGCTACTAATTCTGACATTGCTGACAGAGCTGCCTCGTCCTAGCATGCATAAGGAGATTCATAGTCGTATGAATCATAGCACAGAGGGAGAGCTATATTGCAAAAATGTTTCAGTTCATTCCTGAACTGATTGGGTCAAGATGGTCTGATTTTTCTGCTGTCAGAGTTAAAGCTGTGGCCACAGAGTGCAGGCATTGTGTGCTGCAGACCTCTCAGACACCGTGCTGCTGTGTCTTGTCTAACAGAGGATTCTCTTTGCTGGCAGTTCTGGTGCATTTGTGCCTCGTGATCCAAAGACATGGGTAATCACACATATCCTGAAAGGACACCAACTTGCAAGCCAGCAGGGTGTGTCAGTAGACACAGAATTTTCATCCCACATAGCAGCTTTACAGTTGGATAAGAGGCAATCCCCTATCTTGTTTATTCCACTACCAAGACAATTCTATAACGTTATGACAGCTCCACTTTCCATGCAGGTGTCTTCTTCTGATGCTCTGAGATTTCATCCAGAGGGGAAAGAGACATTTTGACCATTTAGTTAAGACTTTCCACCAAAACAGCAGCTTCAGAATGTCCAGTCCCAGGTCAAGTCCCAGCTCTGTTGCATTGGAAAGGGAAAGTTAATGCATCTTGGACTAGATGATCTCTAGAGGTCCCTTCCAACCCCTACAGTTCAGTCTGGATGTGGTGGTTTCATGGTACATATGCTCTACGTGTGACTTGCATATGCACAGAATCTGACTCATCATGAATGGGTTGAAGTGGAATTAAAAGGATGGGCTCTTTCACACTGAGGGAGATTTGCACCTCTTGTCTTCTACATTTTCTTGTTTCCTTGCTGAAAGCTGAAAGATAGCACAAAGTTAGATGGTCCTACAGGGATTGGATGCAGTTAGGAAGTGTAGTGGGTTATACCTAGGCAACAAAAGTAAGCAATACATTTAACTTGGAATTGCCTGAAGAAACTGCCCCAGCTGTTGGAATTAGGGCACTTGGTGGTTGGGAGATGTCAAAGCCTCATAATTCTAGCAACAATGGTCCACCAAAGGCTTCTATTCACGTTCTCATCTCCATTGGATTTCGTGGTCCAAACAGAACTCATAGATTTGCAAAAGCTTGGAACACCATGAAAATACAATTACCTGGAAATGATCTAAGAATCTTCCATGGTGGCTTCTGCCACCAACTGAAGAAGTTAGGAAGATACATCTCTCCTTCACAGGATGCAGGTAGCATTGTTGGGATGGCCTTTCCCAAGGTATTTTTGCTTCTGCATTTCCCTTCACAGCCTATAACAAGGCCACATCCTGCAAACAATGGATATGGAGCAGGAAGATGGAATCTGACACTGGGATTTCTGAACATGACACTAAAAATGTTTGCGTCCCACCCCTGTACTAATAGAAACTCACTGCAACTGCTACAAGTGAGAGCATTCAGACATCTGAGAACAGGAAAAGCATGGAGGCTGGGGCTGGAACAAATGATGCCTGGGAGTGAGGAACCTGTAACCAAGTCCTCCATGGGGGTACAGACACTCAGCAAGACAAGCAAAGTTTCAACACAGTATAGAGTTTGGCTTTAAATGCAGTATAAAGTTCTGCAAAACACGGTGTACTCAAGAGAGAGAGAGAAAAATGAGCTTTGGTGGATTCTACAGGGTTCCTCTGGATTTCAGAGCTGAGGGCTTGAACTGAATGTTTCAGCAAGCAAGAGGTCGCAACTCATAGCAGTGCTATGAGAGGAACAAGACCTCACCATTGCCTGAAGTTCATTCCTTGACAACACAAATCAGGTGTTCCATGGGTTGGTTGCCATACACAAGTTTTGCCTTAGTGATGCAGCAGACACATCTGGAGGGCTTATAATTACATCTGGTTCTTAAGGTTGCACTGTAAGGCCTCTCATGAGGGCTCACTTCACACCTTTGAAAGTGTGGCTGCTGCAATTGGGTGGTCTCTGACCACAGGTGCACTTCTAATTATTATGTGATGTGAAAAATTAGGGGAAAGAACAGTAACAAGGAGCAAGGGGCTTGCTGAAGAGTCATTTTTATGGCAGCCTTACAGAATTAAGGCAGGTAAGAATTTGGAGCAGGTGGTACTCACAGAAATTGAGTTATTTGGGCTCCTTGCTAAAGTAAAAGATGAGAAACTTCCTTTTGTAATTTTGTTGATTACTCCTCACTCAACTGATTCAATTTTTCCTATTACAAAGCACAGGGTGCAAGATAATTAATAACACTTAAGGCAGTGCTCAAAACTTGGTCAGAGAGCTCACTTCAGATTTAGCTGCTTAATTGTGTTTCCTGATAATTTTGTTCACTATGCTCCTCTTCAGCATACGGCTTCTCCACATCTCATTGCATGGTACAGAATGTCCCCAGCAACATTACAGAAAGGACTTGGAACATACCTTCACATCTCACTGCAGGAAGAGGATTTATTTGGCACAACACAAGCACTTCATGTTGTTCTAGCTGTGGCACATTATCCCAACCAACATGGAATTGTCACTCCAGAAGCTGCAGATCTCCTGCTAATCCTATGCCACATCCAATGCACTTCAGGACATCTTAGCAGATGTGAAACACCTGCATGTGAGCCGCTGAACAGAGAGACATGACCTTACACAATTTCTTGCTACTTTAGTTAAGGTGAAATACGTATTACCATTAACCACCAATATTTCATCATCAGCATGTCCTGGAAATGTGAATACTGTTGGTACAAGCATTGACTGGCTTTGCTACTAGATTTTGATTACTTGCAATTGCATGCCAGACACTCATTTTTCTGCATACCACATTATCCCCACTGTTTGAGCAGAGAAATACAATTGCACTGCCATTTCTAATAGAAGTCACTTTGGACATTAATCTGTAATCATTTTAGCTAGTCACGCTCAGCTTTTTTTAATCTTTGGAAAGAAATAAGGATCTCCAGAAAGAAGGGAACACCCTTTAGAGATGTGTCCTCCGATCCACAGACTGTCAAATGAACCTACAGCACAGCTAAAATGAAACACTAAGTCAGAAGAGATGAATCTCACATTTAGAATACAAGTCTCCAGAGAAATTGAGGATGTGTTTAATTTTAAATGTTATCCACACATAAAGATGAACATTTGTGGAAATATTGACTTTTGACCATTTTGTAGCTTGAAGAAAAGGTTTTTCATCATTCTCCTACAATAACTTAAATCTTCCAAAGCAGGGAAAGTTTTAGACTTGTACATTTTCCTAAGTCATCAGTTTTAACTGATCAGCAAAGGATAATTGTTTCTCATTGATTTGCTTTCTTACCACTTACAAATTTCTTGTCAGGACTGACAGCTGCCAGTCTCACCTTTACTTAATGCCAGGCTCAGGAAAGCTGCCTCTCTCTAATTCTGATTAGAGACATACATGGTGTGAGAAAGATTATCTGAGAATATCCTAAGAGCTTATTTCTGAGAGAAGCATTAAACTGAGAACTAATAGTGCTCATCACATTTTATTTCTTCAGTCATATATCTTCTTTGAGTGATCTTTGTATGCCTTGGCTTAAAAAAGAAAGAAGTATTTTAAAGGAAGGAGTTAATCTGTATTGCTGTTATTATGCTGGGAAAACAAAGCTTCTCCATAAAGAAATTCCTGCTCTGTAAATCTCATGGAGGGAGAAGAACAAATGTATAAAAGTTAATGACATTTTTAGAGTAAGAAGAATAAGAACTTCAAATACATACGAAAGCTAACAACATTTTTGTGTTTGTTTTGAGAAATGCTTTTATATGTTTGCTATTTTATGTTGGGCCTCAAATTGTGACCAGGGAGATTCAGTTTGGACATTAGGAAAAATTCCTTCTCCAGAAGTGGTCATTTGCTGGAAGGGGCTGCCCAGGGACACAGTGGACTTACTGTCCCTGGGGGCACTCAATAACTGTTTAGGTCTTGTACTTAAGGATGTGCTTCAGTGGTGAAATATTGATGATAGGTGGCAGTTGGACTGTATGATCTTAGAGGTCTTTTCCAACCTGGTGATTCCTTGATTCTATGAAATGGAATCCAATATTCTGCTCTTTAGTATTTAAAGGAATACATGTGCATATTCACAGCAGTATCCACACGGACTGTATATTTCTGAGGCAGAGTCCTTCACAGATAACACTCAGTAGAAACTCCCAGGGATCAGATCCTCAGCTGGTGGAAACCAGAAGTTCCTCCACCTGCTCAAAGCTCAGTTTCCATTGCCTAGTCCTACCAGATCACAGAATATCAACAGTTAAATTTATTATTATTAGAACAGAATTCGTTTAAACAATTGCAGTGTTTTATCTCCTTCTCAGAAGATATTCACCCCTTAAGCTACAAGTGATCCCTCGTGGTGGTACCTGTGTGTTCAGCTATTGTTTGAGCAAAGACTCTGGATCTTGTCCTGAGCTTCAGGTCACTCTTGGGAGTAAAGATGGAGAGGGCTTTATCTGGGAAAGGTGAGAGGGAAGAGCAGTACCTTAAGCATTTCCCCACCTTATATGCAGTTCAGAGTCTGAGGTGTCAGCTGGTCCATCCATCTACACACGTTAGAGAGCTCACGTAAGTGAAGTTGTTTAGTAAATGCAGTTTGTCAGCAGATCTACAATTTGCATGGGGTTGACCCTCCAGGGCTGCCTGTCTTTCCTCACAGTGCATCAGTGTATGCACATACCACTGTAGATAATGCATTCAGGTGTCAAGGGGTTGTGATCAATCAATCACTCTTTTGGCCACCACCTCTCTCCTCTGTCCCTCAGGGGGAAATGTTCTGGGCTTTATTCTTCACAATCATCGTTTATTTCTTTTGAAAGAACAAGCCTTCTTTGTTTGGGGCTCCTACAAGTTGCACTAGGTGGGAGGGGTGGGGGGATTCTCTCACAGGGTCTCTGAGGCAAACCCACAGCTGATTTCTGAGTACACCACGTACCATGGTGTCACAAAGATACCACAAACAGAGAAAAGTCATGCAGCCATGTGTTATGGGAGCTGGCCCCAGATCCATGCCAAGATTCTGGATTTCCTGGCGCTCTAAAGATCTTTGGACCATGGGGATTATACATTGCACAAGGTATCAGATGCCAAACACTGACTTTAAAAAAAGCACATGGGAAACAATTCAAAATGACCTCTTAAAAAAAAAAAAAAAAAAAAGGATCCTATAGATAAGTTTTAAACAATAACAGCAGGAAACTATGCCTTATTAGACATTTACCCAGCTTATCTGCCTGCTGGCATTCCTCAAGTGCACTTGAACACATGCTGGGCCACCTAGGCCTGAGATCCTCTCTGATTTCAAAAACCAAGCAAGGTCAGCCCAGAGCAGAGGTTGGATAGGATTCCTCCTGGTGAAACCCCCCACTGTTCATCAAAAAATGTTGTTATTCCTTCAATTGGCAATGAACTTTCTCCGCCAAAGATTACTGTGGTGCTGGGAGCAGCTGGAGGTGTTCCTCTGAGCAGTGGGTCAAATCCATGGCCTCCTGACTGCCTGTCTGTTAGAGTCACGATACATTTTGGACAGCACTGGAAGTATTCAAAACAAATGGCTTGGAGTTATTTTTAAGTTACCTACCACCATTCTACAATGCCCTTCATAAGCTATATGCTACACCCAGTATGCATCTTACTGTTCCCTCTGCCATGGAGGAGGGACAGCATCAAGAGCATGCCCTGGCCAGCAGAAGTCTCTCATGCTTTCAGCACAAGAGCAATGCTATCAAATTCCACAGCAGAGCTGCAGCAGGGTATTTGTGGAAACGTCCACGAAGGCATTGTAGAACATAAACAGTATTCATTTGGCTTCAGTTCACCTAAATATAAGTGCCTACCCTGTAGAAATCTCCCGGATTTCGAAACCCTCAGCACTCCTCAAATCCCAAGGGAAAAAAGGTCTTTTAAAACATGTTTCATACAATTGAGTAACTATACTCACTTTGAGTAAAAGGTCAGAAAGTGCTTGAGAAAATTCTGTAAATTCATGTTCTATTGGTTTTGGGGGTCAGTAAACTGTACCACTTTTTCCTACTGCTAGGAGCCCTGAAGACAATTTTAGCTTCTCTTCAGCAGTAGTACCAGGCTTTGGACTGATTAATCAGCACAAAGGAATCAGTCTCATTCACCTTGTCCCATGCTACTCTTTGTCTCTAAAGTCACCAAAAACACTCGCCATCTCAAAACCAATGTTTTTTTCAGAACATGAAAATGAATTAACTATTTATTTTAGTTTTAAGACAGGAAAACTCAGTCTTGGTGAGATTAGAAATAAAAATGATTGTAAACAAGTCTCTCCACCTGTCCTTTCTGGCTCCACTTGCCTAATGAGTTCTTACCCATGGGCTTTCTTTCCATCCAGTAACTCTCAGTGGAATCCTGAATGGCAAGCATGTCTACACCATCCCCTTTGATGCTCAGGAATTTATATTCATCAAGCTGGAAAGCTGCACTCCTCACAGCTTTTCTCAGCTCTTTCTGCAGACATGTATACTGTCCTTCTCTGGTTTTCACTCTCTCCCAGCCTTCCATAAAAACCATTATCATAGGGGAGCCTTGCCAGCTATCAGAAGGGTTAAAACTTCCATTTCCTCTATTTGGCCCAAATAGTAGCAGCATCTGATACTAGAAGGACAAGTAATCTTGCCTCCTGCTGCTCAGCTGGAGTTTTTGTAAAGAGCATAAGTTATAGCATATCTATAGTTAAATTTCTCCTTTTTTTTTTTTCCTAGTTTTTTTCTTTTTTCTTTTATTTCTCAGTTAACTCCTCATCTCGACTGTTTTCTCAAATGCATATACCCTTAGGCTGTTCCCTACAATTAACAGCATCAGAAAGAGAAGGGAATCTTTAGTTGATAGGAGATATGTTAGCAGGTACCTTGGTATGGTTCAGCCCATCTTCAAAGGTTGTAAAAGCAAGGAGACCAGTGCAAACAAGAGAAGGAAAATGAGTGCTCACCTATCACAAAACAGCTAGGTTTGCAGAGAAGGAACTCCACAAGGTGGATTAATTAATTATTCAGGAAGGCAGACCATGAATGACACCTTTGGCTGCAGTTGGATTAAAAAGAGCAAAGCAACGACGACAGTTGTGAAGACCTGAATTGTTATGGCAGCAGCAAGTGAGAGAAAAGCTGCTGCAGCAGCAATGTATTTTATGCAACACCCTGCATCCTTGATAGACTTCAAGGAAGGGCAGGGATTTGGGACAGGGAGGGGATGTGGGAAGCCAGATGAAAAGTTTTATTAGGTGATTATTAAACTATTCGGCAGAGCCAAGCACAGCACAAAGCTGCCAGATTGTCTCACTGCAAAAACAAAATTGGAATAATGAGAGGGGCTGCAATCATGGGGTGTCTAATGGCTGGTTTGCTATCTGTGCTGGCTGACAAGCTTTACCACCTTCATGAACGGTGGCAGAGAAGCCTTCTCCAAAGGCAATACTCTGTCAGCTCAGTGCAGTGCTATTCATAGATTGCAGCTCCATTATGATCATGAAAAGTGTGATGATAACCCCAACTATCTATCAGACAGAGCTGCCTGAGACTGCATCCTCTTCTCATGAATGAGGAGAAGACAGTCTTTCAATCACCTATTTAAAGAGCCCAATTCTTTTGTTTTGACTTCTTTATTCCATAGGTCTGTCTGGGAGTCCTGAGAGAGTGTGGCCTGAATATTTCATCACTGTCATGTAACGGAGCACCACCTGGGGCATCCTCATCTACCATAATAGATGAGCTAGATATAATCTATTCTTTAGGCATGGTGTACAGAAGATTGCCTTGGAAAAGAAAGCTTTCTTCTAGGGAGCTGAAGTGGACACTTCCACTGTCTTTCAGTTTTCAGGAGAGGTAATCAAGGTGTTGTTTGGGGCATCCATTATAAACATGGGTTCACAATGTCTGTATCTAGATATATCAACAATAGTAAGCAGTGTGTGGATGTTGAGTAGAAGATTCAGAAACTGATTCAGCAGAGTGCTTTATCACAGATTTTGAATCTGACAGACTTATCCATAAACACGTGCTTGGCAGTGGTTTGTCAAAAACAGTCCTGAGACAGGAAAATATGCTGTGACTTAGCAGCAGCACAGTCCAGCAAAAAGATACTGAAACACACACACTTTTGATGGCCCCACACCATCCACTTAGACATATTGCACAGATCTGGTTAAGACGTTCTTCAACAGGAATAGATCTTGCCTCTGCAAAGTTCTGGCACAAGGTTTTCTTTCTCTGACCACCAATCTTATTGTTCTGTACATTGCAAGCAGTCTTTAAAAAAATAACCCAGTCAATACAGCTCTGCTTTCTCTTCCACTTCAGCTGAATCTTTCCTTTCTTGCAGGGAGCTTTATTGACTCCAAGCTTCCATTCACCTCCACCTCCATGTCTTCCCATTAATGTGTTTTATGCTGAGAAGGTTGCAGTCACTATTCCAGGCTGGCACAGAGGAGGCAATTCTGGACTTCCATGACCTATGATGTTGTCCACCCATCCGAACACAAGTGTTCTGTGGGACGTATTAGCTGGCTTTAGGATCTGGAAGCAGATTTCCATGCCTAGAACTGGCGGTTCTGGTAATTCTCCAAGAGACGAAAGGGAGGAATATATAGCACTGAGCGGAAAGGCAGTGCTGTTCTTAAAGAACAGTGTGGGGCTGATGTAATGTTCTGTGCTATGATATTCCCAGTAGGAACATATGACTTTGGGTCACAGGTTTGCGGGTAGCCATCTTGTTAACGTAATGGCAGCTTGGAGCAATCCAGCCTCTGTTTTTCCACTGCGTGTGCATATATGTGCATCCATGTGGTTTCGGCTGCAAGTATGGAATCAATAGAGCTGGTGTTGCCTTTTATAAAATCCATGCTATGTCTTAGTCCCTTCCCAGTGAACTATTGGCTTGGCATTAGTGGAACTGGTAAGCTTCTCCTGCACAATTTATAGCTGGACAACTGTGTGGGGTGGGTGGAGAAAGAGACCTCAGGGCATCAGCACTTGCAAATCCCACAGCAAGTTCCTATCTACTCCCACTCCTGCAGGAACACCATGGCAACCAGCTCAAACTGTGCACGTTGGCTGCAAAGTATTTTTCTGCAGTCAGTAACACAATACTTTTCCTTTCTCCAGACATCCAGTATACACTTGTACCCCTCAAACACCCCATACCAGCTCCCATTGTGATAAGCAACTAATTTGGCTCAAGTTTCTTTAGAAACTAAAGCTGTTGTTGGTCTTGGAAGAGATGTAAAATGTGGCTCTACCCTAACAGACCATTCATGCAAAACATCACTACCTCGCTTCTTGGATGTTAAGTTCTAAGTGATGTAAGGTCAGCTGTTGGGCCCACAAGGCCTGTTGACCTGCCTACTGTGTCCAATAAATGTTTTCTGGATTGAAGGCAATTCCTCTGTTAACCTTTAGAGCAGGAAAATGTTGGGATGGGCAGGTGGTTTGGACCTTACCCTTTGAGCCCTTTCTCTGAAGAACAGTAGTGTTGCAGATCCATTTCCACTGCCATTCAAATCCCCTTTCTCACCACTGGCTAAAAAGAAAGTGCCAAATATTCTGTGACTCAGTAAAACACATCAGGAGTTGCTAATTTCTTTTCCAGGGCTTCTATTCCATATCCTTCATGGAAACCCTGGGTTTCTCTTTTTTTCAGAATACAAGGTGCTTGGTCTCAAACAAAAATTCATGCTCCACTGTAGATTCAGAACATATTTATGCACTATCAATCTGTTTTCTACACCAGGAGACCACTGTGAACTTGGTGGTTGGCATGCCTTTATTCGGACATGTTTGTTCCAATCTTTTGTCATCCTTCAGCTTGTATCATAACTTGTAGTACTGAGAGACAGAGAGGTCCTGTGTAAAAGAAGGTCCCATTTGAAAAAATAAAAAATAAAATAAAATAAAATAAAATAAAATAAAATAAAATAAAATAAAATAAAATAAAAAGCAGCTAATAAAATATAGTCTCGAAAATGAGATGTTTCCAAAGGTAGTGCAAATAGGTAGATTGTGAAAAAAAAAGTGAATAAATGAGACGTGGTAGAGTGGAATGATTTGTTTTAGGACACCTGGTCTCTGCCGTTTCTTCCTGCTCTTGATGATCTGCTATTCCCAGAGTATTTTTTGGAGTTAAAGGAACAAAAACCCAACATCGGAGCAAATACTAAGTGAATAGTGCAGAGATGTTCAGCGTTTGAATGGGGGGAGTAATGATGTTGACAAATTTATGATGCTGAAAGTCTTTGATTTATGGTAATCGAAAGCGAGAAGAGATGAACAATGTCAGTTATAGTAGAGAGCAAGTTATAAAGTCAGAGGGAACAGCAAGGAATCATAGAATCATGATATGCCTTGAGTTGGAAGGGACATCAAAGATCATTCAGTTCCAAGCCCCTGCCAATGGGCACAGTTACCAAACACTAAATAAGGCACAAAATTGGGTTGCCCCGGACTACATCCAAGGATATAGTAAAGAAAAGGTGTAAACAGAAGTAGCAGGACAAATCAGCAGCACAGGTGGAGAAATGATTTTCTTTGAATAGCAATGGGGTTTATCCTGACTAAACAAAAACAAAATCATAGATGATAAAAGTCATGTCAGCTGCAAAAGTTGGCAGTAACAAGTGCCTGCATGGAGCGGTGCTAGGTTGCACGAGAAAAGCTGCTTATCATGCTGCTTATCACTTATTCAGCCCTCAGGTTTGAGTCCCTGAGTCCTAGAAGCCATTCCTGCTGATATTCCCAGGGTATTTCCTCCCCCCAGCTCGCTGATTCTCCATTTCAAATGTTGAACTTGTACATCGAGCTCAGATTAGGAAGTTCCTGTCATGAGGCTCTCTTAGTTCTTCACTGCCAAAGTCTTAAAAGAATCAAGACAAGCAGGAGAAGGAAAATCAAGAGGTTGGAGTGCAAAGTTCTCGAAGTGGGAGTCCTGGTGTAGTACCAGAAGTTTTATACCACACAGAATGATTTTCTCAGTGTCCCACTCCTGGACTTAGACATAAGGGATACTCGCATTTCCATTTGCTTAGAATAAGGAAGCCAAGTTCCTCTCTTGGACATAACTTCTGCCTTTCCAAGGGGCAGCATTTTCTTGACTGTGCTCAGAGACTGCAACCCATTTTCTGCTCAGGACAGACACCCAGCAGAGGCATCTCATTGCTCTCCTCCTTATGCGTTCGCTCATTCTTGTTCATTCCTCTCAGATAAAGTAACATTTACTTAAGACTGGAAAATCTTACTTTATGAACCTTTTACTTCATGGCTTGGGCTTGGCTCAGCTGAAAAATTAGAGGCCATATCCTCACGTAGTACAAAACGGGAACGGGGCCAGTTTCCACCAAAGGAGAATCCAGGCTCTCCTGGCAAGAACGATGCCTCTCGGATAGACCAGCGGGGGTTAACAGGCTGTCATGCTTCACTTTTAACATCATCTCCAACAAAAGGAGAACACAAGAGACATAGAAATGGAGCAAGAGATTTTCTGAGGGAGCATAAATATAATTGCAGTCACAGGCCGATATTTTCCATGGTTTGCAGCAGAGACATTCACAAGCCTCAGACATCAATAAATGAACCTTTAACTTGCCTTCTAGCTCTGTTATCCATTCCACACAGTGCTTTAATTACTTGGTGCCTAAGAAGCATTTTGGACATTGAAGTCTGTCACCCCTTAAGCTGTCTGCCCGACTCTTCATTTCATGAACAAGATATACACAGCCTCACTCAGCCAATGGCAGGCTGGTCACACAAGTATTATGTTTTTCCTCTCGCTGTCTACTGTTTCACCACTGTAGGAATTACACAGCCAAGAGCACAGTAGGAATAATGGCTCTATTCATTTCCCCCTGGGACTAATTCTTACAGATGGCAAGCACTGCAATGGGGCAAATTAGCTTCTTATTTCATTTGGAGGCTTAAAGTTATAAGCTCATTTTGTTGTTGTTTATGGAGCAGCAGGATGGTGCAACCCTGTGCGTTGCTACTAGGAAGAAAGGAGGCAAATCCTGTACCAGTGGTGGTGAAGGGATAGGAAAGGGGATGCTTGGAGGACCCTGTCACTACTGAGTCCATATCCATCGTGAGCTCAAGTCTGCAGCCAGAGGAAAGCTCCTGGCTGCCCCAGCTCCCAGTCAGGTGCTGTTGTGAACAGGGGGCTTAGTGCTGCAAGTCAGGATCACGACTGCAGTAGTTTGGGAAATCAGGATTGGGATTTTTCTGAGTGTTTCTGGAGAGAAACTGTAGGGGAAAAAAAAAAAAAAAAGAAAGAAAAAGAAAGAAAGAGAAGTGCAATTTCAATAAACAGGCTTGACTGCTGTTAAATTACTTGGAAAAATGCTACAGATGAAAATTTTGGAGATCCTTGTTTACCTGAAAAGGATGACAGACATATGAATGTCTTCTTTCACAGTCATTTTCCTCTTGAGACACATAAGAGAAGAGCAATTTCAAACCCAACAGAAGATCCTTGCAAAGGGAAGGACACCTTTTTTTCCTTTGGTAATCACCATGTGGTTGTGATTACCCACTCAACTATTGCCAGGTGCACCACTGCACCTTCACCAGATGGCATTTCCAGACAAGGCTGAGCCTTCATGTACATTGCCATTTGTCTAATTTTCTAAGCAGAAAATAGAGGGATACATCCTCAACTTGAGTGAATCAGCATCTCTGGAGATTTCAGTTTATACCAGTCAGTAATCTGCCCCATAAGGTAGCTTTTTTATGGGAACTTCCATGGTCAAAATCTCTTCTCGTAAGTAGTTATGTACCACGAGCATTAATAGAGAATGTTGGATGGGATTCTATTTGCTTGCAAAACCTCTTTATTTGTGTCTTGGACAGAAATTGACAGTAAATGGAGTAACCATCATTCATCTGAGCTGTTATTGAGGAGTTATCCTGTATACCCTAGCCAAAATAAAAGGCTGAATTTCTATAGTGTCTTAGGACATCATATTAGATGCTTAAACTTTCCTTGAGAGCATTAAGGAGCCTAAGTTCAACCTTGCATCAGGCAGTTTATAAGCAGTAACCAGAATTATACCACTGAGATGTCATCAAATGAATGGCAGACTTGAGCCACAACTTCCACATCCTTTCTAGCCTTTATCATCAGTCTAAAGAGCTCTTTGAATCTTCAGTATTTCACATAAAGTTGCACTTCATCAATTGCAGAAGCTGGAATACATGTAGTTATTTTAATTCCTTTCCTTCTAGGGGCTTATCTATGACATTATTCTGATGTCTTGCTTTCCTATCTTAGAATCATAAAATGGTCTGGGTTGAAAAAGATCATCTGGTTTCAACCCTCATGCCATGGGCAGGGTCACCAACCACTAGAGAAGGCTGCCCAGAGGCACATCCAGCCTTGCCTTGAATGCCTTCAGGGATGGGGCATCCACAGCCTCTCTGGGCAACCTGTTCCAGGGCATCACCACCCTCAGAGTGAAAAACTCCCTCCTAATATCTAACCTGAATCTCCCCTGTCTTAGTTTTAACCCATTCCCCCTTGGCCTATCACTATCAACCCATGTATTCATTCCCCCTCCAGTTTATACGCTCCCTTCAAGTACTGGAAGGCCACGATGAGGTCTCCCTGAAGCTTTCTCTTCTCCAAGCTAAGCAAGCCCTCAACCTTTCTCTCTCATATCTTTCTACCTTTCCAAAGAGTCACTTCTGCTCTCACTTATTTTGCATTAGCATTTCCTTTGTCTTTTGCTACTTAATTATCTCCCTCTTTTTTTTTTTTTAATTTATTCTTTTTCCCCTCCTTAAGTGGTTATGAGAACCAAAACTTGCATCCCTTAACTTTCAGTTTTTACTTCTCCATCTGAATTGGCCTCCCTCAACTCTTTTCAGAGTGTTGGAGAGAATAAAGTACTTTCGGGCCATGAGTTAGATGATGTATTTTTAAGGATGATCTGCACTCTAGATTCTACTTGCTTTATTGACTAACTCCCTGTTCGGTATAAGAGACCTTGGCATATCTGCCTCAGACATGACCACCTACACTATAAATGCTCTTCACCTCTTTACAGGCATCCTTATGCATTGTTCTCAGTCTTTTTCTCCCTGCCCACCATGTTCCTTATGCTCTTCTTATTATTCAACCACATCCTCAAGACATCTCCTACTATGGCATCACTCTAGTGAGGTCTGCGATAATTTCTCTTCCTTAAGACATGTGATTCAGCACTCCAGATTCATCAGACACTGACCTGTTCCTTTCACAGCATGCAGTGTCCCAGAAGGCACAAAACAGTATTCAGACATGACCATGTGCAAGCTAGTTTTTTGGTTCCTTCATTCCTGCTGTCCTTCATTGAGCCCAAATCCTTATTTCCTGTACTTCAGCATGAAAACTGTGATATGCCTTCATGACACAATTCAGCAGTACATCTAGGCAGAAAACCATGTTCAGATAACCATCTTGCTTCTAGTCCCTTAAGCAGACCAAGATTTCTGTATGACCCAAGCTTTCATGACTCTGATCCTTCTCCACACCCATCTTACTCCGTAGATTCTCTCTGGGTTATGTTGTAGCATTAAGTAAAATCTTAATTCTTATTACACATTTTATGTGTAGAAAAGAGTGGTTGCTAGCCCTTGTCTCTACTACTTCTTGCTGCTGAGAGTTAGAAAGAACTCACAGCTCACAGGTTTGGTATCAGTGGTATGTACGTAAGACTTTTATTATGCACACATGGTAGAAGAGGACATTCTTCTGTCATGCAGTGTAATTTCCACTCAACTGTTAACGGGGTCTTGATGGTCACCATAAGCAGAAAAGTGGTGTATACCTTGTTTGCATCTGAGATGTTCATAGGCCTGCATGAAAATAAGAACTTCTGTTTCATAAGGTAGTTCATAATATTTGAAGACAAATAATGTCTCCACTGTCAGTTACACCAAAATAACCTCAGAAGTACTTCTTCTGGGGAGAGGATGTAACTATTTGGATTTATATCAAAAGTTTTCAAAAGTAAGAAATCAAATTATTATCATCATTTAAAATGTTACGACTGCTACAACATATCAAAAACCTTCAAAATAAAAAAGTCATGACAGCGTGAAAACTGCTAGCTCTCTTTTCTGAGAAGATTAAGGCAGAACAACACTTCCATCCTACAAAATGCTACATTTGCATATGCACAGATTCACACATATGTTTGCATATGGCAACCTGTTAAAAGCCACGTTGTTTTTTTCTTTGGCCAGAAGTTTTATTTGCAGAAGAAAAAAAAAGAAAAAAAGTGGTACTTTCAACACAGAAACCATCTGTTCAGTAAGCTTCCAGACACACGTGGGTGCACTGATGGAGCATCAAATCTGATTGCTCCATAAAGCCACCATGTAACGTTCCAAATGGCTTCAACTACCCCAGAACTAAAGTTGCTGTTGAGTAACTATGGAAGATTTAAGCATTGTGTGAGACAACTGCCACGCCATGGCTTTTCTGTGCAGATCCATCACCAGCACCTCAGCTTTATAGAAAAGGGAGCCCACCTGTTCCTTAGGCCCATGCTTTTCTTGGCTCTGCTATAAAAATGGGGGACTTTTTTTTTTTTTGAGCAATCCCGAGCTCTAAGTCTTTGAATCGCTTCTTTCCCTGCTGTGGCACACTGGAGCCCCAGTGCACAGCAATGCCCCTTTCCAATGCCTCTCTCCATTGTACAAGAATCACTTCCAATTTCTTTCTAGACAGGAAAAGAAAAAAAAAAAAAAAAAGAATTAAAAAAAAATAAAAACCACTCGATTGTATTGAATCACAAAACCAACATCATACTGCGGTGGAAATTCCTTCTTCACCCGTGTGCCTCCCCCCTGGCTCTCTGTCTTCAGTTGGAGCCAGTGGTTACTGGAACCACAGAGCCCTCTGTTTTGGCAGGCCAAGCCTTTGCCTGGGTCCACCACCACTCATTCCCAAGCCCTTAAGGGGAAAACCCAGGCTAGCAAAGCCGTGCAAATACACTGCTGAAAGCCCATGTCAGCAATGCATGCACACAGACCTCCCTCCCGTGCTGGATTAATGATTTCTGCGGCAGACCCATTGCCAGTTTTACAAGCGTGGACTCGAGGCAGGAAAGTGAGGAGGAAGGGAGGGCTGAGAGAGGAGGCATCGAAGTTTAACAGCAAAATCGCAGTTGGCTTTGCCACGGTATTTCATTATATAAGTTGAGTGGTAAGACCGTTTCCTACGCCCCTGTGACCAAAAGAATGCAGGGAGCACGCAGCTCGAACCAGCCAGTGAAACGGATAGCTTAGCAAGTCAGGGAGCAAGAGCAGGCTGTCCCGGCCATGGCATTGCAAAAGTGCAGCCTCGCCAGTGAGTAAAAGAGCTGCTCCGGGGTTTTTCTAACTCCGGTCCAGCAGACTGAACGATTCACTCCGGAGTTTACAAGGGAAAACCTCAGTGAGGCAGCCAAAGGCAGAGTGCAGTAAGCATGTAAGGAGTTCAATTCAGGATTCCTTATTAAAGGAGTAGAAACGAACAACAATAAAGTAAAACTCGAGCAGCTGAGAAGCAATAGGTTCTGTGTTCCTATAGGCTCCAGGCTGAAAGTCTTGTATCACCGTACTACAGCTGCTTATATTTTCCAAATTCATTCTTCTATCACACACAGACATACCTTTCCTGTGTTTGAACACTGAGGTCTCTGAATCTAAATTAGCTTTATTATCCATGCCTGCACTGCCTGACAGCCCTTAGTTCAATAGATTTGCAAATAGTAAGTGATAACAACAAATATTGATGGTGGGATCCACACCTATTTTCCTCATAATGGCAAAAAAGAAGATATATTGGCACTTATTTCTGCAGTAGTATGCATGCTTAAACACGTATAGCATACAGCACACTTGGATAAAATTGATTACAAAGACCACCACTGTCACAGAATCATAGAACCACCAAGGATGGAAAAGAGTCCCAAGATCAACCAGTCCAACTGTCCTCCTACCAGCAACATTTCCCCACCTAAATACATCCCTCAGTACAACAACTAAATGTTTCTTGAACACCTCTAGGGATGGTGACTTCACCACCTACCTGGGCAGCCCGATCCAGCACCTGACCTCTCTTTTGGAGAATAAATTTTTCCTAATATAAAACCTGAAACCTTGTTGTGATCAAGCTCCTATAAGTAATGTCAAAAACTTCAAACTAATCCCTGAAGAAGCTCAAAAAGCACTCTAAAAATTAAACCACAGTTTGGAAGCAAACACTTCTCATCTCTCCTGCTAACACTGCATCAAGCTTGCAAGGTTTTTGGGCTTGAAGAATAGAGCTAAGCAGAGTTCAGTTGTGTAATCCAGTAGATAATGGCCTCTGGTCAAGGTTTTTGGTACCTCAAATAAGATATAAATACTCAGAAAGCTTACTCAAAATCTCCTTAGAGTAAGAAAACGTTTCCTGATCTGGGTGTATTTATCACCAACGTGCATAACTATAGCCCTGGAAGAGTTCTGCCCTCCAAGCATTGTTCCCTTTAGACTTAATGATGAGAACTGTTACCATTCTGAAGTTCATTCTAGGAGCTTAATTCCCCCCCACACAATACAGAAGAAGCAAAGTGCATCTCTCTTACAATAGCTGTTGATTGACTTCCAGATATTTCATCATGGGGAATTGCAACACCTGTGCCTATTTGTGGAAATGCAACCTCACTGAAATATCAGCAAAGATAGTAGGGCAAATCAGTGGGGTTTTTTTTTTATTAGTTTGAAGACATAGAGCTGCGGAAGAAGACAAATACAGAAAACAAATAAGACAAGTTCCTTGTTAGGCGGGTCCTTCTTTTAGCAAAAAACGGAACTAGTAATTTTGTGTTTGGGTATGAAATTGTACTTCACTTGAGCAGATGGTTGGCATCTAAAATTTTGAGAACTGTTTGGTACTGTGTCATGAACCATTAGCTGTTCATGAGTGATGGGGCAGGAGCAAGAAAACAGGGCTTTCACTCTTAATGTTAAGTTAGATGTAACTAAACAGAGACATTTAAATAATTACACCTCCATTGTCATGCTCTTTTATTTGTAAATGCATCATTAAAAAAAAAAAAAAAAAGAAAAAAGAAAAGAAAAGAAAAGAAAAGAAAAGAAAAGAAAAGAAAAGAAAAGAAAAGAAAAGAAAAGAAAAGAAAAGAAAAGAAAAGAAAAGAAAAGAAAAGAAAAGAAAAGAAAAGAAAAGAAAAGAAAAACGAAAATAGTTCTTACCTGGCATATAAAAAGTAATTTCTGAAGCTTGGTGAAGCTCAGATCTTAATACAAATTCTGCCTCCATCTTTGGTATCTCGGTCACAACAGTCTCAGTGTTCCTTTAAGGAAGTCCAGGTGTACCAGCTGAATAGATGGTAGTCCAGAGTCATGCCTTACAGGCTTCCAAAAATTTTAACTATAAATTGAGGTTGTATAGTTTTGTTTTCCTGTGTATTCCTCTTATCCACAAAAGAGCTTACCCATGTTGGGCTATTTGACTTTCTTTTGTTTTTTGTTGCTTTATTTCCAAATGTTCCTGAATGTTTTCATTTGGAACGTAACTGCTATTGCAAACAAAGATAGCTGAGCAGAAAAGATAGCACCTGAAATCCAGGATAGTTGTGTATTCACCTTGTTTAGTCATAGGAGACAGAATCTATTTAGACTGCACAGTCTTGAAGATGTGGCTCAATCTTTCTTGGGTAAGGAACTATCGACCTGAACGTGTAATGAGGAGCAGTTCTTTTCAAAGTGTTCTCTGAATTTTATATCCCTCCTAAGCTGACATCAGCTGTTTCCAGCAGAATGCTCTCTCTGTGGCCAAGCAGCATTCCTGACACCGTAAACTCACTCTGGCCTGCTGAACTCTAGCTTTCATCCTGCTTCAGTCCAACAGTTATTACTGTGACTGCTTGGTCACAGTGAAACCAGTAGCATCTTCTGTGCTGGTGTTATGAATATTGTTTGCTGAACGAACAATATTCATTTAATCTCAGAAGATTTTGAGTTCAAAAGGATAGCTGCAATAAGAAAATGTCTCAAGTGTTTGAGGAAACTCCAGGAAGGAGTGGTAGTGCCCAGGTCATGGAAAGGCCCTTTGAAGATGGTGCAGAGTCCCCAGAAACTCAGTGACATACAATCTTCTGTTGCTCCATTCTCTTTGTTATTTAGAGGAGCTCCACTACACAACAACAGTTACAAACAAAAAAAAAAAATTAAAAAAAAATTAAGATAGTTTGTGTGGTCTTCTTGCATCTAAATATGGGTAATCTTTTTCTGAGTTTATATTCTAAAGACTGCTTCACATTCCAGCATACTTCATCCCTCCCAGGAAAGCAAGCTCAGCTCTGAGTACTTCAGAAGCCTTTATTTTATATTACTGCTACAATTTCATGGAAAATCCCAGCCAACATTAAAGTCATGCTTTGTCAGCTGTCATATGAATGTTAGAGTTAAGTGCACTGCAGTATTTCTGTCGTTCAAGGAAGTCCTGGCTTTCCTACAGTTGTTGTCATCCTAAACTGAAATAGGGGACATTTCAAACCATTTCACAGAACATTAATTCTAAAACACTTGCTTGTTTTTACTGGAGACAAAATATTTCATTACTACTGAAAATGCAATATTGCATTTCAGTTCCACAAAGCTAGCTGTAGCTCCAACTTTCAGATCAAGTGAGACTCAAACTTTTCCTTTGTTGGTATATTCTGAGGATCCTAATCCCTCTTTCTCTCCTCTGAGTCAAGTTCATGCCCCAGTGATTCATGCACTCACCTGTTTTATTTGGTTTTCAGGTAGAGAAAAGCATGTTGCTTTCTAAAGAAATGGAATGGGCCAATGGGGAGGCCAGCTCCAAGCTGAAGTAGAAATGTGGTTTAACTTGCTGTCAAAAATGATTTGAAACAGAACTCTCTGTGCCAGCTGATCAAATTGAAATGTTCTGCTTTGGAGTGAGCCACCTCTGGTTGGAAGTTGATATTTTAACCTTTTTCAATTAAAAAAAAAATACACTTCTTGGGGTAAAGGAAAAAGAAAAAGAAAGAAGGCAGAAAAAGAGGAAAATGAAAAACAAGAGGATGAGGAAAAGGAAGAGGAGAAGGAAGAGGAGAGAAAAGAGAGAAGAAGAGAGAACAGAGAGGAGAGGTCCATGTTGAAGTACTGCCTTGAAGAATTTCTAAAACTACTGATAAGAAATGACACAATGGCGTGGGCAATACTGGCATCAGAATCAAGAGGACAAAACCAGGTTCCTGGGTTTGACTCTGCTGATGCCACATGGTTTAGGTTCAGTGCCTCAGCTACTGCAGCGCACTGCCAGGCATCTCAGTCACCGTTTTCAGAAATCCAACCAACCACACCCTCGTGTGTGCAAGTACCCAAGAGAAAACCATGGCCACAAAAATGTAGCCGTACATTCAACTTCTTGGTCTGCCCTGTGTTCTGAATGACAAAAATCTGAGCTGCGCAGTAGGTGGATTTCCTCACTTGATTTATCTTAAGCTGATAACTTGATAACCTACTCCATTTATCCTACAGCATGAAAGTTTAAAAAAGAGATGGCCCAGCTTACCTGCAGACATCCACCCAACCCTGCTCCCTGTTAGCGCTCATCAAAGTCCCGCCCGTCAAGCACTTGCAGACTTTCAGCCTCCACAATCTCAGTATCGTGGGCAGCAAGAGTTTGTATACAAAGCTGTCACCACCCTCATGAGTGGGTGGATTTTCCAGCTCATCAGTAACCTGAGTGGCACTTCAGCCCTGGGATCTTTCTTCCTAGTGTCAACAACACGCAGCGCCACGCTATCCCGTTACACATTATCTTCGATCAAGTTGATGGGCAGGAGGGAACAGGGCCAGGAGTAATTGTGATAGGCTGGGTGTTTTTACAGGCACAATAGTTAATGGGCTGGTTAATGTAAAGGATTAGCCTCTTCATCCCCAGGACATATGAGAGGGGAGGCAGGGGGCGGCGCTACTCAGTAAGCCCCAGTAGGGAACACCACAATCAGCTTGTAATCAGAGAGAAGCAAATCAGAAAAATCCTCATTAATATCTTCTTGTTGGCACAAGGGCTGGTATTCTGGGGCCCTGATGTTCACGGAGTTCACACAGTGCCTGACGTGAATGCCAGAACCTTGACTTGAGTCATGCTTCAGGGAAGGGGTGAGATGACTCAACAAATGTTCTCTGTCTTCAGAGGATGGAAGGGGGAAACAAGGGGGTATCTTTCAGCTGTGCTGCAAGAAAATGAGGGCTCCTCTCCCAGAAACTCCTCTGGGCAGGCACTCTGCTGCGGGGTTCAATAAACAGCTGCCCAGAGCTATTGCTGCATCCTGGAGCTGTCTGTGTATACAGTGGACATTTGCCACATTGCCTAAGAGAGCAAAGCTTGTGGAGCTGACCCTGAGGCTCCGTTCTCTCCCTGCTGCATTCACCTTACATTACAGCAGCATTATCCAGAGAATCTATCAACTGCTATCGTATCACCACTAAGTGCTCAAGCTTATAGGATTTATGACCATATGCTCACATGGTTTATGCATCAAGAAGTTTAGAAACCCTTCTTCCAAATTCTTCAGAAAGGCTCAACCCTCCAACCTGACGGCTGGATCAGCTTACAGCACAAAGTCTGTCCTACTGAGACTCTCTGCAGAACAACTGCTAAGCACCAGAAGAAAAGGGATCACGATCATCAGGAATCTGGGAAAAGTTAGAGCTGGCTTGGGAACATCCCAGTGAGGAAGTTAAATCACAAGGAGTTAGAAAGTTGGAGTAACAGACAAGACTGTTCCCTTGAGTCACTGATTCAGGGAGATATAAATTTGTTGGGGGTCAAAGAGTTTTTGAGTCTGCTTTAGCAGAATCATTTAGGTTTTCCATCAGGCTACTAGAATTCTAATCATGCCCACAAGCCAAACTTCTATCGTCTGCACCACGAAGTGATGTTAAGCATCTTCCTTTCCACCATGATTTTCAGGTCAAGATGTAATTTTTCCATCCTCATGTGAACAATGCCATTAATTTCAGCAGCATCGTGGTGCCATCATCATTCCCAACACTGAGACAACTCCAGGATCCAGTTGCTGTGCTCTACACCTTCTGTATTAACACTGTCACTCCTTGAATCTGCAGTTAGGACATACCCTAAGTGGAGGGCCCCTGCAAAGATCATCACTGAATAATGATGAAAGGGAAGACTGCAAGTTGGCAGGTGGACCAACCCCTGAAAATTAAGCGGGGACTGGGTAATGGAAAATAAAACCTGGTTTAGAAAACGTGAGAGGTCCTTTGAGGCCCAAACCACTCTGAGGATGGCAGATATCTGGTCATTACAAAGGCAGTTCAGGGAATTACATATTAGAAGAGAATTTAATTCATCAAATTCTATTTGTGTTGAAAATACACTGGCCCATCCCTGCACCAAGGCACTCATTGAAAGTGGAAGGTATCTGGAACTACACAGGATATCAAGTCCTATCCTCTCTAAGGAGAGTTGAGTTCTACCCTGTTAGTCTCATTTGCAAGAGATGAGGGCAGAATGTTTTAATTACTATTATTTTTACTCTCGGTTTTCTTTTTTCTTTTTCTTTTTCTTTTTTGTAATGCTATAGAGTGACAATCCTAAGAACCATCCCTTTGTCTCTCCACTGAGGATTCCTCTTCACATAAATTTTGTAGAAAATCAAATGCAGTTTCTGCTTCCGATTCGTGTTCACAAAAAAATCTAAATTATCAGAGAGAAATTTTCAGCTCAGGATACATTTCAGCATTAGAAATTCTTACTACATCCACAAATGCTAAAGAGTTGAAAGGAACTGCTTTACCGTCGTGAAATATGAGTGTCACAGAGAAGTCAAAGGCGATGGTCATTGTTCTACTGCCAGATCAGGGGCTGAACAGCTTTCAGAAAATTAGCCAGGGGCAAAACCCCGAACTTCACCAATAATATAGAGTATTGAATAGCCAGTTTCTAAGAGGAACCCATTCATTTCTGGACACTGAATGGGACAGCAGTTGTTTTAGCCCTACCTAATTGGCAAGAGCATCATTTTGCAATGTCACTTACAGTTTCAGCATATGGTGTGTTAGAGTCAGTAGTGGAAGTTGGTCCCACAAAGAACAAGGTCCTCTCTCAGCAAAGCCCTCCCCAGAACAACGGATTTGGAACCAGGCTGTATCAAAGAGCATAGAGACAAAGCAAGCATTATTGCGGTCCTTACAGATCAAGGCACTGAGAGATTAAAGACCTGACTGCTATATATATAAATGTATAACTGCTCTGGCATCTTAAAGGGACCCTTAAATGACACTGAATTACAGATAGTTATTGTGCATTGTAATTTAAATCTGCTTTGCAGAATGACCAGCACTGAGAAATAAGACAAAGGGAGTGGTTTTATATTATGCACCATTTCACAAGTAAACTGAGGAAATTTGTGGCAAAGCTGTTAACAGAGACCAAATAACCAAGTTCTGATAGAAGACTCGTATTTTCAGAGGTTATTTTTGGTATTTTTCTTCCGTGTAAGTCCCTTAAACAAATGTATATGTTAGTAAAGAATAGAGCTGTTTCAGCTGGAAATAGACTCTAAATGGCCTTTCTATTGAAGAATAATGGCCCAGCTCTCAGCATAAGTGGGGAAAAGAAAACAAATATCTTCAGGAAATAGTTACAGCAAATCTATCACCAATAAAGCACTCAGTAGTTCAAATTAGACACACCTCATTTACAGATCTACGTTGATTTCATCAGTGAGAACAAGAAACAAAAGAGGGGAAAAATCACGTAGCAATTACACACCGTTTTCAGCAACCTTAGCAATACTTTGCTTTGCCAAGCAAAACCCACTTCAGCTCTGTGTCAGACTGAAAGCAAAGCTATACAGCATGAATCAAGATTATGTTTTCATTTACCGAAGGAGCTGGAGGTGAGAGAGGTGAACAGAAAAGAAGGAGAACAGTTAAGAAGTACAGTTAATTAATGTAAGAAGTTGACTGGATCAATCCACATGTTTGTTTCAAGCCACTAAGCTTCAGGCTTCTGCACCTGGACCATTCAGGTTGCTTTCCATGCTAACAAAACAGTAAACCTGATTCAACATAAACAGTGTTCCATACCACAGACAAATGACGTCAATTTGGGATTTATTTATACAAGGCAAGCCTAGATTAGAAGTAGCAGATGAGAAAAGGGATGAGAAAGAGTGAGAGGAAAATTAAAAAAAAAAAGAAAAAAGAATAAGTTGAACTCAAAGCCTTTGTTCAGCACAGAATCTGAAAGTGTACTGCATGTTAAGCATATTCTTGAATTCTGGGAAAAAAAGTTACTAAAATCAAATATGATTCTTAATTACAGAACAAAATTTCACTTTTGAAGTTTCACTTCTGCAAAGGAACAGAAATCATAGCTAATGCTGATGAAGAAAGTAGCTCTTTTTCTTTTTTCTTTTTTTTTTTTTCTCTCCATCAGCTTCCATGTAGCTGGGAGTTGTTTGAACATCGAGATAAATGAGATACACTTATGTGGCTTTAAGATATGATGAAGTAGAAAAAATAAATAGGAATATAACTAAGGAACTGCTGTACCTGCCCAGCTCAAATATATGTTTTCCCTGGTTTCTTGTCTTCAACATGGGCCACCAACTTTGAGTGGTGGATCTCAGAAATGCTGTCCCGTTACACAGAGATTGGTATCTCCAAGGTTTTGAGAGCTCTGAGATTGTCTGCCAGGATGTTCAAACTAAAGGCAATTTACACTTAGAAACCTGAATCAGAAGCCTCAACCTCTTCCATGGAGAACCCAACCTGGACTTCATAGGGGGTCACAGGATATTGGTGTTTCCTTCTGCTCTCACAATCATGTTATTGATGTAGCTCCTTGTCTTTGTTAGTAGCTCTTATGCGTATTACTACACAGTTGGAAGTGTCTTCTAGATGGGCAGCAGGAAGGACCTGTTGTTGTCCTTCATATATCTCAGATTAAAAGACACAAATCAAAAACAGTGCCACTAAACCATGGTAAGATTTGGCTTCTACCAAGATGAGTTACTCACCTATCCTAAATTCAACACTGAGTATGAAATACATTTCTGGGTGCTCTCAGTTGCACATCCGTTATGCTCAGATTTATGCCAACCAGATGATAATCTCTCAGCCTAAATTTCCCCCTTCCTCCATAGATGGGTGATATCAGTCATCTGGTGATATCACTTGATGGGGTTGGATCTCTGGCTAAGTCAGGGCAACAAAATGTCAGATCCAAGTAACAGACCCATAAATTACCTTTCCTACCAAAGGATTCTTATGTGTCTTATGAATTCATTATAAGAATGTCTAACACTAGGGTCAAATTTGATTTGAGACTCAATTAAACCAGAACACTGTCATTAATGTAACCCATCAGTAAGTGCATCTTACAACTTATTTCTACATCAGAAAATGATCTGGAGCAATAACAATCCATTCCTTGGTGCAGTGTAGGTGATGTTTATCTCCTGTACCAGTTATCTACGAGTCAGTTGAGAAGTCTATGCCTACAAACCCAAAGGCTGCTGCCTTTGTTCTCTACCTGCTGTAGAGTGTGTAATAAGCAATGTGGTGACTAGAGCATTATCCAAGCTTGAATCTTTAAAACTGGGTTCAATGTTAAGTTAGAAATCAGATGTTAGAAATGAAATGTTAGAAGTGACTTTCAAATCAACTCTTCTAGTTCAAGGCAGATGGATGCCTCAGGTGGGGTCCCCCAAATATGCAGGAATGGAAAGAAGTTCAGGGGGTCATGTCATTCATCTTCCTACCATACCTCCAAGACTACTTATTGAATATATCCTTTGCAGGACTGTTTTGCATGCAATTTTTGCCTCATTTGCTTCTAACATTACCTTCTTCAACTTTTACCTGAGTTACCTACTAAGGGGTAATGGGACCAGATCCCAAACAAATTTGTTTTCAGGAACAAGATGGATGAAGAGTTTCAACAAAGTAAAATACAGGAACTCAAAAATTACCATTTACTGGTCGAAACATTAGACCATGAAGTCTCTTCCTCTCTAATAGTTGCAACCTCTCTTAATATTCCAGGGCAAACTGTGGGCATACCTATGCATATTTGTATGCACTTACCCAGACTGCATCCACTGAGACACACTTGAAATTATAGATGGGGGACATTTCTCTCTGAAAACACAGAGTGAGATCTTATAAGGTTCTGGCCTGATTTGCATTTTATGATGAAGAATCATGCCATACCCTGCAGATGATATTCTGTATTTTTAAAATAATCGACTTCCTGAGAAAAGGTGTTATTTCATGGTTAAACATAGTAAATTAAAACAAAATAGAATGAAATTGTTAAGTGGTTAGTTTCCAACCCTTTGCTAGTAATCACCTGAAAATCCACTTCTTTCCGGCTATCCCACATCGTTGTCTAGACAACCAACACCTGCTCTTAATTAATGACTAATATCCCAGACCAAAACCAGTGCTCCCTCCTAACACAGACACGACCTCTGAACATCTCTTTCTAGTAGCAAATGTTCAAAACAGCTGAAGACAGCCAAGCTCCGTTAGCGCTGCCCACCTGCTGTTGCAGCTACTGAAGCCTGGGCTGCTCCATCGTGATGAATTCCCCAAGGTTTTTGTTCTGTTTCTTTTCTACACTGCTGTGTGCAGTGACCTGAATTGGCACCAATTTGGCACTCACATACTGACGAAGTTGGAAGGAAAGAGAAAAAATGCATGTATCCACAGTGCTAGCTGTATGTTTTCTTTTGAGAGAAAAGCATTGCTCCTGCATTCCAGTAGCAGAGCTGACAGTAGCTTGTCTACTAATCTAGGAGTGGTGGATCTCCCTCCAAAATGCCAGCACAGTATTTATTTTGAATTCAACTAAACTCCACCAGCTGCCCAACCATCCAGGAGAATCTTGATAGCCAAAGTCTGGGTGAATCCCACTGTCATACTGGGAGGCAATGTACCACCAGTAAGAAAAGTAAAGAAAAACTCTTCTAACCTCCAGTTCAGGTTGTCCTTCTAGCTCTAGTCTCAGAGGTACAGTAAAAGAAGTCCATCTCTTCCTACCTGTTATATAAAGGAACATAGAACATTGATGTGCGTTGACTGAAACACACTTGAAATTGTTGAAACTGATGTCTGAGTGATGTTTCTTTTCTAAAGGAAAAGACAAAATCTTTTCATTGTGGATGCCAAATGCACATGGTGGAGCCAACGGCGACCTTGCTTCTTGAAAGAGAAATGGTCCAAATGTTAGACTTGGACATTTTCTGTTTAATAAACTGACAATTTGTTCTGTGTAAAGCCCTAAATTCAAGTGTTTAGTTACCACCGAATGTTAATAAGTCACAACCTTTCATGGAGGGAGCTGCCATTTTCACAAAGCTTTACTTTGGTTTACCAGTACCACAAAATTTCACCACAAACAAGATTAAGATTAAAGGGCTGTCTTTAGATGCTGAGACTTGGTTGTCCATTCTACTTATTTATCAGTGTTGTCAAGGGTATATGGACCAGTATCAGCTCACACTTCATGCACTATTGGATATACTGGGTCGNGTCAAGGGTATATGGACCAGTATCTCACACTTCACTTCTCACAGAAGCTCACACTTCGTGCACTATTGGATATACTGGGTCAATTTATCTGCTATTGGTCCAGACAAACTGACCAACTCTCAAGCCATGTTTGAATGTTATTTAGGAGTTAGCACAGAAAGGAAACATTTCCAGGAGTTTGTTTCCCTGCACCAACAAATTTTAAAAGGTAAGAGACTTTACCAATATATGCAGAACTTTATCACAGCTTATCTCTATGATAGTATAGGAAAATTAATGTAACCCAAGGATCATAACAAAGCATGTAACGGGTCCATCTAAGAACAACTGCTTCTTACTGTGATATCCAAGTTCAAGAAAGCAGTAACTGACAATCTGTCCACCACTGCCAGATACTTGCCTTTATGCAGCCTCCATGCTGCTGTGATAATTCCTTCATGGGGCAACAGGTATGTGGTTCAATTATGAGCCCATCTCCTCTCTTCCAATTTGTTCATTACATTTTTGATAAGAGTGATCTAGGCCTATTCAAACCAGACCATGCTAGGCATGGGTAGGGAAGGGGCATGTGATTACCTAAATAAGTCTAAGTTTTCATGGACCTATGTGTAATGCAAAGGTGCCAGCATTTCTGCATAAAGTTTACAGATCCTGGAGAACAGCTATGAAAGCAAGCTCACATTCATGGCTTTAATAGAGAGGTACTCACACCAAAAGTGAGGCCAGCCAGTAGAACCTCCACCAAGTCCTCGGTACTGGTGGTGGCCAGTCAGAAGATATCTGCATGACCCCTTGGTACCATGGCCATATACATGAAAGAGGGAAGAGGAATACAAGAAAGCATCATGTACCAGGATAAGCAAGGCCATTCAGAGAAAGCAAGAAGACTTGGTTACAGCTACAGAACAGTTTCTCACAAACAAGTTTCTTCTAGCTACGTACAGAGCCATAGGCTGAGACAGTCCACTTGTGTTCCCAAGCAAACACAAGCTTTTTCTCATGGGCTAGTCACCTGTTCAGGACATGATCTGTTTTTATATGTGACGGTTGGTTTCATACTCTGTAAACTAGTGGTCCATAATTCTATCCAGCATCTGTCAAGAGCAATGTTCAGTTCCTTATGGAGAAAATATATAGCTGAATGAGAAGACCTGGAGTAGAAATTGAAATAAAAAATGTAATCAACAGAAAGCTTACAGTTCCCTGATGACTTACCTCTCAGGCTCTCCTTAACTTGTGCAACAAGGTGCAAATCTAGATGTGAAAGTAACAATTTCACATACATACGCATTCCATTTCTAGATGTGTACTGTGAAAAATATTCAGGATTATATGACTTCTAATATTATATGACTATATGATTATATGGTTAACAGACACTGATTCTACTTCTGCTGTTTGACAAGGTCTGGGAGGGAGAGAGGGAGCTTGGGAGCATGGTGGTGCAGAGCAGAATAAGAGAGGGAAGATGGGGAGGCAAAAGAGGATAGCAGATGAATCTCTGGGATTTATCCAAATTCATTCATATGAATGTCTAGCGAGGAGTGATAGGGAAATAACACTGCGCAGTCCTCCACCATTTTGCAAAATGTTGCCTATAACTTCAGTGGTAGGAACTGACAGATTTTTGGAGCCAGACGCAGTGCTGTCATGAGGGTGGGGAGAGGAGCAAGAGGGGGTGAGTGGGAAGGGGCAGAGCTTGTGGAGAGGAGAGAGAGGAGAGCGATGCTGAGGTCACCAGCGAGGTGTCAGCATCAGCTCGAGTTCTGTGGTCTCTTGTCGCAGGCACAGCGTCAGTTTGGATGCATTCAGAGGAGGAGCACTTCATAAACTCTGCTCTCAACCAGAGAGCAGCAGAGCTGAGAAAATCCAACCATCTTTTCTCCTCCAGGGTGGCTGTTACACTGCGTTACCTGACATTTTCCCCCAGTCCAGCTTCACATTACTCAAATGCCAGAGGTTGCATTAAGGAGGTGTGAACATCATGAGCCTGGATAGGAGCCAAAGCTCATGAGGGTCAAGAGAGGATTATTTCCATTGACTTCATCTGGACTTTCAGTCTTCTCCATAGGCAGACTGAGACTTTCCCTGAACATAAGATGATATGACATGGTGAGAAGGACCACTGCATGGACTCACATCATCTTTAAAGGCAAAGCCACCTGGGAACATTCCTAGCAGGTTTTTGCTGTTGTCTCAGAAGAGAAAGTAGCCAAGAGAATATCACTGACAGAAAGATCATGCAAAATTAGAACTGGAAAGAAAATAACGGTGCTTAGAAAAACCTGAGATTGATACCCTGCTCTGGAGACATGTTCAGCCATCAAGGACAGAATGCTCAAATGTCCAAACCTCTGAACCACTGCTCCTTAACGTATGAATGCAGAATCTGAACAAGCTTCTAACTCCACAAGGAGGAGAGGGACACTGAAATCAGTGAGGCAATTCAGTGTTGTGTTGAGAAGGAGTTGCCCTATTAGCTTGGTAGGTTTAACTGCCTCTGCAGATCTCGGCCAACTTGCTGAAATGCATCTTCAGCTTTGCCATCAACCCTCAAATAAATTACCATGGAGAGGTGTTTAGAGACCCCATAGTTAGTGATGTGTTTTGAGAAAAGCACTAAAGAATGATGAAGAGTTGGTTAAATTTTATGTTACAAATATTTTTACAGCTTTAGCCCTATTTTTAGTTAACAAATCATCTATGGACCAATTATAATTTCCTTCACACATATTAAGTACACATAAGAATTTGCCAAACACACTGGTGTTAACCCTGAGTATTTAAAAAACATGAGTCAGCCCTCTCTCTGCCTTTTACCTCCCATCCCAAGTATATTATCGACTTAAAATTCATCAGACTTTTACAAAAATAAATGTAGGGTCATTTGCCTTCTCATACTAGAAATTTTTCCATTTTGACTTTTTAAGGTCTCTTCTGAGGATTATTACTTTATTTTCTTTTTAAAAACAAACCTGAGATTTCCTCTTAATTACTGATCTTTCAGTGAGTGAGATGCATTAAGAAAAAACAACTTCACATACAATAAAGTTTGAGACAAAGTCTCATACGTTGCTTGGATATGCACGTTTTGGTTGTACCCATTTGGTCTTGGTCCACTTATTTGGAATATGAAAGTAAATAAAGTGATCAATGTTTTGTTTGGTTGGTTAGTTGGTTGGTTTTCCCAGCTGGGATGGCAGTTGGATTGAGGGCATGGTCATACCCTCACGAGTGTATGCTGAAGCAATTTGAAGGCTTTCAACCTTTCCAGATGGACAGTCATCTCCCTTCCACCAAAGCTGGCTATAGTGATTACTGGGCTTTATTCATTAGCTTAAAGATAGGCATCCAATGTTTTCAGGTATTCCATCTGGTCTTCTGCATCAGGAAGACCATGAAACTTCTACTAGACCTTTCTGTTATCCATCAGACTCATGGGGATGTCTCAGCCTGTTGAGAGGCTTGGAAGGTATGAGACAACCCTGCTCAGGAAACTGCCTGCCCTTCCTCCATTGTACTGTTGTCCATGAAATGTCTCTGAAGTTGGCTAAATAAACTTGTACTTCTCATTGCAATGGGCTTGTGGTCAAGTCACCACAGTCTAGCTGACAGCAAGGCAACTCTGTAAATTATTCACAATCCTCTGTCCAGTGTCCCCAAGAAAATGAGGTCACTTGAATAGGGTATTTGCCAAAGAATGAACTCTTACTTAAATCTGTGAAACTTCTGCAGCAGAACGACCTTTCTCTCTTCCATATATTGAAATAGAAGAGATGTGTCTCTTATTTTGTGAAAACATTTCCAAGCCCCTTCAGGCAGATCTGGGAGATTTCCTTTGCTGCTGCCAACATAGTGTTAGAGAATTCTCTCTTGTGTTAGGGAATTACTTAAATCATAATATACTCAGTTGAAGAACTACAGTGGGGAAAAAGTCACATTTTGCTTGCAGGACTCAAAATGTCTGTTTTGTTCTTCCCAGACCCTGCCCATTATCAGCTTTTTTTCATGTAGGTTACAGTATCTCCAGGACTGTTCAGACTAATGGGTGCTCAGAGCTATAATATGCTGCCAGTTTCCCATCCATTAACTATTCTGAATGCTAAACTCATGAGAGGGCTCTATCACAGGAAGAGTTGGATCATCTCTATTTGATGATAAAAATATAGACTCACTTTGGTTCTTACAGATCTTAGAAAGAGATTATACCTTTAACTTAACTAATTTAGGAAGATTGTATATTAACTCATCATTAAAATTTTGACCAACAGGATCACCCAGTCCAACCGTCCACCTGTCACCAATCATTCTCACTAAACTATGTTCCTCAACACAACGTCTAAACATTCCTTGAATACCTCCAGGGTCGGTGACTCCACCACCTCCCTGGGTGGTGTCTTGTTTTATATTAAACAAGAGAATGTTATTTCAGCAGTAGATACACCTGCTAATCATATCCAAATTAGATAAGTTAGTAGTAATCTTATCCAAGCATTCTGTGCTGGTTATGGAGTAGTGAATCTCCATTTTGCAGCAGTGTTCCCAAACCTGTGTCCATGCTAGACTTTCATCTACAGACTCTCCTGAGCTTTATTTGCACCTTTCTACTGAACTAAAGTTATAAAAGACTTCACAGCCCTAAGACATTGGTCAACTCTAACATTTTCATAAAGCAATCTTTAATTTTGATCATTAACATCTACTTACTTATTCATTTTCAAATATCCATAAAAGAATTATCCACTAGTTTCCATTTTGATGATGGAAGGAACAAAGCTCTGAGAAATACTTGTTCCTGTGCTTTCACTTACACCAGAAAATCACAGTTTGCAGCTCCAAGTACCAGACAAAATGGCACAAGCAGCAGTATCCAGCACGCAGAAAAGCAGAACTTTTGCTCATTTACACCCGGCTAGGATCCTGGTCTTCTTTACTAGTGTGCAGTCAAACTCTTTGGGAAACAGGAGATGCAAATGGAATAAGTGCTCTTGGGTATCCAGGACTAGTCAGGACTCCTCCTTCTCAGTACTGTACCACTTCTCAGTGGTGATGCATTGGCACAGGCTGCCCAAGGAGGTCATGGGTTCACCATCCCTGGAGGCATTGGAGATGTGGAATTTGGTGTCATGGTCAGTGGGCATGGTGGGATTCGGTTGGGGGTTGGACTTTGGGATTTTAGAGGTCTTTTCCAACCTGAATGACCCTATGTCTCTATGACTAAAGCTGTGCACACCTGGATGAGGTACAGATACACTGCAGGGAGAGAAGAACCTGAGAGGCTGGGGCAGGTGGGACTCCCATCTCCCTGTCAATCAGAACTGCTCCAGTCTGACTAAATTTACAGGGGTTATGTAGAGGCTTGACACTGATATCAGGTCATAGCAGAGAGATGCATGGATCTGTAGTCTAGCTTTCTGCAAGGCTGATCTTTCAGAAAAGCACTTCTTGTGCTCATTGCTCCACAGGACTGATTTAATTGGAGAAGGCCGAAGAAGTGCTCAGCATTTATAAACTCATCTGCAAAGAGCTTCTTTTTGGACCAGGGTTCATTTCTGTGCACTGTGGCAGACATTGAAGTAAATCCCTCCTGGCCTCTGTGGTTTTGTGTGAATCCAGGAAAAAAGTAATGCAAGAGAGAGAGAAAGAGAGAAAAAAAAAAAAGTAAAATTCATCAGATCAGCTTTCTAAACAGTAACTTTCTTCATGCTTTCCTAGAAACCCTGCACTGCTCTTCCCATCTCTTGCCAAGATGTATAGAATTGGATCAGCATAATTTTTCTTTTTCTCTTATGTGAGCTAATGCCAGTGCTAGTAAGTTAGTTATTGTAACTTAACCCTTTCTTGCAGAGTGCATTTAAAGCACCTGGCTTTACATTCTGTCTTGCAGAGTCTGTAACTCAGCTGAAAAGGGCTGAGGTTAAGAGAGTTTATGGTGAGTGGAGTAAAATGGACTTAGAAAATACCTGACATCCTCAGAGACACTAACAGCTGAGAGTCTTCAAATTCTTCCTGTCCTGATGCACAGGAGGACCCATTTGCCTGTTTTTTATTTCTCCTCTCTCAGCTCCTCTCCTCTCCTCTCCTCTCCTCTCCTCTTTTTCCCTTTCTTTTCTTTTGGAAGAATTTAATGAAATTGATTTTGGAGGCCAAAGAGTGAATGAGTGTCTGGAGGCTCCCTTCACTACAAAGGGAAAACTGAGTGATTAGCACAGTCTCAAATATTTTCAGACATCTGCTATGAAGATGAGAGAAATCCCACCCCCACGTCTACTGACTGGGAACAATGCCCTGCAGACACTTTTAATGGATAATGTGGTTCCAGGCACCCTAACCTTCCAGAAATTATTTCTGCTGGGATATTTATTGATTTTCCACATCTAAACAAAATCAGAGTAAATAATAATAATAATAATAATGACNACTTTTGCTCATTTACACCCGGCTAGGATCCTGGTCTTCTTTACTAGTGTGCAGTCAAACTCTTTGGGAAACAGGAGATGCAAATGGAATAAGTGCTCTTGGGTATCCAGGACTAGTCAGGACTCCTCCTTCTCAGTACTGTACCACTTCTCAGTGGTGATGCATTGGCACAGGCTGCCCAAGGAGGTCATGGGTTCACCATCCCTGGAGGCATTGGAGATGTGGAATTTGGGGTCATGGTCAGTGGGCATGGTGGGATTCGGTTGGGGGTTGGACTTTGGGATTTTAGAGGTCTTTTCCAACCTGAATGACCCTATGTCTCTATGACTAAAGCTGTGCACACCTGGATGAGGTACAGATACACTGCAGGGAGAGAAGAACCTGAGAGGCTGGGGCAGGTGGGACTCCCATCTCCCTGTCAATCAGAACTGCTCCAGTCTGACTAAATTTACAGGGGTTATGTAGAGGCTTGACACTGATATCAGGTCATAGCAGAGAGATGCATGGATCTGTAGTCTAGCTTTCTGCAAGGCTGATCTTTCAGAAAAGCACTTCTTGTGCTCATTGCTCCACAGGACTGATTTAATTGGAGAAGGCCGAAGAAGTGCTCAGCATTTATAAACTCATCTGCAAAGAGCTTCTTTTTGGACCAGGGTTCATTTCTGTGCACTGTGGCAGACATTGAAGTAAATCCCTCCTGGCCTCTGTGGTTTTGTGTGAATCCAGGAAAAAAGTAATGCAAGAGAGAGAGAAAGAGAGAAAAAAAAAAAAGTAAAATTCATCAGATCAGCTTTCTAAACAGTAACTTTCTTCATGCTTTCCTAGAAACCCTGCACTGCTCTTCCCATCTCTTGCCAAGATGTATAGAATTGGATCAGCATAATTTTTCTTTTTCTCTTATGTGAGCTAATGCCAGTGCTAGTAAGTTAGTTATTGTAACTTAACCCTTTCTTGCAGAGTGCATTTAAAGCACCTGGCTTTACATTCTGTCTTGCAGAGTCTGTAACTCAGCTGAAAAGGGCTGAGGTTAAGAGAGTTTATGGTGAGTGGAGTAAAATGGACTTAGAAAATACCTGACATCCTCAGAGACACTAACAGCTGAGAGTCTTCAAATTCTTCCTGTCCTGATGCACAGGAGGACCCATTTNTAATAATAATAATAATAATGACAAAAAAAGATAGATCAGATGTGAAACATCTGAAAATCCAGAATGTCCAAAGATTAATAAAATAACTTACCCAGCTTTGACAACATATCAGATTTTAGATTGCCAATATCAGCTGAAATGAGCCCTACTCTTTCATAGAATCACAGAATTATGGAATCATTAAGGCTGGAAAACAGCTCTGAGATCCTCAAGTCCAACGCCAGCCCACCCCCACCATGCCCACCATGTCCCTCTGTGCCACATCTCCACGGCCCTTGAACACCTCCAGGGATGGTGACCTCACTACTTCCCTGGGCAGCCTGTGCCAGTGCATCTTTGCTCTTCTGAAGACGAAATTGTTCCCAATATCCAACCTTTCCTTTCTATCCCATCCAATTTTGGCATTTGCAAAATGAGGATCTTAGGGACATGGTGTACTGAAAGGATACCAACTGTAAAATAATGCAGTGCAAACAGAGACCTTGAGAATACAGTTTTATAGCAGCTAGTCTTAAGCAGCATTTTCTTCAGGGATCATTCTTTGACCTGTAGACCCAATTTAGCTCTAGATCATCCTGCTTGCAGAGGTCCATCCTTTTATTTCATTCTCTGTATGAAGGGAATGATACCTAATTCAGATGAATGCCTGAAATCAAAAAAACAAGGGCTGTTTCATACAGCATTTGGGTCATTTCGAAACTGTTGGCTTTTTCAGTGATTGAAAGGGTCGGGGTCTGCTGGCCAGAAGAGGAATTTTGTCAGATTGATGTCATCCATTGTCACAGGATTGAGGAAGGAAGCCATAATGTCATCCTTGTTGATTCATGAAAAGTTGTCCTTCGTGTGAGATGCTAAAGAAGGTTCATTGTCCCTTCTCAGCAATGGAGATTGAGGTGAGAGCTCTTCTCAGCCTTCTTGTTAGTAGTGAGTTGTCCTCATCCCTGACCCTACCTTTACCATAAGGATAGACATGACAATCTGCAATCCTGACCTGAATTTTCCTATGATCTGCTTTGGCATTCAAGGAAAATGTTGCCTTGGAAGTAGGGAGGAAAGGGGAACAGCACATTTGCACCACCACGGGAGTCAGTGTCCCACACATGCAACAATTTGGGCAGGAAGCCTAGCAAACTGAGCAGGCTCCCATGATCACTCCAGTAAAACTCGTCTTGGCTAGGTTGAACCCCAGTGGGACAAACCCCATCTGAATTCCTGCAAGGAACAACTGTGTACAGATGAGTCACTCCACTCATGGCACTGGAGTTGTGCTGCTGCGATTGTCTAATCCCATCCCTACCTTCATAACCTTAGTTCAGCCTCAAAACCTTCCAACTATGTCTGCATCACAATTTCTGACCTTTGCTGCTCCAAATTTTTCTCCTACTCTATCACAACATATCTGAAATACAAACCTCAACCACAGCATGATCCTCTCCTTAAAATTTATAAGGAGAACATATGGTAGACCATTTTTTTAAATATTTGGCCACCAGCAATAACCTCAAAACTTTACCACATGCGAACATGAGACAGCATTCATTTTCTGAAGCCTTCTTTCCTGTCCTTATTTAGAGAGAGCTGTATTTTACCGTTGGTTTTTTGCTTTCTTGGTCAATGCTTGAGTGATCAGGTCACTCTTGTTGTCAGGCTCATGTTGCAGGCAGTCAGGAGCCCGTGCATTTCCCCTGGCTGCAACATTTTACTTGCACATTGAGGTGCTTGATGTACAGAACCAAAGGTACAGTGAATCTTGCTGTCAAGTTTTCATTACGCACTGACCCAAAGCAAACAGGAAGAGGCTTTTCTTAAAGACTTTAAGTATGTATGGAGGTTACTGCTACCTGAAGATCCTTTAGAAGTTCTTGAACTGAGAATAACTCAGAGTAGAAAAGGGTTTCCTGCAAGGACGTTGTTGACAGGAAAGCTCTCTGTGTTTCCCTATTTGTCTATGCAAAAAAGTCTTTACCAGTAGATCTGAAATAATTTCGCTGCTCCAGTTTATAGCCCAACAAACTCTGGAAATCTCAACCCTAGAGATCAAATCTCTGGCCAGTTGAGGGTCGCACAAAAACTCCTTTCAAAGGCTCATTCTGCCATTTATAGTGGCCTCAACAGTATCTCAGCTCTTCAGAGACAATGCAGAAACTAAACATACCTCCTCAAAGCACAAATTCTCACTAAATATTGTTTCTTCACTCCTTGGGAAAGGTTATACTCTGTCCAAAGCTCCTTTGCCTCACCCAGGAATGATTCAGGGAACTTCTTTCCTTTGCCCCCAGCATGTTTCTTGGGGTTTCACTGACAGAAAACTCCATTAATTGTTGTTTCTACAAATGTGAGGTGGTCTTGCAGACAGTTTCCCTTGGTCACCAATAAAGAATCATCTAGGTTCACTGTTATGGTTAAGCAGCAATCTTGCTTAAGGGTTCAAACTACAGGAGGAACAGGCAGATAGACAATTTATTCACAGGAAGGATCACAGCACTGTCACTCACTGCCAGGAATTCATGAGGCCAACAATGCTGAGCAAAGCCCTACCAAATATAAAGTAAAAATGACCACAAATACGCCTGTGTTTTAAATTCTATATGGGTTGGCACTGCCTGGTTTTCTACTGGCTGGAAGAGAGCTGCCAAGTTTATACAATTGCAGTGAGGCACCATTGTGCTCTCAGTAAAGGGGTGAATTTGGTAACTGATGCCCTGCATCTAAGGGCAATACTGCAGGAAATCGTTTGTAAATGTGATCTGCCTGGTAGAAAGTCAATTTCAAATGGTGTGCATGTCACTTCAAAGAGGATAGACTGTTGCTGTCTGACCCAGGCACCCAACCAAAGTAGCTTCCTTGCCAAGATTGCTGAACCCCATATAACCAGGCACTCACTAATGCATTCACAGAACTGTACTGAGAATCACACAGAGTATCAGTTCAAGAAAATTATAACCCAGGAAGAGAGAAAGTGATGAAAGACAGACTGTGGGATAGACAGATTCAGGGGGATTGAGTGCACCCTCAGAAAGTTTGCTGATGACACCAAGCTGAGTGGTGCAGTTGGTACAACAGAGAAAAGGGAAGACATCCAGAGGGACTGGGACAGGCTTGATAAGTGGACCCATGTGAACCTAATGAGGTTCAGCAAGGCCAAGCACAGGGTGTTGCACCTAGGCCATGGTAATCTCAGATATGAGTACAAACTGGGAGAACTCCTTGATAGCAGCCCTGTGGAGAAGACCTTGGGGGTTCTGGTGGATGAAAAGCTGCATGTGAGCCAGCAGTGTGCTCTTGCAGCATGGAAGGCCTTCTCTAAGTATAAACAGGTAGGTTTTGGGAAAAAAAAAAGTGTCACTCTTATTCTGCATTTAGTCCTGAGAATGACAAGGACACTGAGGAGGGCAATTCCACATGGAGCTGAAGTTTGCTCTTTTCTTCAGGGCAGATGTCTGCACATCAAAACCAAAAGTTCATACACCAGTCCTTGGAAGCAGCATATAAGGTAGACGTAGGCATCACAAACCTGGGAGGGAGATTTTCTGCTCTTTTTGTCCTGCATCATTCCTTACAGTTTGGATTTAGAGCTGATTACCCAAAAGAGTGACAAGAGCTTTGATTAGATGTCTATTAGCAGACACCATGATTAGGTGAACATATGGTCTTTCTTCTACCATTGTAACCCTGTAAGAACCACCTACCTCTCCATTTTATTCCTAGGAAGTGAGAGGACCCACCAACGGTTTCTAACTCCAAAATACAAAGTCCATAGTGGATATCTACAGTGAATGGACCAAATCAAGAGAAATATCCTGAGAAATATTCTTTCTATATGAACTCCCACAATGGCATGACACAGTAGCAATAGTCAGGCTGAGCTTAGGTCTCTGCTTCCACTAGCCCTGAAACACGTGAAGAGACAGCAGGAATTTGGCACACACAAACATTTAACATCAGTGTGTGTTCATGTAGTTCCATGAGGGCTTAGAGTGAATTTCAGTCTTCATCGTGGTGGATAGATAGTGTATGACTTTTACTCGATTTGGAAATGGGCATTTTAGTTGCGACTAATAATTGTTTTCCTTTATTTCTTCCTGTCTCATAGCCTCAAGAGTATCAACCTTTTTACTCATGACTTCCCTATGAAAAGAGCTGAAAACTCATTTGTGCTAGATAACATACTTAGAATTGTTTGACACGACATTGCTGTGTTTCCAATTAGGTTTCCTCGCTTTTATCTTTTTCGTGTAATCTTTTCAGTCCCTCCCACTAATTAGAACCTTATTTGCCTTTTTTCCCTTTTAAACAGTGTTTATCCTTCACATTGTTCCATGCATCTCTGCTTAGCAAGATTGACTTCTGTTATCTTTGTTTTTTAAATATATGTTTAGATTTTATTGGCACAGGCACTTGTTAAAACGATCCAACTATTCATTACAATCCTCATGATTTTCCATAGTAAATTTTCTAGACAATCAACTCTGATCAGCATTACTTTTTGTCTCGTTCTACATTCTTTCAGAGGGTTATGTTTTATGAAAAGCCCAATACTTCAGATTATTACCTTTCATACATAACATTCCCTCAGAACCAGTGGATATCTGATGATATTCTGATGCCTGGACCTCCAGATGTTTTATTTTATTTATCATACTTGGCCTATTTTCTAGGACCAAGTCCAGAACAGCCTCTAATCTCAAGGGTTGCTCAACAAATTCTTTGAGGGGCTGTGGAAAGATATTAAGGGAAAAAACGTCTTTCCACAATAAATAATTCTGCAAAGCCTAATGTCATCCTTATGTAATTAAAATGTATGTTGATCAATAATGATCTTGTAATGGGCTTAATAAGGGATTTTAAAATGCACTTCTGGGAGAGAATGAAAACTTCTCGTGTGTTAGAGAATAAACTGAACTCTTACTATTGCAAGCTGAGAAGAAACTTTTAAATAACAGCTTTTCTTAATTGTTAATTAGCTTTTTGTGCTTTTTTTCTGGAGTAGAAGGCAGTTGCTACTGCTTGAGATTCAGAATTATTCTGGATCATTAGCCTGAGCTGGTACAGCAGTCTCTGTGACCAGAATTCAACCAGAATAGAGAGGAGAGAAACAAAACGAGAAACATCTTGTGATGCCCTCCTGCCCACATGGAGCCTCACAGAGCTAAGAAGCAAAGAACACCTTTCTAAAAGGACACACCATGGCCACCCAAAGTAAAAGATATGCCTAGAGTTAAACAAAGAGAAAAACAAAGTGAAAGTCAAGGACCCCCAAAATAGGCTCTTTGGGGAGGAATAAAGCTGTACACCAGTATAGACCAGGAGCTGACCTGCTGGAAAGCAGCCTGGAGAGCAAGTTGGAGCTGGGCAACTTCAGCCTGGAGGAAAGCTGGAGAAGAGGTGTAAAGAAGGGTGTGAAAAGGATGGGGCCAGACTCTTCACAGTGATGCCCAGTGATAGGACAAAAAACAAGCAGCACAAACTAAAACACAGGAAGATCTGACTGAACATGAGGAAAGAATACTGAGAGGGTGATGGAGCACTGGAGCAGGCTGCCCAAAGAGATTGTGGAGTCTCCTTCCCTGGAGGTATTCAAAAGCCTGGACACGATTCTGAATAATGAGCTCTATGCAACCTGACCAGATGACCTGCAGAGCTCAACCTGACTGTGATTCTGTGACATTGAAATAAAAGTTAAAAGTTTAGTGTCACAGGCTAATCTCTGCTCCCCTACAGGTATAGTGGTTTTCAGCTGAAGTCCTTAAAGCATGAAGATATGCTGAGCTGTCAGAGCATCTGTCAAATCCTCTCATCAGATTTTATGCCCATGATTTCTTGCAGCCAGAAGCTCCAAATTCAGTAGTGCTCTTGGGAAAGGTAGCAACTGGACAAACTAGAAGGAATCAATCACAGTATTTTAGAGATTTCAAAGAGGTTTTGAAAATTTTTTCTCCTGAGTCTTGCTCTCCGCCCCGCACCCGCGAAGAACCGAGAAAAAAAACAA